>JABTTQ020003138.1:0-348646 GCA_016081115.2 Rehmannia glutinosa
ACAACCAATATATCAAGTAGACAAGAGAATCTGAGTTTTATCCTTTTTGATTAATCCTTTTCATTTCTCACAATTTTTTTTCTTATAATTTATTTGTGTTGGATATTATAATTCATAACAACATATCATGATAATTTTTTTCTGAACATAATATGGCGCCATACACAGCCCAAATTCAACGTCTTCCTAATTGCAGATTGAAATCCCTAGCCCAACTCAGTAGGTGACCCATACAAAAATGGCAGCCGAGCAAACTAAATTAGCTAGGAATAAATACAATAAAATGGAAACTAAGCTAAATGAAATAATATTATCTTTCTCTCTCTTTCTTTTTTTCTTTTTTTAGTAAGAAAATAGTTATTTACTTATTTTGTTTTCCCAGATGGATCGATGTGAATGCTGCGACATCATCCGCGTTCATGGCGCCAAGGCGGAGCTCAAGTTTAGGGAGTGCTTCATTGATGAGATCATTGCTTGACCAATGACCATATAATGATACCAAAATTATTAACCCCATCTTCCAATATATTAATTTTCACCATTGGGAAGGTCAATTGTTTTTAATTTTCACTTTCAAATTCTTTTCAAGTTTAATTGAATTAAACAAATCAAGATTTTCAATATCTAAAATTTTTGCCATGATCAGTATATAAAGCGAATTGAAATTAAAATGTGACATTCTTCTACCATATAAGATTATAAGGTCTACATCTTAATGTCGTGATGATTGTCTTCTTACACCTAAGATTATAATTATTTTATTACTGTCTACATTTGTCACTAGTTATTCACTCCTCTTTCATAAAGTTAAAAAAGTAATTGTTACATTTTTCACTAGTTATTCACTCCTCTTTCACTAGTAATTATTTTATTCACTCATCAGGTGGCCCAGTGGGTTGGATGGGTTCTTGAGGCTATATATCTGAAGTTCAAATCCTCACCTTTGCACCACATGGTCGGAGCCTATTGCATGAGCTTGTCGGTGTAGTTTATATGGCTGGCATGGTTAGAAGGCTATTGATTCAAGCCCGATAATTACACCCCAGAGCATTAAAAAGCGAAAAAAAGAGAGGAATTTGTTATCACAGAATCATTAGCAGAAATTACTGGTTTAGTGAGGAAATAAAATCTGCCTTTCAAATTGTAGAGATATCATTAATAAATGTAAAAAATCACAGTAAAACTGTTTCGCCATTATCAATTTCAACACACCAAACATACATATGTAAAATCTCCATAGAACCTAACCACACCAAGCTGCATAAGTCCCCTATACTCGGTCTCAGTATACTGCTGTATGATAAGCCAAGTAAGGTAAACTGACATTCTATAACTGGAGCTTGGAACCACGATTTTCTACTTATGTCTCTAGTTCTTGAGTCTACTGGATTCCTATAAAACGAGCATAATCGACCCACCTGCAGAACAATTTCGATAGAGTTTATTAGTTATGCGCTGATGGCAAAGAAAATTAAGGGAAATATGACGAAGAGGGGAAAAGAACTCACAATAATGAACCCAAGAGCGTATTGCCTGTTCGCACAGCAAAGCAAATAGCGCTTAAAAATAACTTGTGTTGATGAAGCATGGGTTCTAAAATCCGTTGTTCAATAACACCAGCCAACACCTGGTATCTGTTGGACCAAAAATAAAGTTCAATACAGAAAATATTGTGGAAAGAACTTTAAGGTTGTTTAGTTCTTGATCAATCTAAGATGTAGTGTAAAAGAAGTAATGATATTTCATCATTGGAAGTCTTTATCAGAATATTCATTCAAGTCGAACAGATATTTTATAACAGACGGACAACTACAACCTAAAATCATCTGTGAGTGGCTATCTGCGTTAGGTAATCAAAAGAGAAATTTCCAATTGAAACAATTCCAATCAGAAATGTTTGGTGCGTTAGGTAATCTTTGGTAACATTCTCAAGTTGAAAATGGAAATATTTGACACACTATTTTTGTAAATTATATTTTCTTTACAACAATTGAAACCTAGGGATAGGTATATGAATGTTTCGTAATCCCAAGTTTCAAATATATATATATGGAAAAACTTTGACTTGATTGACAGCAGTATAGAAAGGTGAAGGGAATATACAACAGGACCATAATAGGAAGCGAAAATTGTTATGATTTTGAACCAGTCTTGGTTACACACAGAGGTAGGCCTGAGAAGCAGTTGCTTTATTTTCCAGTGAATTTCAGTTACAACTTTACACTATTTAACAAAGGTGGATAGGCAAATATTTGTTTAGTGGATGGACTGAGGAATAAAGGATAAACACCGCATCATATATGTCAGACTTAATCGCATACGCAATAGGTATACTTTAACTTATTCTGGTCCAACGATAAAATTAGTTTGAAAACACTTTGACCTACCAGAAAAAAAAAAGTTATATATATATATATATATATATATATATATATATATTATTGACAACATTTCCTGTTTCCCTATCATCATAAAGAAATGAAAGACCAGATATGATAATTGGAAAAGTGTAAGCCTTTACGATTATAAATATAGGAAAGAAGACGCCCGAAAAGAGAGTTCTTTTAAAAGAAAAAAGAATTACATACCGAAGGTTGCTCGATACTGCCATATAGACACCATAGGCAACACTTGTTGATAGTATAGGAACATTTTGCTTTTCATCTGCATCAGAGTGGTCCACAGCTTTACGAGCATTTATCAATGCATTTGTCACAACAGTACCAACCTAGACATGAATAAATCGTTGTTAGTTTCAGTTTTGCCCAACTTCTGTTCGAACAAAAGAAAATAAAATAAGAGACACAGGTGTTGTGATCATATATATATATATATATATATATCTGTAAGGCTTTATTGAAAATTTATACAAAACCTTTTCCTTGCAAGAAACATTGAAGTAATCGATAAATTTAACATGAAATAAATTAGTGGTGCTTAATGTAGTGACAGCAAAGAGACCCTTTTGTTTTCTTGGGGACACTTTTAGAAGCCAACATATAAATTAACACATGAAATGATGATACAAGAAGTTTATCAGGAATAGTCGCTCTTTCACTTCAAACAGAGAAGACTACTAATACATTTTTAAGGTATTACATCCTCAGTAGATGACATTATCCAAAATTTAGGGATTGAATGTGCATTTACAGTAATTCGATAAACAGGTATAAGATACATTAAGCAAGCACAAGACGGAATTCTATGCATGCTAGCCAGCTGAAGAAAGAAGGAAATAATGACGTAAAGGGAGACAAAGAATACAATGCTCAGCTAATAACTAAAAAGGACAGCTTGTTTAACATGTAAGATCATGGATTGTGAAATCATAACAAAATTTACATGGAAACAAAATAAAGAATACTCTATGAAGAACACCAGGACCATAACTTGTTATCAATTACAATCCCACATAATGAGAAATTACCAGAGATGAAGTAGTGCCAACAGCAAACAGCTTTGCACCATTCCGCTGCAAAAAACATTGTTCATGAAAATATGATTTTTGCTTTAGAAGTTACTTCAGATCAAGTGAGAGAGATCTCCGTACCGCTATAGCACCTATTCTTTGCATCAATGAAAATGAGTAACCAGGCAAAGCAATCTGCATACAAGATTAAACAAGATTTTACCAATTAAATCGTACTGCAATAATAATGGAGCAGCATGTATTTAAGGAAACTTACCTGAAATGCATTATCTGGACAACTATAAAAGAACTTGGCCAGGCGTCCTGCATCGAGCCGAGAGGGGGCCGAGGAGAGAAACAGTTGGAGCAGGAAGGTATACAAGCATAAAATCTGCTATTATGGCCATCACCTAAGCACAAGAAAAACTGAAAATATAAGGATAAGATTGAAGTCTTACCTCAATTCGGGCATCCTTAATTCTAGGAGAGTAAGTTGCTTACTACAGAATAAGGACATCCTTGGGAGGTATTAACTAGTTCCAAATTGCATTATTTTCACCAATTATTATTAAGAAAATATATTAAGAAAACCAACATCTATTTTCACCTTCAGTCTTTAAATTGTCACACTAACATTTCTTAAGCTATGGTGCGCTGTTATATTTAATAAAATAGTTTCATGGGTGGGTCTCTACAAGGGTTATAAAAAGTTCTATTACCATTAGCACTATTGATCAATTTTTTCCACTTTAACACACGATGGGATTATAATTAGGGCGTACGTTTGGAAAGGATAAATTCGCCAAAAAACCAATCTTTGACCTTAAATATAACTGTGAGTTAAATTGACTTTTCTATGTATTGACATCCATATCTTAATGAAGTCCACTAATAAGTATGCCATGTTTTTCATATAAACTCTGGCACTCTACGCCAAGCAAACTTTCAAGTTGACACTCTCACGCCCCAAAAACCCTACCTGAATCTACTCCTGGGCAGCAAATTTGTGATTAAAATGCAAATTACCTATAGATGTCCATTGAACCATGACATATGTGATCAGTGAATTTTAGCATTATGTCTGTGGATGTGAGGGACAGATTCGTTCTTAAATAATGGAGAAAAAAGGACATCAAGTGACCTCACTATATGATCAGGTGAAGGAGACAAAGAGGTTAATAAAAGCTTCGAAAGGTTAAGAAAAAACAATTTTTATAAGTTGATGAGCAACTCTTCAATTAGGCTATACAACTGTATAAATTCATAGTAAGTTTCTAATTTAGAATGGGCTTAAACTTTCGTCAAAACAATTGAATATCAAAAAATGCACATGGATAAGCCGATATCCACATACCTTCAAGGATACATATGCAACTTACTTAACCAAAAGTAAAATTAAAAAAAAAAAAAAAAAAAGAACACCCTCGCTAACTGATCCTGAATTTCCTTAGAAAATCTAGTCATGCTATTCCAACGCTGAGCTTATATTTGTCTCCAATATGAAGTTTACAACTTTGAGAGGAACCAGAGGACTACATCATTAAAGATCAATTTGTGAGGAGAACTTGACTATCATGTAGGGAATTGGATATATGGAGAGCAATCCATATAATGTAATATAGGAAAAATACCATATTTGCATTCAAACCTTAATCAAGAAAGAAAAAAACAAAAAAATATATGCATGATAAGAAACCACCATACCACATCAGCAAATACAATTTCCAGCTCATTGAAAAAGTTTTCCTTGCGACGCTGGTATTCTGCAGCAGTCTGGAACAAAAACAAATGACAACAGCTAGATCAATCAAAACAATATTAGAAAAAATCCAAAATAAAAGAGGCCCAAAATTAAAATACGCCACCAATGAGAGTAAAGGATAGTTTCTTTTCTTTTCACCAAGGGACAACCTCTGAAGCAGAGTCTAGCAGCAGACAAACACTTTACCACATGCATTCATTCTTATCTCCCTCTTAACCCCATTTTCACCATGAAAACTAATAATTACTTTATTAACATCATTATTTAACCAAACATGTGGAATGTCAGTAGTGATATCATGCAAGAGAAACAAGGACATCAGAAAGATTTCATCATTTCCCAAGCAATTAAAAGGGAGTTAGGTTAAATATCAGATAATTAATAACAAAAATCAAGCGAAAGCGAACACCGCATTAGACCTATTATCAATTAAAAATGGCAAAACACAAGAACAACAAAGGTATTAAAAAAAAAAAAAAGTCCATACGCAAAGAATTTAATATGATGAACTCAATTACCTTGGTGAATAGTCCAACACCGCATTCAATGCCCACTTTAGCCAAGAAGAGATCATCAGCCAACAACCTCTCCTTGAATCCTCCGAAATTCATTAACCAGGATAGAAATCCAGATTTTCGAGATCGAAATACCTCAAAACAATCGATCCGGGTATTCTGCCGTCTTCAATGGCAGCTTTCAAATCCTTAGGCAAGCTCTCGAGACTCCTCCCGCCTCGGCCAACGCCATCAAAGCTTCGTCCTTGTTCCTTTTCTTGTTCTTATCGTCATTCGATTCATTTCCGTCATTATTGTCTCCGCCTCCTCCTCCGCCGCCACTGCTGCCTCCGGTTCCTCCATTGCCTCCGTCAGTTGAGAATTTGGTGTCGATTTCACTGTTTGTGGCGGCGGCATTCGTGGAGAAGACTATAAACAAGGAGCGGTGGTTTGGAGTTAGGACCAGAGAACCAGCGTTGGTGATTTGGGGGAAAAGGAGACGGACGGATGTGAGAAGAAGGGGCTGGAATCGGGGTGGTGGTGGAAAGACAGAGACCGCGGTGTTGATGCGGTGAAATTGAGGGTGGTGGTGGAAATTGGCATTGCAGCTGTCAGAAGGATGCGACGGCGGTGATGGCGTCGGCCCAGGCCTCAGTCTTTGCTGCTGCTTCTCTGTGTGGGAGAGTGATGGTGGTTTCAGGCTTGTGTATTTATTGGCGCATGTAGGTGGTGGCGCTGGCGGAGTCTTTTTGAGTTATGTCCTTTAACTGACCGTTTGTTAGGTTGGTGAATTTAGCTGTTTAGGGATAGCAAATTTTGGTAGTGTGCGCCAGGTGCAGCTGAGCCTGTTAGGCCTTGTATGGACTTATTTCTAAATCAAATTTTCAATTTCTAGTGTTGGAAAATGAATTTTCAAACTTTATTTATTTTTGTGTGAGAATTGAGAATATATTTGGTTTGTTGTCTGAATTTCTATTTAGAAATGAAAATATGTTTGGTTATAGTTTTTTGAATGTATTTTTAACATAGATTTGCGTGATTATAGTGTATTTTCACATATATTTGGATGATTGTGGTAATTTGTTTGGTTGTGCTTTCAAAAACAAAATCCATGAAAAATACTAAAAATTTCCTAAAACAAACATAAACCTATTTTCCGAAATAGTTGGAAAGTGAAAAACTACTCTTGAAAACACAATCATACAATGCCATAACCATTTTCTTTCTTTTTATATAATAAATAATGCAAATTTCCACCTAATAGCAATCTGCACTTTTTAAATAAAAATTTCTTTCATTCTCATTTCACAATTCATTTTTAAAAAAAGAAATCAACTTCTCTTGCTTATTAATTTAGTATTTAGAATTTAGAATGTGGTTCGCGAACCTCCCTAATTGTCCATGTGGAGGCTAGGTTAAGGATCAAAGTTTCCTTGAAATGTGAACCTCCAATTTCAAACCGTGAACCGACGGTTCATGAACCATCGTCCCCTAAGCAATCTAGTAGGTTAGATTATTGTTTCTAAGCGTCATTTAGATTGATAGACTTGAACAAAAAAAAAGGATTTCAAATTCATATTATTAAATCCGTGAAGGTTACAATTGGACACAATAATTTGAAGCTATCCACGGTAATAAATTCATTTAATTTGTTTGAGTAACTTCAAATCTTTAGCTTCTCTTTTGAGCTTGTTGTATCCGATCGACATGGACACAAGAATGGTGGCCCACCATCGACAGTGCCCATATAAGAAAGTTGACCAAGCTATCCCATGAGCAGTCGATGTATATTTGTGGTCGGCCATAATGGATGAAGATGGTTTCAAGGTCCCAACTCGACTGAGACTATCTTGAATGTAAAAGTACATACTACCCGGACTTTTATTAGGAGATCGGGGTATCACCAACCTACCCGAGGGTGGCTTATCGGTTCAAGAATCCGACCGAGAATAAAGGAGATTGTATGTCGATGCTAATCTCAAGATCCGATGAATGCTAGGTTGAAGATGTGACTTGCCCCATCAATCACTGGCAATTGATTCCTTAATTTAAAGTTATCAAATGACCAATTCTACAAAGTCATATGATAATGCTTTAGAGTCTACTTTACCCCGCACTTACGTTAAAGAGGATTTTGATCCCATTATAAATATCCAAATTTAATTAATCTTGAAAAAAGTTTACCATGTAATCTAAAGTATTAAAACCATTTATTACCCGACCGGATCTATAAAAGGATAAAATATAAATTACGAATGAATGAGGAAATATTTTCTCACTACTTTTCTCTTTATATCTATTACCTTTTCGCGTATCATGTTAACTCACAAAACTCAATTCTTTGTTTGACACATGAATAGTTAAAATTCAACGTCATCATAGCTAATACTTTTTGTCATTATGGTGGATTTTAAATCTATCTAAGGAGTCTTACTTTTCACAAACTCTCCCCTTAAGTCCAATTTTTTTTTCATGTAAATGCAATGCAACCTTACTTTATTTAGATGGTATTATGGTAAACAATAGATTTCAAATATTGAGCTTGTTTGAACTATTCATTGATTAATTGTGGCAAATTCATCCTACATGAAATCAATTCGGATCTTTTTTATTTTTTCAAATCCTCCATAAATCCAAATCTTTCTTAGTTTGAACAAAAGCAATTTTTAAAGAATTCAGCGTGTAATACGTTCATTCGGAACTATTGAGAATAAAGCAATATGTCGAATAGTTGTGTTATTTCAAATCGAAACCTTTGACAATATATAAATATGCCAATCCCAAATCTGTGATTTACTACAACATCTTTAACATTCAACGTGTTGTTTATAAGTGTCTGTAAATCATGAATGCCTTCAAGATGGCAAAGTTACAATAGAAACAGAAAAAAAATTACGAGAAAGAAAAATTAACTATTACAACTTTTGAAATAGAATAATCGTAAAGTCGGGTCGAGAAGAATCTCTATATGCAAAACAATTACGTCTAGCTAGTGCTCATGGGTGACGATTGCATTGCTTCCAAAGATTAAACGACTTACGTCTTTTATGTAGTAGCACCACTAACACAAAAGCTCCTTCAATGTAAAATGTGTTGAAGACCGGTTGTTGGACTTTAAGTGCAAAATGCAGAAAAATTGCTTTGTAAGGTATGAGTAATCTATGAATGTTTTGTGTAGTAAATTTGCAATGCACAAAGAATGAATTTATAGCCAATCGAAGACTGCAGGAGACAAATAGTAGGCTATTTTCGGGGTGACCACTACTACGGGAGTTCTAACTCCAATAATCACACTAATCCTGGACACCTACAATGCCCCGATTCATTGGGCTCTAACAGTCCAACAACAGATCTGAACCGCTCAAGCCCATTTTTGAGTGGCAAAACTATAGTGGACCAGACTGAGCTCAATGGCCGGGCCCCAGGCCCAGTCGGGTCGGGTGGGCCCGCGCACTCGTGGTTCACTTGTGATCATCCACTTGTGTTATAGTATATCCAACTAATAACACCTTCTAGTATATAAACTAGGATAAAGTATGATTTATTTTCTATGTGGGATAAGGCAAATAACCTTTTATCTCCCTTTATGTAATGCTCATTTTGTGTGGCTAACTTCGTGTATTAATTTTTTACTCACCAAAACTCGGTTTTGAGAAATAAAAAATACTACGAACATCTACTCCTAACGTAGATTAACAAATATATAATTTAATTCCCTTAGAATTAAATATATAGCCACCGAAAGTTTGGTCAAAGTAAATTCGACACCCACTTTATCAAAACCAAAATTTCCATCAATCCCCCACATGAGTGGAAATTAATGCATGTATGAATCGACATGCAAACCAGTCCTCAAGAGACAATATTGCATTCGAAAATGTAGCTTGTGGCTTTGAACCTTCTTTAGTCAACACCATTAGGTACTTTGGCGGCTTAGTGGATGCAATGCCTTAAACTATTCCTCCGTGGTGTATACCGAGTCAATAATATTAACACAATAAGGTCTCAACACCTTTTGTTCTCACGTTTGTGTCCTGTTTCACCATGGACACCTCTTTGGATTCATAAGTGTTACTTTGAAGCTACCCACACTTCTCACTTACATAGATGATCTCCTATCCAAGTATCCTTCCATACTTAACCTCAACGAGGTGTAGGAATCATTAAAAGTCAAATGACTTAACCTTACCACAACTGCGGATGTTTCAACACTTAGCTTTGCTTTTAGGTATGGGTTGAAACATATTTACTAAGTGTTACAACCTAACCTTTACTGACTTAGTTTTCCCATTGAACCAAGTTCTTGGGATCTCCAATCATCATGGTTAGGTTACCACTATGATAACTATTTCACTTTGTGGACTTTAGGCCCATTCTCTCTAGCAATTTACTCAGTTGTTCTCGATTTAGCCCTTTTGTCAAAGGATTTGCTAAATTGTCTTTTGACTTCACGTAGTCAATTGACATTACACCGTTTGAGATCAATTGTCTTACGGTATTGTGTCTCCGATTTAATATGTCAAAACTTACCATTATACATATTGCTAAGTGCCCTTCCTATAGCCGCTTTGACTATCACAATGAATCATCACAGTAAGGCACATGCTTATTCCAATATGGAATATCTTCTAAAAAATTTGAAGCCACTCGCTTCTTCACCAGTTTTTATCTAAAGCTATAAACTCAGATTCCATGGTGGACCGAGCTATACAAATTTGCTTCGTGGACTTCTATGATATTGCACCACCTCCAATGATGAATATGTATCCACTAGTAGAATAAGAATCTTTCGAATCCAAAATCCAACTAGCAACACTATACCCTTCAAAATAAATTTGGATATCTTGAGTAGTATAGCCCATAATCCAGGGTATACTTCAAGTATTTTAATACGCGAGTTAATGTTTTCCAATGCTCATAGCCCGGATTACTCGTGAACCTACTAAACTTGTTTACATGATAAGCTAAGTCCTGGACGTGTACAGGTTTGTCATGTACATCAGACTGTCTATTATGCGTGAGTATTCCATCTGAGCCACTAGTTCTGCTTTATTCGCAACTAGATTTATACTTAAATCAATGGGCATTTTTGGACGGTGAGTTGTCAAAAGCATTGAATTTCTTGAGCACTTTCTCCACATAGTGGGATCAGACAAGATAATTTATCAGAGTTCAATTTTGATTTTGATCCCTAGGATCACATCTCGCACTTCCCATACCCTTCATGTCAAAGTTTCTCTATAACATTCTTTTAGTGTCCATGATAGAATCATGATTCGCCCATGATTAACAAATCGTCTACGTATAGACAAGCTATGACAAACGCCGGATGTCCCTTGACATATACACATTTATCACGCTCGTTGATTTTAAATCCATTTGACAATATTATATAGTCAAATTTAAGATGCCATTATTTTGGAGCTTGTTTCAATCTGTACAATGATCTTATTAACTTGCATACCTTCATTTCTTGACCGGGTATAACAAACCCTTTAGGTTGTTCCATATAGATTTCAACATCTATCTCTCCATTCAGAAAAGCTATCTTGGCATCTATCGATGAATCTCTAGATTGTGCAAAGTAGCAATCGCGAAGACACTGAATACTCGAATAGATGCAATCCTCTTTCTTGGAGAATAGGTATTAAAGAAATCATACCCTCTTTTTGTTTAAAGCCTTTGGCTACAATTCGAGCTTTATACTTATCAATAGTTCTATCTGCTTTATACTTCTTCTTTAGGATCCATTTACATCCTAAAGGTTTATGACCAACAGGGAGATCAACCAACTCCCAAGTATAGTTCTGCGGAATGGACTCGATTTCACTATTGATAGCTTCTTACCAGAGTGGGGAATCTGGACTACTTTGAGCCTCTTTAATCGAGTTTTGCTCACCATCTAATATAAATGTTATGAAATCAGGTCCAAAAGACTGTTATCTTAGACCTCTTCTTCGCCGGGTCTTCACTACTTGGTATTGAACCACTTGCGTTTTCGTGAGTTCTTTTATTAGTACTCACTTCTACTTTTTCTCTACAAGGGCAGACATCCTCTAAGAATACATCATTCCGTGATACGGTTATGGTACCTTTAGTCATTTCCAGATTTTTCGACTTATGTATCATAAACTAATATGCACTACTTTGGTATGCATATCCCATAAAGACACAATCAACTGTCTTGGGTCCAATTTTAACTTGTTTTGGTTCATGTATTGCTACCTTAGCCAAACACCCCCACACTTTAAGGTATTTATAAAAAGGCTTAAGGTTTTTCCACAACTCGTAAGGAGTCTTATCTTTCCCTTTAAGTGGTATTTTATTCAATATGTGGTTGGCCGTTAAAATAGCTTTCCCCCACATAATCTGGGCTAATTCGGAACTTATCAACATGGCATTCATAATCTCTTTTAGAGTCCGGTTTTTGCATTCAGCAGCACCGTTAGACTGTGGTGAATATGGTGCTGTTATTTTTTAAATTATGCCCGCCTGGGTACATAATTCTTCAAACGGTGCAACATATTCACCACCTCTATCACTCCGAATTATTTTAATCCGGCTGCCAAATTGATTTTCAACTTACTTCATTTTTATAATTTTTAAAAGCTTTTAATGCTTCATCTTTGCTTCTTAACAAGTATAAGTATCAAAACCTTTTGCAATCATCAATAAACGTGATGAAATATTTTTTACCACCTTTAGTTTGCACAAATTTTAGATCACACACATCAGTGTGTATCAACTCTAAAGGTGAAGTGCTCCTTTCAACCGAATGAAATGGTAATTTAGCCATTTTAGCTTCAACACAAACTTAACATTTTCTTTGTGAGTTTACTTCGTAAGTTAATTAATTCTAAATTTACCAATCTTTTTATAGCATTAAGATTTACATGTCCTAATCTAATATGCCATAAATTAGAGCACTCAACGATATAAACACAAGAAGATTTATTCTTATTCATACTGTCGCCAAAACAGCATACAATCATTATATTCAATTTGATCAGTCCTTTGTCTAGATAACCCCTACCAAGGAACCGCCAAATTTGCTAAGTATAAATTTTTAAGACTCAAAACTAGTCTAAACCCATGGTTGACCAAACAGTGAACCCGAAACGATTTTTGCGGATGTCCGGGACATGCAAAGACATCCTTCAGCCTTCAACTCCTTGCCCGAAGTAAGCTTTAGCACCACGGGGCCCAATGCCCCCAACATCGAAGAGGCGTGATTCCCCATTTAGAGCTCCCTTCCGCCGATGGGATGTAAGATGAGAATGCATCCCCGAAACGGACATGGCAAGTGGCACCGATATCCACAAACCATTCTTTCAAGTTATCTACCAGATGGCTTCAAACACCACCGCCAAAATGTCAATGTCTGTAATTTTTCCTTTCTGTTGTAACTTTGTCATCTTGAAGGCTTTCTTGATTTCTGTACACTTATAAACAGCAATGGCAAAGCAATTACGTCACGGCTAGTGCTCACGGTCTGACATATTGCTTCCAAAGATAAAATAGTGGCACCACTAACACAAAAGCTCCTTCGAGCATAAATGTGTTGAAGACTGGTTGCTGGACTTTAAGTGTAGAATGCAGAAAAATTGCCTTGTGAGGTATGAGTATTGCTATGAATTTTCTGTGTAGTAAATCTGCAATGCACAACAATGAATTTATAGCCAACCAGCACCTGCAGGAGATAACACTGAGTAATAGGTATTAAACCAGTTATAACATCCCAGGTGTTACACCCCACTGCTGCATAACAGACAAGTAGTGGGCTATTTTCACGTGACCACTGCTGCAGGAGTTACTAACTCCAACAGTCACACGAATCTGGACACATGCAATATCCAGATTCATTGGGCTCCAATTAACAGTCCAACAGTCACTTGAATCTGGGCCAAGCCCATTTTCGAGTGGCAAAACTATAGTGGACCTGGACCGAGCCCAAAGGATCGGGTCGGGCAGGCGCGCGCGCATGTGTGTGGCCCACTTGTGATCATCCACTTGTGTTATAGTATATCCAATTAATAACACTTCTAGTATATAAACTAGGATAAACTATGATTTATTTTCTATGTAGGATAAGGCAAAGAACCTTTCGTCTCCCTTTACATGATGTCCATTTTGTGTGGCTAATTTCGTGTATTAATTTCTCACTCACCAAAATTCAGTTTTGAGAAATAAAAATACTACGAATATCTACTCGAATGTAAATTAATAATATAAAATTTAATTCTCCTGCATTAAATATTTAGCCACCGAAAATTTGGTTAAAGTCGGTCGACACCAACTTTATCAAAACCAAAATTTCCAACACTACATAAATTAGAGAAATTCGATCTGTTCATTTATTCAAAAGAGAATATAAAAACATTGAAAGTTTGTCATTTCTTACTATTTAGAGTGCTACTCCATAAAGAGTATACATTGTTGTTGTAAGATATTTGCTATTTAACTGTGGGCATCATAGTGTAGCTATTCATCTTAAAGATATAAGATTAATTTCTTCGGTGTAATTCTACATTTATGTTTTGTTTTTGCATTTGAAATTCAATAAGTTTTATATATTAATGGGAATACAATATTTCGCGTCATATATCTCAAACAAATTAGTGGAGCGACACTTGCACTCTTGAATTATAAAACAAAAAACAACCTGGTACTTTGGTGGAGGATACTAAATAACACTTCTTAGGTTGTCATGGTGGTGCAGACATGTGATCTTTTGTGCCCACTATTTTTGTCAGGTTTGTTACGTCACTTATGTTGTTGATCAGCAAAAATGTGAAGCCAGGTAGAACTGAATAACACTATCAACCATGAACATAATATACTTATTATGAAGAGTAAATATGTTATTACGTCCTCATTAAAATACAAATAAATTGAACTATTTTCAAATATAAATAATTTGATCATAGACGACTAGTTTCAAAATTAATATGAAAGAATTTTAAGGTCCCAATGTTCAAGGATAAAGCACACAGAACAAAGTGTTGCTATAAGTGCCAGTAAAACTTATACCAACTCGCAGCAGATAATAGAAAAACACAGAGATAAAATTTGTCTACAAGTATAAAAATACTTGTACACGTGCCAGCAGGGCGAAATAATTGACTAGTTGATTGTATCGATTACAGATCTCAACATGAATGAATCAACTAGTACAAAACTTATCAAAACTCCTTTTTATGAGTAGATCTATACTTTGTAAAACAGCTTGTCCAAAAAGAAAAAATATAGACTATTCAGAACTTCTATGAAAACAAAAGATGGACGAAAATCAAAGAAACAAAGACGCTCAATATTCGGTGTTGTATCAAATCGCAGCAAAGACTTCATTCAACACTCGACCGTGGATTATCGTATTTTTGTTTCTTCTCATGTAACTCGAACTCTCTCGTGTATATGCTCTCTAAATTGTAATTCTGCGTACTGAATTATGTGGGAGACGTCCTCTTTATATAGGCAATCCTTTGAAGAGTTTGAGTCCCTACAAAACAAGGAAGAAAGAGACATAGTAGAACTAGGATTCCTAATCATATAAGGATGGGACTCTTTTAAAAACATCCTTTAAAATCGATCTTTCCATATTAATATAAAACTCGAGAATCCGGTTTTTAATACAATCATTTTTAAATCAACTTCCCTTATTCAATAAATCATATTCCAAGAAGTAACCAAGAAAGGCAAAACACTTAAATTTGGAATTTTCGAAAATAAGAAAAATTATTAGATGACGTGTAAAAACACGGATCTAACAATCTCCCCTTTTTGCCTTTTCTCGACAAAACATAGAAAATCAATCATAGGATTTAGGAAATAAGTAAGTAACTCCCTTCAGCGGTTAAAAAATCGAGTTTCAAAAAAATCTCCCCTTAGTTAGAATCGGAGGTTCAAAAATAATTTCTCCCCTTAATCAAAAATCCTGTTTCAAAAGTGGTGTTACGGATGTCAAAACACTTCTATGAACACTTAAAATCTGAGAAAATAATTAATACTCAAAATAGTATCGAGTGTAAAGTCAAAAATGTAAGATCAGAGCGACCATATTTATCAAAACACATCGAAACAAATCACTTGTCAAAGTGATACGATTGATTCGTTGCCTCAAAATCAAATTTCTTCTCCCCATTTTTGTCCAGAAAGAGGTGAGAGCATGATGTGGATGTGAACTTTGTAGTTTTTATAGTACTGGATGCGTTGCTTATCCAAGGCAATCTGTTGGCAATCTGTTGCTTATACAAGTTGTCTCTGTATAAAATTCATTACAATAGAAATAGTACTAGAAGTATCAAATGCAGGTAGGGGGATATCAGGGGTGTTAGTAGCACTTTCAGGAACATTGGTAGGAACACCCTGAGAAACACTTTTAGGAAGTAAGTAGCATAAGGAACTTCTTTAGTTCCATCTTCATCTTTGGTTTAGCGAAACAAGATGTATGATGAAAAATTTGGATGAAATTTGGGGGAGATGCGCATTGAAAAATCAAGAGAAAATAAGAGAGATAGAGAGTAATAAGGTGATAATGTGTGAAGTTGGGATGCTTAAATAGATTCAAGAATTCAAAATCAAGAAACCCAACAGGAAAAAAAAACTCTTGAGATTCATACCCTAAAAATTCGAACACATAATTGGATCCAAAATAAAATCCTTCCCAAAATTTGAATTTTTGAATTTAAGTCTTTAAAAATAATGAAACTCTTAACTGCAAATATAGATAAGGCAATGCAAAGATTTTCCAAATCATTCCAAGTATATCACATTGCATATAACACCACAAGACTTAAGATTCCAAGAAATCCAATAATTTAGGAAAGAAAATTCAAGATCGCATACAATCCAAGGGAATCCAAAATTCAGTTATTCTTCAAATTTCACCAAATATGCATGTCCTAATTATGCTTAGAAATGTAACAAAAAAATAAAAACGCACACACAAATGGGGGACTTATATCAGCTGACATCGTACCAGAGTGTTGTAACACCTTGAGAGACACCTTTACACCGATTCAATGAATACCGATCCGCATACCCAACATTTATGATTTTTCGAGTTTTTTTCCAAGACACATGCAGTTAGCTTGGTGGGTAGCTTTCACACAAAATCCCAATGGTAGCTTTTTATCACAAGATCATGCCGCTTAAAATACTTTTAAAAGGTAAGAATTGGTCAAAATAATTAGCTGCACTCAGTGGGGTAGGTAGTTGTTTCCCTCAAAGGCCTCAAAACATGGTCGATATATTTTTTTTAAACTCATCGCCTGGGTAAAGATAATAATGATTTTGTAAATTGGAAACATCCACTCACATTAGCTTATCAAGTGAACAATCTTGGGTACATTACCAGAACTCTGTCAAACTGATTAAGTCCTGCAAATGCAAATCTAACTAATGCATGAATGCAAACAGGAAAAAGAAAGCAGGAAAAAGAACAAGGGTGTTGCAACGAAAGTGTTCTTTGTGAGTCGCAACACTTTCGAGAGACAAGTGTTAAATAACACACAAACCAAGAGACTTCCTTAGAGTGGAAAATCTCTCAAAATCTAAAGCTTTGGTGAAAATATAGCCGGTGATTTTCGGCCCAATGTACTTATGCGAATAATGTTTTTCTCAACCAAATCACGAATAAAATGGTGTCTTATGTCTATGCATTTTGTGCGAGAGTGATATCTTGGATTTTTCGAAATATCTATATAGCACTAGAATTATCACTATAAATGGTTAAGACATCACTATGTAAACAAGGATCCTTTTTGATGAAATGATCAAACTTCTCATGCACACCATTTATCCAAAAATCATTTTTCAAAGCAACAAACACAATCTTAGACTCAAAATTCAAAACACATTGAGAAGTGCTTACCATCATACAAGTAGAAGACAAACAAACTAGTCTTATCATATCTCGATAGTTTACCCTTTCTTTCCTTCTAGTTCGTACGCCTTCAGATATCTCACATATGACTTGAGAGATAGGATGATTCTTTTGAATTCTTCTTGGGGGATCTCGTCTTTCATTAGTGATTAAATCAAGTCCTTCTAAGTTCTCTTCAATATGAGGGCCAAAATTATTTTCATTGCTTGCAGATCCAGATGTGCTAGCAGATGTTATGGCATCGGATACAACATCTTTGATGACATTTGTACCACTTGTAAGTCCAAGCGGCTACGATAATCTAGAGGGGGGGTGAATAGATTATCTCCATCTTTTCGATTTCGCCCTCTTTTTTTAATCGAATGCTCAAACACAATGATAAAGGTGCGGAATGTAAACAACACACGCCGATTTAAAAGAGGTTCAACCCACCAGGGCCTAATCCTCTACCACCCCAAAGATATCAGGGATGGATTTTGAAAAAGAAAAAGAATTTTATTAATTACCAAAATTAATACAAATTCAACTTACAACACCTTCAAGAGCACCACACTCTTCTTCAACACCACCTTTGGAGATTACCACAATCTCACTTTGAAGATTACCACAATCTCCCTTCAACGCGGCACCTTGTGAAGATTACCACAATCTTCAACCTTGAAGAATACCAAATTCTTCAACACCTCAATAAGAAGATCACTACAATCTTCTTGCACCTATCACCTAGATCATCCAAGTGTGCTCTTACCACAAGAACACTCACAAGGATATCTTGTGTTTGAATGATAACCAAAATCAAGATTACAACTCAATAATGAATATTACAATTTGAGTGCGAAGTGTAATCAAGAATAGCCTAGACCTCAAAGATGTGAAAGTGATAAGTTGTAGGCAATTTTACAACAAGAATAATAACAATGAAAGACCAAGTGTTTGCTTGAAGTGTATCTTGTTGTGTTGTATCTCAATTGTTGTGTAGGTTGCTCCAAAACTTTCTCTATTTATAGGAGATGATTGATCAAGCATAGGCTCCTCTTGGGGATTGAAAATCTACGAGAAAAATACAATTAAAATCAAGAATATAGTGTTAGAAATCAATCCCACAATTTAAGGAAATGTGTCTCATTGTCAAACGGTCATATTTTTTTGTTAATACACGCAGATGCCTGGTCGCACGTAAATAAGAGAAATAATAACACTTTGAAAATGTCAACAGGCGCACGGCCGACGAGCCACCGGTCGACCCTGTCTCAACCGGTCCCCCCTAATCAAAAAAACGAAGGGGTTAAGTTCGTTTCAAAATGAAACTTGCAGTGTGTACCGGCCGTTTGATTGGATCGGTCGACCGGGCCGGCCGACGCCCCATGGCGGCCGAGTCGACCTGCTAGTTTTTACTCCCGTCTCATTTTTACATTTCTAAAAACATCTTCGTGCACGGGTTGCCCTATAGTGCACCGGTCCGACCACGAGCGTAAATGTTGTCCAATTTTTGTCGAAAATAAAACTCAAGAAATACTCCAAAATTTAGTAAAAACATTTTAAACCGATCGAGAGTATTTAGACAACATTTAGGAACTGTTATAGGAGTAAAAATTCATTGATATAAAATCAATAAAAGTGTTGTCCATTTTTAACAAAAATAAACTTGAGGAAATACTCAGGAAAATATTAAAACCATTTTAAAACATTTAGGAGTATTTGGACAACCTTTAAAAACATTGTTTTGGTGATAAAATAAAATCATCAAAATTAAGATAAAAACATGTATCAAACAATCTCCCCCTTTTTGATGATTACAAACCAAAACATGTATCCAAATGTCGAACCTGCAACCTTCTAAGTAGCATTCCATTCTTTCTTTCCAAAAATTGAAATTTTTGGAATCAAATAGTGGTGGCTTGGTGGTGGAGGTGCCGGATAGATGAGCTTCGTTCAGAGCCGTCGATCGTTTCTCTTCACTCGCGATGTGAAACGAGCTTGCCAAAGAGTTTGGCTCGATACCACTTGTAAGTCCAAGCGGCTCACGATAATCTAGAGGGGGTGAATAGATTATCTCCATCTTTTCGATTTTCGCCTCTCTTTTTTTAATCGAATGCTCAAACACAATGATAAAGGTGCGGAATGTAAACAACACACGCCGATTTAAAGAGGTTCAACCCACTAGGGCCTAATCCTCTACCACCCCAAAGATATCCGGATGGATTTCGAAAAGAAAAAGAATTTTATTAATTACCAAAATTAATACAAATTCAACTTACAACACCTTGAAGAGCACCACACTCTTCTTCAACACCACCTTTGGAGATTACCACAATCTCACTTTGAAGATTACCACAATATCCCTTCAACGGCACCTTGTGAAGATTACCACAATCTTCAACCTGAAGAATACCAAATTCTTCAACACCTCAATAAGAAGATCACCACAATCTTCTTGCACCTATCACCTAGATCATCCAAGTGTGCTCTTACCACAAGAACACTCACAAGGATATCTTGTGTTTGAATGATAACCAAAATCAAGATTACAACTCAATAATGAATATTACAATTTGAGTGCGAAGTGTAATCAAGAATAGCCTAGACCTCAAAGATGTGAAAGTGATAAGCTAGGCAATTTTACAACAAGAATAATAACAATGAAAGACCAAGTATTTGCTTGAAGTGTATCTTATTGTGTTGTATCACAATTGTTGTGTAGGTTGCTCCAAAACTTCCTCTATTTATAGGAGATGATTGATCAAGCATAGGCTCCTCTTGGGAATTGAAAATCTACAGAAAAATACAATTAAAATCAAGAATATAGCTGTTAGAAATCAATCCCACAATTTAAGGAAATGTGTCTGTTGTCAAACGGTCATATTTTTGTTGTCAATACACAGGGCGACCGGTCGCACAGAAATAAGAGAAATAATAACACTTTGAAAATTTCAACAGGGCGACCGGTCGACGTAGGCTTCGACCGGTCGACCCCTGTCTCAACCGGTCCCCCTAATCAAAAAAACGAAGGGGTTAAGTTCTAGATGAAGCTGCTCGGACTGCTTTGAGGCATCAAGCCGCAACAAATGCTGTAGGAAGACTACCGCGGGCTCCGCCTACCGATAAAGACCCTGATCGGGACGATCAGGATGAGAGAGAAGAAGGTCGTGGTGAAAATCAAAATCGTGAAGAGCCGCCACCGATTGAAGAATCTCAAGCTGTGCAGCCTAGCCTAGCCAACTCGCGGGCTACGACATTGATGAAGAGGAGCCCGTTGGCTCCAGTAATTTTATATGAACCATTGTCGTCAAGAATCAAGACCTCCAACCTCCCGAAGTATGATAACACTGGAGACCCATAGGAACACTTGGATAAATTCTATGCCAAGGCGGATCTCTCTGACATGATGGATGTCTCCTACTGCAAGGTGTTTCGCATTACTCTGACCAAGCAGACGCTAACATGGTTCAATCAGCTCCCGGTGGGGTCAATCTTCGGGATGGACAAGCTCACTGAGGCATTCATGCGGCATTTTTCCATCAACAAAAGGTGTCCCAAAACCATCGCTCACCTCTTTCAGGTGAAGCAGAAGGAAGGAGAGATGCTGCATGAGTTCATGAAATGGTTCGTGGAAGCCGTCAATGAAGTGGCCAACGTCCAACATGAGACCTTGGTTGGGATACTACAGCAAAATCTACGCCAATGGCGTCTAAAAAAGTCTCTTGTCGGGAAGCCTCCATCCAACATGGAGGAGCTATTGAGTCGAGCGAAGAAGCACATTTGGGTAGAGGAGTCAACCAAGCCAAAGCCCGGAATTAAACGCAAGTCCCAGAAAAAAGACAAGAACCAATCGCGGAAAGGCTCGAGAAAGGATAATGGGCCAAGCTATACACCTTTCAACGCTCCAATAGCGGAGGTGCTAATAGCCGCCTAGAAGAAGGGGATCATTGATCCCCCACAACCATTAAGGAACAACCCTTCGCGGACACGTTCCAATTTATATTGTCGATACCACAGAGACCGAGGGCACATCACTGAAGATTACGTCATTCTGAAGAAGGAGATAGAACGACTCATCCAAAAAGGCCATCTCAAAGACTACGTGGATCAAAGTAAGTTTTGACGCGATCCTAGGCCACATAAAGAAGAATCTCCGCAAGACCAGCGCCGCTCAGATCGCCACAAGGAGGAGAAGTGCGACAATCATGTTGCCAGAGTCATCAACATAATCTCCAAAAGACCAGAGGCAAAAGACGCTCAGTGCTCTCCGAGAATATAGCAAGAAG
Source organism: Rehmannia glutinosa (assembly GCA_016081115.2). Taxonomy (NCBI): domain Eukaryota; kingdom Viridiplantae; phylum Streptophyta; class Magnoliopsida; order Lamiales; family Orobanchaceae; genus Rehmannia; species Rehmannia glutinosa. The sequence continues at coordinate 21,815 of JABTTQ020003138.1, forward strand.
AAAAGAGGACGAACCAAGGAGAACCCATCTAAGAAAAGAGTCGTGGAGCAGCCTCAAGCCAAGGGCATACCAATCACCTTCGGCACTCAAGACTACATCCCCGAGACCCAAGTTCATCCTGACGCCATCGTCATATCGCTTATCTTGTCAAGCTAACTTCATTGTTAAAAGGATCCCGGACGACACATAGGAGCACGGTGGACGCCATATTCGGGAAGCCTTTGACAGATGAAGATCGATCCAAAGACAAGTTGTTCCGATTTTGGCACCACTGATTGGCTTCACTGGAGAGGTAATCAAGTCGTCGGGCAAAATCAACCTGCCACTCACACTGGGCATGGATGCCCCTCACCAGGTCCTCAAAGTAGACGCTCCATCCCCGTACAATTTGATTTTGGGAAGGTTAAGTTTGAACCAATTCCGAGTCATCTTCTCTACGATTCACTTGAAGCTGAAGTTACCTATGGAATCGGCAGAGAGACTCCCGTGAGACATCAAGACGGCTTGGGAATGCTATGTGGCTACCTTAAAGATGAGCAAGGCTACCGAGACCAACTGATGAAAGCACTACACAGCCATAAACAAATAGCTCTCCCTAGACTCCTGGTGACTTTAGTATTTTTTTGTTATTATTTTTAGTTTATTTTCGCCCAAGAGGCATTAAATATTTATTTATATTTCAGTCATGTTTCCGCCCACAGGGCGCAAAGCCTTTCATTATAATGAAATAAAATGCTTTCACGTTTCTACTTTGATGTGATGAATGCAGTTAATGACCACATATGGCCAATGTCAATGACCGTTTGGGCGCTCTCCTCAACAAACCCCATCTTTCTGGGGAAGGCCCAGATGGAAGAGGCTTTCTCAAGGGGTCCTCGTAAATAACCTCCTCTGGCTAAGACCCCGGAGAGGATGGCCTCATCCAGCTAAGACCCCGGGTGGAATGATCCTTTCCGGCTAAGACCCCGGGTGGAATGATCCTTTCCAGCTAAGACCCCGGATGGGAGGCGGCCTCCATAAGAGGTCCTAGTAATTAACCTCTTCCGGCTAAGACCCTGGAGGGGATGGTCTCACCCAGCTAAGACCCTGGGTGTGATGACCCCTTCCGGCTAAGACCCCGGATGGGAGGGGCCTCCTCATAAGAGGTCCGAGTTATTAACCTTCCCTAGCTAAGACCCCGGAGGGGATGACCTCACCTGGCTAAGACCTCGGGTGGGATGACCCCATCCGGCTAAGACCTCAGAAAGGAGGGGCCTCCTCATAAGAGGTCCTAGTAATTAACCTCTTCCGGCTAAGACCCTGGAGGGGATGGCCTCACCCGGCTAAGGCCCCGGGTGTGATGACCCCTTCCGGCTAAGACCCCGGATGGGAGAAGCCTCCTCATAAGAAGTCATAGTAATTAACCTCGTCCGACTAAGACCCCAGAGGGGATGGTCTCACCCGGCTAAGACCCCCGGTGGGATGACCCCTTCCGACTAAAACTCCGGATGGGAGGGGCCTCATCACAAGGAGGTCCTACTAAAAATCTTTTTCTTCCAGCTAAGACCCCGGAGGAAGGGGCCTCCTCACAAGAGTTCCCATTAATTCTTCTCCACGATGAAAATGTGCAAGAAAAAGAAAGCGAAAAATACTAACACATGAGAGAAAGATACAAAAAATAAAGCAAAGACTTGGGGAAAGTCCAAGGGGGTGCCCTCCTTCGAGTTTCGAAAGGGCGCCCCTTGATGTTTAAATGTAATGTAAAATCCAATCTCCCACAAGAAGTCATATGCAGATATCAGAGGAAATTGCACTTTTGGTCCCATAAGAAAAGAGGTCAAATACTTTTAGTCCCACAATTTGCATTTTTGGTTCCAACTGGTTTTTTTAAGCACATTTACTCCGATACGATTCAAAAATTATAATTTTAGTCCCAACGCTAACGGAAAAAGTTAACTGACCGTTAACTCTATTTTAACGGGACCAAAAGTGCATTTTTCTGAAAATTAATAAAAAAAAAATATTAATTGAAGAATCTGAAAACTATCTAAAATTTTTGAAATTTGTTTCAATAACATTTAAAATTATCTCATTTTATTAAAATAAAATCCAAAATATTATTTTAAAATATAAAAAATATGATAATTTATTTAAAAAACGAAAAAAATTCGAAGTTATTTTAAAATCCAACAATTACAAAAAATTAAATATGAAAATTGTTAAAAAAAACTATAAAGTGTTTTAAACATTTGAAATTTATTTAATATTCTAAAATAAAAAACTCAATTTTTTTTTAAAAGTTGTTTTTAAAACTGAACGATATTTTAAAAATCTGAAATTCTGTTTAGAAAACTAAAAATTGTGTTAAAAGTCTGACAATTACTTCAAATATTAAAAATGAATTGAATATCCAAATTTTTTAAAATATGAAAATTTGTCTAAAAATCTGAAAATGGATTAAAAATTGAAAACCACGAAGACTTTTGAAATTATTTAACCAAAAAAACAGAACTTTTATAAAACCCAAAAGGGTTAAAAACATAGTTTTTTTAATAAAACTAAAATTATTTAAAAAAATCTAAAAATTAAAGAAAATGTTGAAAAAAATCCAAAATTTGTTTAAAAGTCTTAAAATTAATCAAAAATCGGTACATTAAAATTTGAATATTTTTTAAAAATTTCCAAAAATTTTTAAAACAATTTTCAAAATTTTAAAAAGAGTTTTGAGTTTTTTAATTTTAGAATTTAAAACACTTTAGAAAAATTTGTCAATTTTTCTAAAAGATGATTTATAGTTTTTTCAACATTTCCACATTTTATTTTCATAATTTTTTTATTTTAAAATAACTTCAATTTTGTTTTCTAGTGTTAGTTTTTAAACAAATTATCATTGTTTTATATTTTAATTTTTAGATTTTAAAATAAGTTTTTGATTTTTTATAATTATTTAATAAATTGGAAATAATTTTAAATATTATTGAAACAATTTTCAAAATTGTTAGTAATTTTCAGATTTTTCAAATAATTTCTTTCATTTTTTTATTAATTTTCACATAAATGCACTTTGGTCCTGTGAGAATAGGTTTAACAGTCAGTTAAGTCTTCCGTTAGTTTTGGGACTAAAACTGAAACTTTTGAATCGTATGGGACTAAATGTGCTAAAAAATCAATTGGTACTAAAAATGCAAATAAAAGTGCTGACTCCCTTTCTTATGGGACTAAAAGTGCAATTTCCTCCAGATATCACAAGTAAAGCATGACAAAGGGAAACTAATATGCGTAAGTAAAATGGAAGAATCATCCAGCCCCACAGGGCAAACAAAACATCTCAAGATCAAAGGGAAGGGAGAAATATTCGAGTGCATAAAAAGAAACATCTAAGTGCGTAAAACAAGCTCTAAACAGGTGGGCATTAATCAAAGGCCATCAAGCCAGGAGAAGACTATCACTGATCAAGAAGGAGATGCATCATCTCTGGCAGCAACATCAATCTCTCTAGGCTCAACTCCATCACCACCGGTGTCGTCAGGAAGATCTACCAAAGCCTCAACTTCTCCCTCCTCCTCATCTGAAACGCCATAGTCTAGGATGTCGATCAACTCGCTAGAAGCCTTCTTACTCCGCCGTAGAAGTTTCCGACAATGGCGAACGACTTTATCAAATTAGAATGAAGATTTATGCAATAACTCAGAGCGATACTCCGGAGAAGCTCTGTAAGCCTCAATCGAGCGGGACCTCTCCTGAGCTAGCATAGGGGCACCGACTTAAGTGCGAAGAAAGACCTCGCCCATCTTTAACTCGTGGTCGAGCTGGGCCTTCGCCCACTCAAGCTCACTCGACAACTCAGACATCTTACCACCATGTTGCGTCGCATCATCTGTCAAGTTCTTTACCTTATCTCAAAGCTGACGATTCTCCGCCTCGCCTACCACCTCATCTCGATGGTATGGCCACGCCGAGGTTCGTGGCCTACAACATAATTTGTGCATGTCTTAGGCAAGTAAAGAGACAAAGCATGAAGGATGGAAAGGCGAAGAAACTATATAAGCTTACCCGAGCAAGGTTCCCACAAAGGTGAGACTCAATGTCTTTGAAGGACAAAGACGCAAGGCGGGACTGGTCATCAGCAGGTAGATATCCTCGGATACTGGCATAGCCCAAGCCAGAATTAGTGTAGTCCCAATGAGACTGGATCCCCTCGTGACAGTTCACGCCACCAGAGAAGAGTGATCGGGGACCAACACTCACAGAAGTAGCAACTCCGGACTCCACCCTCGGCCTCTTCCCCCTGAAGGGCCAGCAGAAGGATGAGGAGCCCGGAATAGAATCAACACGATCACTGGAGCATGAGCCAGGATGCCTGTCACCCTCCTGGAGGGAAGGGTGCCTCTCACTCTCCTGGAGACAAGGGCGCGACCTATCACTCCAAGGCGAGACACTCGATCTCCCGCCAGCAGCAGACTTCCCCTGGGCCTTCTCCTTCTCCTTCTTCTTATAAGCCATCAACTCTACAATGCTGTAACTCTCCTTACTTGAAAAGCAAGTCGAAGCAATATCAGAAAAGAAAGCAGTCAAAATATACAAGTAAAGCGGGAAACAACTGATACGTGTAAAATATGCGTGCATTTAAGGGCTTATTTTCATATATTATCGATGCATTTGCATGTATATTAAGTGTATTTTATTTGGTTTCCTTACAAGGGCATGATACTGCGTATTCTTGTAACTTTTTATAGAAAACGGAGCTTAAATGAAAAGATATCAGTTGGAAGGCCTGGACTTGATTGACGAGTGCAAAGAGAAGATAAAAAAGACTAAGAAAATGGACGAAAACCCATTACACAGTCAGCGTGTGTAGGGTGACACGGCCGTTAGACATGTCCGTGCGAAGCAACATAACTGTGTGAAGTGCTCGAGAGAAAATAGGGGCAAAACCAAGCCGCACGGTCGGCCCATGTAGGGCCACACGGTCATGTGGGGTGGCCGTGTGAAACCACACGGACCGTGCAATTCATCTGTGGCAGATTTTTGTGTCCTTTTCCTACCAGAACTCTACAAGTGATCTCTCCAAGCACCTATATAAAGAGACCAAGGCTTGCACGAAGTTACATCATTCATACAACATACAATACACCAAAATACATAGGATTACACAGATCAAAGGTCTTCTGAGAGAGGAGGGTTAGGTTACGAAGAACACCACAAGGCCTTTCACATCTACGGAAGCACAAGAGCTTCGAAGGCTTGGAAGGAGGATCCATCCTGACAAGAAGGGGTTTTCTTTCTTAGTTTAAATCTCTTGTCTGTACTTAAAAGATGTCACAATATTGATTTCAAGTTTGTCTATGAATTTGTTATAAATGTTTGGCTAATCTTTCGTATCCTAGGGCATAATCAAAACTGTAGATTCATGTTAAATCTTGATTAATTGTTTTTTTAATTGATTAATGTGTTCTATTTTATGAATTCGAGTGCTTATTCTTAATTGTTGATTATTTGGCCAATAATTTGCATGTCATACTTGTTAGTCCATAATCCGAGAGGTGAGTTCTAGCAAGACGAAAATCGAATTCAGACATAAACAGGGTAGTGTATCGAGAGACTACTTCTGTTTGTGGGGAGTATTTCAATTCAAAGATCTGTTGGGAGTTAGTATTGTGATGCATCGAGAGACCTCAATTATTATTAATCTACTATTTATGCGCCACCTGGGAGGGGAGTAAACCACTTTAGGAATTGAACTCATAGAAACACATGAATTGATTTTGTGAAACATTAATTGGATTTAATATTGAACAAGCATGTTGAGATTATGTGCCTAGGGTTGCTTTCGTATTTGTTGAAAAGACTTGTGGAGTTCGAATTTATTTCTTTTATTTTTAATTTTCGATTCTTTTTATAAAACTCTTGATATTCGGTTACTTCAATAAAATTAGAATGCTATGTTCTTATAACCTAAGTGTTTCGTAATCAATCCCTGAGGAATACAACCTTGCTTGCCATTGTCATATAAACTACACTGTACACTTGCAGTATAGAGATCCAAACAAATATTTTTGATGAACAAGTTTTTGGCGTCGTTGCCAGAGATTAAATAATTCTACTTAGATATAGTAATAAGTAGTTTAATCTTAATTGAAGCATTTTGTAAATATTTATTTTTATTTTTTTCGATTTTTGTAAATAATTGTTTTTATTTTTTTCCTTTTTCGATTTTTCTTATTTTTGTAAATTTATTGATTTGGTTCTAACATTGTTTTTGTTAAGTGTAGATAGTGTATGATCACGCGTTCCAGATCTACCCAGCCCATACCCATTGATTTATAAATGGAAAAGACAAAGAAACGATTAAGGAAAAGATCTAAAGCAATGGCGAATGGGAATAATCAGAATGCCGGGAATAACAGAAACAATGAGAAACCCCACCTGGGGCGGACGCATAAGACCGGATTGTGGAAAGGCCCGTGAGAAGGGCAGTTACGGACTACTTCCAGCCTGAAATTAGTCGAACTTATGGGGGTGTAACCCGTCTGCCGATCAATACAAATAATTTTGAACTAATATCGGCATTGATCCAGATGGTTTCACAAAATCAGTTTGGGGGAGATCCATTGAGGATCCAAAGGCGCATCTGGCGCAATTTCTAGAAATTTGCAATACAGTCAAAATGAATGGTGTTTCTGAAGACATCATTAGATGCCGCCTATTCGCATTATCTTTGCACGATAAGGCTAAGGGATGGTTATGTTCTTTAACACCACCCGCAATGTGATTGGGTTGCGCCTAAAATCTGAAATCGCCCAGTTTAGGCAGTTAGATGCAGAGCCATTATATGAGGCATGGGATAGATTTAGAGAATTACTAAGGAAGTGCCCTTAGCATGGATATCCCAATTACAAATAGGTTTAGTATTTCTATAATGGTTTAAGTGGCAACATTAAGTGGCAACACGAGAACTATTATAGATGTTGCATCTGGAGGTGCACTGCTAGGAAAATATCTAGAGGAGGCACTAGAGTTGTTAAAGGAGATGGCAAATAATAGTTACCAGTGGCCATTGATCGCCTATTTTTTTAGCTTCACCGCAAGTGTACGGCTCAGTTTATAGAATAGGGTTTGCAAGGTCGAATCCACAGAGATTAATAAATTAGTGTACCAAGTATTGGATTATAATAGTCCTATTTTTATCTAAACTATCGAAATTTGAAAGGTTAGTTTTATTACTACTAAAGCAGAATTTAATCCTAAAATAACAAAGCAAAGAACGATTGAAAGATCAAGTATGGATGGATGGATTCATGGGTTATGGTTTCAGTTAATATCCCACTTTTATGCTCAGATTAAGCAAACCAAGGTTAAACGTATTATTCTCTATAGACCAATCACCATAGTAATTTACCCCCTCTCTCGAGATGTATGTAAAAGCGTTGATTGGAATATCTATGTTAGCATCTCTACTCAACATGAGATATCCAACTCCCAAAAGTTCAAAAGATTATTAGATCTCACATATATTCACAGACTTCTCAATCCTGCAATCTATTTGTGTCAAGTACTCAAGATCTAGTATTGAAACTCATCGGTTAGAATTATGAATCAATACATCAAACAAGTTTAAATCAATGGCCTTTTGATAAAATAAGAATTAAAGCAAAGTACTTGAATAGAGAAAAAAAATATTAACTTCAATTATCCTTAATCATCAAATAAAAGTGTTTATTAACCTACTCCCAAACCCGGGAATCACAAGTGTTTTAGCCAGACATTGAAGATAAAAAATTCATAGACTAATTATCCATAATCAAAATCTAACTAATTGAAATACGATACGATGGAATGACTGACTTGGGGATTATGACGATCTCTCGATCTATCTTAAATACTTGAAGGTGTGATTGCGGTCTTGATCGATCTCTCGAAGTTTCCGGTGGAAAACTGCTCTTTTCTCTGGTTTCTAGGGTAAAAATCAGCGTCTCCTTGTTTGTGGCCGCCCCGGGTCTATTTGTACTTTGTTCAGGTCGAAACCTAGTTGAAAGCGAATGAACCTCTATTTTTCCCGCAGAGAAGCACGGCCGTGCCTCATTGGCACGCCCAGCCCATGCTGGGTGCCGAACAGATTGTCCAATTTTCTGAGAGGAGCATGGGCGTGCCCATATGGCACGGGCTGCCCGTGCTATAGGCCGAACACTCTCTTATTCAGGTATAGGTCGAGCACGGGCATGCTAGGGAAGCACGCCCTGCCCGTGCTCACCTGTATCATCAAACACTTGGCTATTTCCTTCCGTTTCTTGCCCGGTTCATCCGACTTCTCCTTGATCCGACTCCAAACTTCATCTAACATGTCAAGTATTGGCGGTTGCAATGCCCGATTTGTTGCCAAAATGCTACAGATATAGATAAATTCCTACAAAACGAGCAAAGCGTAATCCTTTTCCACAAAACAGGAATAAAACCCCATTTACTCATATAATGCATGCATATCAACACATTCAAGCCAATATTAAGCCCAAAATACATGCAAAATACAAGTCAATCAAACCCCCAAACTTAAACTGTTGACAGTCCCAGTCAACACTTTATGAACAAAACAACACAAATGGGGTAAAGAAGAGCACTCAAGAACACCGCATCACAATTCATGTCATCTATCCATAGACATCAAGCACAAATCAACCAAGTTTCAAAGAGCTAACACGGAGCACAAGTTTATAAAAATCATGGTAAAACACTTCAAATCACACCTCTCAGGGATAAAATGTATACTCTACTCAGTAGCATGATAAGGGACGTGTATTCGCTCAAGTCATAGCAATGTTGAAGAATTACCATATGCTTGCAAATCGTCTCTCATCTCCGCCACTCGTTTGTATGCAATTCACAAATCATAAAGGACTTTATTTAAGGTTGTAATGAAGGCTCTTTGGTTAAGGTAGGGAAATATGGATAAAGTGACTCAACTCGAGCGTATAGACTGGAAAACACATTTGTTCTTCTCAAACCATTTTTTCTAATTCAAATCGACTATGTACTCCCAATCGCCTTATGTCCTCTCACTTCTCTATTTCTCCCTTCTTTTTCATACACATCATTCCCTTCGCCTTACATCATAATTCTCAGCCTATTTTTCACTTCTGGCCTACTCACTTTTGCAGTTGTTTTTTTTTTTTTTTTTTTTGACTTTTGTGAGTATTTTTCCCCTTTTTCCTCTTTTATTCCCAAGTTCCCAACATGTACACATTTTCTGACTTTTGACACCCCTTCATTCAATCCTTTATTCATCCCCTTTTTCTCAACTCTATACGCTTAAGCTTAGGGTAACAGATATATTACATAAGATTCGAAGGCTTGAAATGTGGCTATAAAAAAAATCAGGCAATAGGCTCAAATTGGCTAACTACGGAAGTCAAATATCATAAGGTAGGCAAAAAGGCTTGAAAGGCTTAACAAAGATGGCCTAAAATCATCTTCATGAATGCATACAACATGTGACTTTGACGGAGATACCAAAGCAAGTTCTAGAATTCAAATCAACATGAATGACACACTCAATCACAAACAAGACTGCATAATATGAAAGCAGTAAAGGATCAAAAGCTCACCGGCTTGTAAGTGCATAATTCAAAGTATGTTAACCATGATTTAATAATCACATGCTCCATATTAACTATTCTCAACCCGATCAACTCACACTCAACATCCAGTTCAAAACAACACAAACCAATCCGCAAATGCTCCCAAGATCAAGATCACAATCAAAACATCACAAACACACAATAGCGGTCAACTCACTCCCTAACAACTAGGAAAGCAATAAACGTGCTAAAGCGATAAACGTGCTAAAACCATAAAAAAAAATTCAAACATCTAATGCAATGCAACTATATGCTCTACATGCAACTAAATGAATGCAAACGCCACACCCATCAAAAAAATTACTACCTCTCCCCCCCAAATTCGAATGAAATTATAGCACATGAAAGAGAAGGTAGAATTTCAATGAAAAGTGTGGATATGACCTGGATCACTGTGGGGGTAGCGGCGGGTAGTGGCCCTGGGAGATATGCCAATTCTCGATCCTTTGTAATGTCTGCAATATCTCCAACTCCCGCTGCTCGTGTGTTTGGTACCACTGGCTCTGGGCCAGGTACCTTTGCTCCTGGACTTCTCGGAAAGCACTGAAGTCGTCTCTATGCTGTCGCAAGCTTTCCTCAAAAGCACAGAATCTATCATGATCGTACTGTCCCCCACGCTCCTCGCCTTGGCGAGAGCTCTCTGGAATATCGGTTCCCCTACTAAGGCCGCCCTGCTCGAAGCCTCCCTGCTGGAAGCCCTGCTCGAATCCCCTCTCATGCCTATCATACTCCTGCGCCTCCATCACCAAGTCCTCTTCGTCGGGCAACCCGGCTACCCTTCGCCTCTTTCGTGCCGCCAAACCCTGCATGATTCTGATATGCTCCTCAGAGTACATAAGCCAGTTGATTTGGTTGTCAACCACAGCTGTGAGCTGCGAGTTAGGAAGGGGAAACGCAGACCTGACTTTTTGTTGAAAACAGAGGATATTCTCCTCATTGTTGATGATCTTCATGGTGTGAAGGGCGCTCAAGTTGATGCTTCGGTTGCCTGCTAATGGCTCCATATGGCTTATGTCAACCTCGAAATGCCGCGCAATGGGGGTTATCATTCCCCCAATTAAGATTTTCCCCACATCATGTTGTTGTATGTAGACGGCGTGTTCCACAAAATATGTCGCCATGTTATAAGGGGTGCGAGTGAGCATACACCATAGTAGGTATAACTCCTTCGCTTGCATACCCCCGTTGTTGTACCGGCGAATACTAAGTGGGCCGTGACCTTTTGAATGTAACATAAGATGGGGTTGCGGAGTGACGATGCTTTGGAAGTGCGTGCGGCATATTGCATGAGGCCGGTTTCGGGAGTTTCTGTCAACAACCACCAGAATTCATGCGCGTTGTAATTTTCAGCCGTTCGGTACGGGGCGTCGGATGGTACCCCATAAATTTGATTCAGTTCGGCGATCGTGATTTCCCGCCATACGTTGCCCATCCTGAAGTGGATTTTCCGAGGCTCGTTTCTTGGTCGCGTTTCCGTAACCTGGACGGTGCTTAAGAATTCGAGTGTGAGTGTCTTGTATGTTGGCCACCGCCCTTGCATGAAAGCGGTCCAACCAACTCGTTCAAACATTTGCCACACCTCCTCGTGTATCCCAAGAGTTTGGGTACACTCATCATCGGCATAGCGTGTGGGAATGTAATCACGAGTGATGAGCCGGTTCCATCGCTCCATTATATCGTGCTCGGTGAAAATGAGTCCATAGGCACGCGGGTGGTTCGGGTCGAACTCCCGAGCGGGTCTCCTCAAACGTCCGCCCCGAACTCTTTGTGGTTCGGCCATTGATTCTAGTTAGTACCTGGCAAAACAATCGTGAGAATCCATACGTGCCAAGTAAAACGAACGATGAATTAATACAACAATCTAACAAAGGCATAGTGTCTCATCTCAACAATTTAATCCACAATTAAGCTTTCAGCTCAAATACCAATATAATTGCCGAGAATCCTAGCCCCTAATGTCCTAAACAATCTAGCACATGTATAATCCATCAAACAATTAACTTAATTCATCATAATTCAACAACCCACAAGGTGTTCGATAAAATGCCCAATAGAATATTTCAATCAAATCATGGCTAAAGTATCAAACAAGCATTATAAATCAACCCTAATCCATAATCCTCAAGAAATTTGACATAAAAAGTGCAATTCATACCTTAAATCCCGAGAAGTGGAAGAGAGTTGGATTTTGGAAACCCTAAGTGCTTTCTACCCCAAATCTCAGCTTCCAAGCAATTCCACAAATTCAAATTGTGTTTAGAGTAGCGTGGGAGTTGATTAGTGGTGATATAGAAGGAGAATTTTGGGAAAAAATTTGGAGGGGGCAATTTTTTTGTTCGTCCGTGCGCGAGGAGAGGAGAAGTTTGTGAAAAATATTTAGCCCATGCCCGTCTGTTTTAAGCATCAGCAGACATAAGGACCCGTGCTAGGGGCCGAAGGATTTGTTCATAACGTTATTTAATTGAAGTTGTTCATAACTATCAGTATTTGTGGAGTGATGATTTCAAGTCTGAATAATGTCTGCCGATATTACAGTCTTTCTTGACAGTCGATCGTTTTACAAAACTATGTTTTTATTTAATGGTTAATTCGGGTTGAGAAGGCCAAGAACTTGACTACTTATGTTCAATATGTTGAAAAAAAAATTCATCTTTGTATGTTGTGATTTATTGAATCCCTCTTTTTGATATAATGTTTTGCTTGAGGACAAGCAAAGTTCAAAGTTGGAGGTGGTTTGATAAGGTCTTTTTATGCACGTTTATGTGTATATTTGAGTAGAATTCGAGTTATTTTATTGTTAGTTTTGTAAATTTTTGATTGTACATAGTTCATATTACTCCGAGGTGCTTTTATTGATGTAGATTGACCATTCGGGGCTAATTTTGGTGAATTTCGGACCATGGATTCATGTCAAAACATACCGGGAGTATAAGGATGCAAAAACACTCGAAATTCCAAGCCAAACGTCATTTCGGGGCCTTTTTGGTCCAACATGGGCAGGGGTGTCGGGCAACACGGCCGTGTTCACGGGAGCTAAAAACTCGATTTTTCGCACAAAACAGCCTCTCGACACGGCCAGCCCGTGTTCCCAACACGGCCGTGTCAGAGACACGGCCTGGCCGTGTTGGGAAGCACAGCCATGTCTCCCTGATTCCCTGTGTGATAAAACAGCACGGCCCGGCCGTTCTGGGCGACACGGGCGTGTCCGGGGCACTTTTCTGCAACTTTTCCATGCGAAAATTATGGAAAACTCACCCACCAAGCTTTTTGACCACTTTTATACACCTTTAACACCCAATTTTGCTGCAACATGTCCCCATATTCCCTCAATCATCAATTGAGTACAAGAATTCACCAACCAACAATGAAAATGGAGGCAATTGTTTAACAAAAGAGAGTACTATCAATGTATTGGTTGCCTATAAAAGCCAAGGGTTGAAGTTGGGAGAGGCAATTTTCATTAGATACTCAGGAAATATTCATTGTATTCATCTCATTAAGTAGAATTGGGATCAAGGGGTCTTGGAGGAGAAAGCTTGGGGCAATATTGGAGAAGAAGGCTTGGAGCAACATCATCAATCAAGAAAGAAGTCAATTGAGATTTTGAGAAAGATAAGTACACCATGTCTACAATACTTAAATCTTCTTGTGTAATTTATTCTTTGGTCAAAATCATGTGTAGCTAAACTCCTAGTGTTTGAATGTAATGAACTCTAGAATGGATTTGTGATTAAGGTGTGTATGTTTTTAATAAAATCTTCATATTTTGTGTGATTCACTTATATTATGCTTCATTCATTCGAATTGATATATGCGCAATATTGATTTGAAGTTTATTTTTCATCGGGAAATCGAGAGATTCATGGTGAAATAGAACCTATATAAGTGAAAAGAGTTGCATGCAATCCTAGATATAGGGCGACATAAATCTTCCTCGGATTAGGGTCAAACCTAATATGGGAATTCACAAATCGTTATAATGATGTCTTGGGGTTTTAACTAGAAAGAGATTTCAGTTAATCAACTTGAGATTAGAAGTTTTTCGCCTTGAGAAAGGGTTTAACTTAAATTGGGAATTTCTACGGTCCACAAGACATGAGATTTTATTAAAAGAGGTTTGTTTTTGCTTAAGGGCTTACGGTTGTATTTTTAACTTGTCAAATCAAAAACATTCTAGAGGATTTACATTCAAACACATTTCTATCTCTTGATTTCTTATTTTACAAATCTTCCTTCATTTTTACAATTTATAATTTGTTTTCCTTTTTCATCAAACAAAAACTGAAAATTGTTAGATTAAATAACAAAAAGACGGTAATTATTAGTACTTACAATCCTCGTGGGAATGACACTCGGTACTCAATAATCTATACTATAAAACGATAGGTGCACTTGCCTACGGTTTTAAAGGTAGCTTTTTGAGCCATCAAGTTTTGGCGCGTTGCGGGAATGTAATATTAAGAACGCTTTATTTTTGTTAATTTAATCATTTTTTTATTTTTTTTTTTTTTTTTTTACCATTATCTTTCTTTTTATCTATCTTTGTAAGTCTTGGTTTATACTTATCCTCTTTGTTTACCGCAGTGTATGCCTACTCGTCTCTTCGAATTTGAAGCGCGACACCGCCGGTAGCAACACAGAGGAAAGTACTAACACAGACCACGAAGAGGATACTAACGAAAGTAAAGATTTCGTCATGGAGGATGAACAAAGAACTATGTATGACTATGCCAAACCATCCATGGACGGCACGTCATCTAGTATCGTAAGGCCCGCTATTGCCGCCAATAATTTTGAAATAAAACCGAATGTCATTCAAATGGTGCAACAATTCGTTCAATTCGACGGCCTACCAGACGAAGATCCGAATAATCATATCGCAAATTTCCTCGAAATTTGCGATACATTCAAAATCAATGGGGTCTCTGATGATGCCATCCGTTTACGCCTATTCCCATTTACTCTTCGGGGACGGGCTAAATAATGGCTAAATACTTTGCCAAAGGGAACGATTACAACGTGGAACATCATGGCCGAAAAGTTCCTTTTGAAATATTTTCCACCGGCCAAAACTGCACGATTGAGGAATGAAATCTCTTCATTCACTCAAGAAGATGACGAGACCTTGTACGACACTTGGGAGAGATTCAAAGAATTGTTGCGGAAATGCCCACATCATGGTCTTCCTATTTGGATGCAAGTCCAAACATTTTACAATGGGCTACTCTCGTCAACAAGGCAAATGATTGATGCGGCGGGCCGGGGAACTTTGAACAATAAAACACCGAAGCGCCCAAGATCGATAGAGGGAATGGCCATGAATGGCTATCAATGGCAATCTGTACGAGGTAAACCTAAGAATCAGTGGGTGTTTATAATGCAGATGCAGTGGTTACACTAGCTGCACATGTCGAAGCTTTGACCCAAAAGATCGACGATCTAGCGGCTCCTAAACCACCACCACCGCATGTTTTATCTTGTGAAACTTGCGGAGGATTGCATAATCATCAGGACTGCCCACACACAATACCTCAAGCTGAACAGGCTAATTACGTTGGGAATCAAGGCAGAAATTACCCAAGTAATCCTTACAGCAACACATATAATACTGGGTGGAGACAACATCCTAATTTCGGTTGGGGAAACCAAGGCCAACCACGACCTAATCCCAATCTTGATCTACACACGTCTCCCGGATTTCAGCCAAATCAAGGTAAGCCTAACTTGGAAGATCTTATAACAAAGTTTGTGCAATCAACAGATACCCGATTCCAGGCGGTGGAAACATCCTTGAGAAATCAAGAGGCATCTATCCATAACTGAAAATCGAATAGGCCAGATTGCGAAGATGATTTCGAAAGGCCACAAGGTAGTTTACCGGTAATACCGAGCCAAACCCAAGGGAGCATGTAAAGGCAATCACCATCGAGTTTTCCACATGAGCATGATTATGCCAATGCCGCCATGCGTAAATACGTGGAGGATGACATGCCCAAAGAAAAGCTCATGAAAAAGAGATTGCGGGAATACAAGCCCAAGATCCTAGGAGTCTAACCGAAGAAGATAGAAGGGAGGACAAATTTGGTAAGTACCTTGATTCTTTCAAACAATTACATGCCAATATTCCATTTGTTGACCCTCATTCAAAGCATGTTAGGGATCTTAATGACATCATTCCTAGTGAAAATAAGCTTAATAAATTATCAAATGTGCGATTGAATGATAAATGTCCTTCCAATGAACTACCACAAAAATTTAATGATCCAGGAAGCTTTATTATCCCTTGCACAATTGATGGTTTACTGTTGATAGGGCACTAGCCGACTTGGGAGCTAGTATCAACGTGATGTCTTATGAAACATTCAAGCATGCGGAATTAAGTGAACTTAAACCTATTAGGATGTACATTCAATTAGCCGATAAATCGATTAAACATCCTAGAGGTATTGTTAAAGATGTGCTAGTTAAGATTGATAAATTCATATTCCCGATTGATTTTATTATTATTGACATGCATGATGATATAGAAGTTCCCTTAATTCTAGGGCGTCCCTTTTTTTGGCTACCGCTAAATCTCTCGATTGATGTGCATGATGGAAAGCTTACTTTGAGAGTAGGGGGTGAACAAGTTATCTTTAAAATTCCTTTGAGAAATCCTATAAATGATACTTGTTTTCCTATAAACTTGATTGAGACAAGGATAAATGATTCTTTGCTTGATATGTCTTCTAATAAATCCTTGAAAGTATGTGATGTTCAATGTGCAAAAGTTTCCACAGATAAATCCCATTTTGAGAATAACATGCAGAAAAATAGGACCATGAAGGTCAATTGTTCGAAAATCGATACGGGTGGCGATGTTGTTCAAAGAGATAAATTTTTTCATAAGTTCAAGGCTCCGCCCGATTAAATCTTCACATTTAGGTGAAATGGTCCAGCTATACGACGTTAAAGAAGCGCTACCCGGGAGGCAACCCGATGTTTGTGTGCAATTGTTTTCATTCATTTTTATTTTTTTTTATTTTATTTTCTTTCAAAATAATCACAAGTCCTTAGAGTCATTTCAAATAAAAAAAAACTTTTGAACATCTTCTTGGTTGTCCTAATTGGGAATATTTGAGATTTCACGGTATTCGAGTTGTGTGTTGCTTAACTTTGATTAGGCATGAAGATGCCGTTGAAGGTCCCGTACCAAAACAACCCAATGATCGCTCAACACCGATTCCACTATTGTAGTAAGGTCGTATTTTTCTTTTTCTATTTCTTTTATATCATTCTAGTTTCTTTTTTTTTTTTGAGTGTGTTGTGTGTGTTTGTCCATTTCTTTCTTTCACATTGAGGACAATGTGAATCATAAAGTTGGAGGTGGGTACAATAACATTTTCGGAATGCTTGTGTGTTTGTTTTCAAAAGATGTGATTTTTTTAATAAATTAAATGTTTGCTAGTCAATAACTTGGCCCAATCATACCTATATTAACTTGTTAATTTGTGTTTTCAGTGTGAAGCAATTGATTGTCTAGGATAGATTGACGTGGATGCGGGCTAAATTTTGACGAGATTTCCAACACCATAAATACTTGATGTGTTAAGGCATATACGACGATACTTAGTGCTATGAACTTCCGAGAACTCATGATTTAGTAGTGGTTAACTAGTTGTTAAACCAAGCTTGTAAAAAAAAAAAGAGAAAAAATAATAATAAAAAAAAACGAAGAAAAAAAAAACGGATCAATCGAGGTTATACTCCTCTATTTGTTGTTGCTTAGTAACTAGGAGCATTCATGAGCCCCATGTTTGTCTTTTACGTAAAACGGCGACACAAATATGAGTATGGGAAACCACCCTAGGAGTGTTTGAACAGAAATTCAAAATATAAACCTAGTGGAAGCATGTCTCGAAAGGTCCCAAAAAAAAAAGAACGAAAAAAAAAAGAGAGGAGAATGAATACTCATTGACTTCTCATTCCAATAAAGTTCAAGAAGCTTGGTTATATGACTAGTAAGCTAACTACAATGATCTATTGAATTCTTGTATTTTCATGGCGTTAT
The DNA here is from genome assembly GCA_016081115.2 of Rehmannia glutinosa. Classification (NCBI taxonomy): domain Eukaryota; kingdom Viridiplantae; phylum Streptophyta; class Magnoliopsida; order Lamiales; family Orobanchaceae; genus Rehmannia; species Rehmannia glutinosa. The sequence goes on from JABTTQ020003138.1 coordinate 39,476, forward strand.
TTAATTGAAGTTGTTCATAACTATCAGTATTTGTGGAGTGATGATTTCAAGTCTGAATAATGTCTGCCGATATTACTGATCTTTCTTCGATCGATCGTTTTACAAAACTATGTTTTTACTTAATGGTTAATTCAGGTTGAGAAGGCCAAGAACTTGACTACTTATGTTCAATATGTTGAAAAAAAAATTCATCTTTGTATGTTGTGATTTATTGAATCCTCTTTTTGATATAATGTTTTGCTTGAGGACAAGCAAAGTTCAAAGTTGGAGGTGGTTTGATAAGGGTCTTTTTATGCACGTTTTATGTGTATATTTGAGTAGAATTCGAGTTATTTTATTGTTAGTTTTGTAAATTTTTGATTGTACATAGTTCATATTACTCCGAGGTGCTTTTATTGATGTAGATTGACCATTCGGGGCTAATTTTGGTGAATTTCGGACCATGGATTCATGTCAAAACATACCGGGAGTTTAAGGATAGAAAACGCTCGAAATTCCAAGCCAAACGCGTCATTTCGGGGCCTTTTTGGTCCAACACGGGCAGGGGGTGTCGGGCAACACGGCCGTGTTCCGCCGGGAGCTAAAAACTCGATTTTTTCGCACAAAACAGCCTCCGACACGGCCAGGCCGTGTTCCCCAACACGGCCGTGTCCAGAGACACGACCACGGCCCGTGTTGGGAAGCACGCCATGTCTCCCGATTCCTGTGTGATAAAACAGCACGGCCCGGCCGTTCGGGCGACACGGGCGTGTCAGGGCACTTTTCTCGCAACTTTTCCATGCGAAAATTATGGAAAACTCACCCACCAAGCTTTTGACCACTTTTATACACCTTTAACACCCAATTTTGCTGCAACATGTCCCCATATTCCCTCAATCATCAATTGAGTACAAGAATTCACCAACCAACAATGAAAATGGAGGCAATTGTTTAACAAAAGAGAGTACTATCAATGTATTGGTTGCCTATAAAAGCCAAGGGTTGAAGTTGGGAGAGGCAATTTTCATTAGATACTCGGAAATATTCATTGTATTCATCTCATTAAGTAGAATTGGGATCAAGGGGGTCTTGGAGGAGAAAGCTTGGGGCAATATTGGAGAAGAAGGCTTGGAGCAACATCATCAATCAAGAAAGAAGTCAATTGAGATTTTGAGAAAGATAAGTACACCATGTCTACAATACTTAAATCTTCTTGTGTAATTTATTCTTTGGTCAAAATCATGTGTAGCTAAACTCCTAGTGTTTGAATGTAATGAACTCTAGAATGGATTTGTGATTAAGGTGTGTATGTTTTTAATAAAATCTTCATATTTTGTGTGATTCACTTATATTATGCTTCATTCATTCGAATTGATATATGCGCAATATTGATTTGAAGTTTATTTTTCATCCGGGAAATCGAGAGATTCATGGTGAAATAGAACCTATATAAGTGAAAAGAGTTGCATGCAATCCTAGATATAGGACGACATAAATCTTCTGGATTAGGGTCAAACCTAATATGGGAATTCACAAATCGTTATAATGATGTCTTGGGGGTTTTAACTAGAAAGAGATTTCAGTTAATCAACTTGACATTAGAAGTTTTTCGCCTTGAGAAAGGGTTTAACTTAAATTGGGAATTTCTACGGTCCACAAGACATGAGATTTTATTAAAAGAGGTTGGTTTTGCTTAAGGGCTTACGGTTGTATTTTTAACTTGTCAAATCACAAAAACATTCTAGAGGGATTTACATTCAAACACATTTCTATCTCTTGATTTCTTATTTTACAAATCTTCCTTCATTTTTACAATTTATAATTTGTTTTCCTTTTTCATCAAACAAAAACTCTGAAAATTGTTAGATTAAATAACAAAAAGACGGTAATTATTAGTACTTACAATCCTCGTGGGAATGACACTCGGTACTCAATAATCTATACTATAAAACGATAGGTGCACTTGCCTACGATTTTAAAGGTAGCTTTTGAGCCATCAGCGGTACAGCACGGGCCGTGCGCATGGCGCACGGGCTGCCCGTGCTCTGTGCCGTACCTTGTTTTTCAATTTTTCAGTTTTTTTTTCCAGCAAAATAGGGAAAAAATTCAAACCTATCAAAGCAATTAAATCCTAACTTAGAAAAGGGAAAACAAACCAAGAAAACATGGGAAGAAATAAAACAGCAAAACCATTGGGTTGCCTCCCAACAAGCGCTAAATTTAACGTCTATAGCTTGACGCCTGTTTAGTCGATCACGGCTCTAGTAATGTAAGGCGTGTCACCTCTTCCTTTTGATCCCGGCTCAAGTAATGCTTGATCCTCTGGCCATTCACCATGAATGTCTCCCCATCTCGGCTCAACAACTTCACTATTCCCGGAGGATTTAACACTTTCTTTATCACAAACAGCCCCGACCATCTAGACTTAAGTTTTCCCGGAAAGAGTTTAAGACGTGAGTTAAACAAAAGGACTTGTTCACCCGGTAAAAACTCTCTCTTCTTTATCATTCGATCGTGTTGTCTTTTGGTTCGCTCTTTGTAAATCCGGGAGTTTTCATACGCTTCATCCCGGAATTCCTCCATCTCATTTAAGTGTAGGAGCCTCTTCTCACCCGCTGCTTGGAAGTCAAAATTAACTTTTTCACAGCCCAAAACGCCTTATGCTCCAATTCGATGGGTAAGTGACACGATTTCCCGAATACTAACTGGTATGGAGATGTGCCCAATGGTGTCTTGTATGCAGTCCGATATGCCCATAATGCGTCATCTAGTTTTATGGCCCAATCTTTGCGATTTATGTTTACCATTTTCTCCAAAATCTGCTTAATCTCGCGATTGGCTACCTCTGCATGCCCGTTTGCTTGCGGATGGTATGCTAATGCCACCTTGTGCTTGACCCCATACTTCGCAAGTAGAGTGCTCATCAATTTATTCACAAAGTGTGACCCCCCGTCGCTAATCAAAGCTCTCAGGGTTCCAAACCGAGTGAATATATTTTTCTTTAGGAATTTAAGCACTACTCGCGCATCATTGGTCTGGTGCGAATCGCTTCAACCCATCGAGATACGTACTCACTTTGCAAGTAGAATGTATTGATACCCGACGAAGATGGGAAGGGGCCCATGAAGTCGATCCCCCACACATCAAAGAGTTCAACTTCCATCACATTGGTCATAGGCATCTCATGTCGTCTTGAGATGTTCCCCATCAGCTGGCACCTATCACAACTTTGTACAAATATATAGCAATCGTTAGATAACGTAGGCCAGTATAAACCACTTTGCAATACCTTAGCCGCCGTACGAGTCGGACCGAAGTGTCCCCCGGAAGGTGAAGAACGACACTGTTGTAGAACTCCCTCCCACTCTTCTTGAGGCACACATCGTCGAATGATGGTGTCCGCGCACCTCTTAAAGAGTAAGGGGTCGTCCCACATGTAGAACTTGACGTCATGGAGGTATTTCTTCTTTTGATAGGATGATAAATCCGGAAGCAGGACCCCTGCAACCAAATAGTTAACAAAATCTGCATACCATGGGAATTTAGCTTGTAGCATCAGAAGTTGCTCATCGAGGAATTCCTCCTTAATTGCCTCCGTGTCTTCTTTCTCCTCCTTCTTGTATTCTAGTCTGGACAAGTGATCGGCTACTACATTCTCGTAGCCCTTTCTATCTCGAATCTCCACATCGAATTCTTGTAGCAAGAGGATCCACCGAATCAGTCTCGGTTTGGCATCCTTCTTGTCAAATAGATATTTAATTGCCGCGTGGTCGGTGTGGACTATCGTCTTAGTTCCAATCAAGTAAGATCGAAACTTGTCGAATGCAAACACGATTGCCAGCATTTCCTTCTCAGTGGTGGTGTAGTTTTGCTGGGTGCTATCTAAAGTTCTGCTCGCATAGTAGATGGCTCTGAACATCTTGTCCCGTTTCTGGCCCAAAACAGCCCCAACTGCAAAGTTGCTGGCATCACACATAAGCTCGAAGGGCTGACTCCAATCCGGAACTACTAGAATCGGTGTCACCAAAGCCTTCTTCAGAATCTCAAAAACTTGCAAACAATCACCTGAAAAATTGAAAGCAGTATCTTTTTCTAATAACCGACTCAAAGGTTTAGTGATTTTAGAAAAGTCACGGATAAATCTTACGTAGAATCCGGCGTGCCCCAAAAAGCTTCAAATGGCTTTCTTGTTTGTTGGAGGTGGGAGTTTCTCGATTGCCACAACCTTCGCTCTATCAACTTCCAAACCTGCGAAAAGAAGAGACTCGGTGGCCTAAAAACAATGCCATCTCGTACCATGAAATGGCACTTTTCCCAATTTAAAACAAGGTTAGTCTCCTCGCATCTCTGCAAAACTAGAGAAAGGTTATCCAGACAATGATCATATGAATCTCCAAACACAAAAAAATCATCCATAAAAACCTCCATTATTTTCTCAATGAAATCATGGAATATTGCCATCATGCATCTTTGAAAAGTAGCGGGTGCATTACAAAGTCCGAATGGCATTCTGCGAAATGCAAATGTAGCATAGGGGCATGTAAATGTCGTCTTCTCTTGGTCCTCCGGGGCAATCATGATCTGATTATACCCGGAATAACCATCGAGAAAACAATAGTAATCATATCCCGCCAAACGGTCAAGCATCATATCAATAAAAGGAAGGGGAAAGTGATCTTTGCGAGTAGCATCATTTAACTTCCTATAATCAATACAAATTCGCCACCCAGTTACTACTCAAGTGCTATAAGCTCATCACTCTCGTTTCTCACTACTGTCATCCCCCATTTCTTCGGCACCACTTGCACCGGACTTACCCAAGAACTGTCAGAAATAGCATATATAATTCCAGCATCTAACCATTTTAAAACTTTTTTTCTAACGACTTCTTGCATTATAGGGTTTAATTGTCTTTGATTTTGTACCAAAGGTTTATAGACATCTTCCATCCTAATTTTATGCATCACAATCGATGGACTAATGCCTTTTAAATCAGAGATTGACCAACCTATCGCCGACTTATGTTTTCGTTACACCCTAAGCAATTTATCGAGTTGAACTGAAGTTAAAAGAGATGATACGATTACCGGACGTGTTATTTGCTCCAAGGAATGCATATTTGAGATGCTCGGGCAAGGGCTTGAGTTCTGGGTTTTATTTGGCCTCGTCGGATGGGCGCACGGGCTGCCCGTGCTGATGAGCACGGGCCGTGCCGTCTTTAGGTCCTTCAGCTTTTTCTTCGACTACAGGCACGGGCTGCCCGTGCTGATGAGCACGGGCCGTGCCGTCTTCAGCTTCTCTTGGATTTTCTTCGACCTTAGGCACGGGCTGACCGTGCCATTTGGCACGGCTGTGCTGTCATCGTTTTCCTCATTTTCTTTTGGCTATGCGCACGACCTGGGCGTGCTCAAGAGCACGGGCCGTGCGCCCCTGTGTAACTGACTCCCGTATGTTTTTTAGCGTGTGCGCGCCTCTTGTGCTCCTTGGTAGTTCCTGCATATTATCCAAAGCACAAACGCAATCATACAAGTCTTGGTTATCAATATCAATAGTCAAGTTCGACGTTGAACACGAATGTGTGAAGCCAAACTCCAAATTATCCCTAAACAATGTATGATCCGCATACTCGTTAATGCAAGATTCAACTACGTCTATAAAATTACAAGTCTCAACACCATCATGAAATTGAAGTACCTTATAGATAGTAAATAAAACATGCTCATCATTAACCCGTAACGTGAGCTCTCCCTTTTGCACATCTATTAAGGCCTTCCCCGTAGCTAGGAATGGACGCCCAAGTATCAAAGGGACGTCTTTATCTTCCTCCATGTCCAAAGACCAAGAAATCCCACAGGGAATATGAATTTATCAACTTTGACAAGTACATCCTCGATGATTCCTTTGGATAAGTGAGTGATCGACCCCGCGAGTTGTAGAGTGACCGTGAGACGGCTTCACCTCTCCCAATCCAAGTTGCCTCGAAAATAGACAAGGGCATTAAGTTAATACTCGCTCCTAAATCACAGTGCTTTCTTAAAGAAAACATCACCAATAGCACAAGGGATAGTGAAACTCCCCGGATCTTTCAATTTTTGTGGTAGTTTCCTTTGGATTATTGCACTGCACTCCTCTGTCAGATTGACTTTTTCAAAACTAGTCATTTTTCGCTTCTTTGACATAACATCCTTTAAGAATTTAGCATAATTGGGCATCTGCTCCAATGCGTCTGCAAAAGGAATGTTAATATGCAGTTTCTTAAAAATATCTAAAAACTTAGGAAATTGCGCGTCTAACTTTTTCTTTTGAAAACGTTGGGGAAAGGAAGGGGAACATTAAGTTTAGAAATATCAGGGTTAGAGGAAGATTTAAGCTTCTCAGCCCCTTTTTGTTCAGCACGATGTTCCACAGCTCCTTCCTCAGTCTCAACCTCGCCAATTGCCACAGTTTCTGCATCTCCCGGCGCATCGATTGTCGTTCCAGCAGGGCACACGGGTTGGCCATGCGGTGGCGCATGGGCCATGCCGTCCTGCGATTTTTCAAAATTTTCTGGTATTTTCGGCCCCTCGTATTCCGTTCCACTCCTCAGATGAATGGCTTTACACTGCTCCTTTGGATTAACCTCAGTGTTGCTTGGAAACTGGCCTTTCTGATGCTGCCCACCAATAATCGTAGCTATTTGACCAATTTGGGTCTCAAGATTCTTCATCTGGGACCCCAATTGGGTGACATGATTTTCGATGTTATCCATCTTTGCCTCATCCTTGTTAAACCTGTTCCTCGTCTCACTCATAAACGAAGTGAACATATCCTCCATGGTGGGCTTAGGATCTGCATTAATAACACCGTTTGTCACATTAAACCCTGGTGGTGGTTGCATCACGTTCTTCGTGTTTGCGTAGGAGAAATTCTCGTGGTTCCTCAAGCCCGGATGGTAATGAGTTGGATTTTGATTGTTCCGGAAATTGTTAAAATTCCAGTTATTCACATAGTTTGCTTCCTCTATCAAATCTAGAGGAATTCTCCCATTACTTGCACCCGTGTTTCCCTCATTTGCCTTAGTCAAAGCACTTAACTGGTTTGTCAATACGGCCCTCTGGGCTGTCAACTCTTTAATTGGGTTCGAATCAGACACTTCGGCTACCCTTTTCACATTAGTCCTTTCAGAGGGCCATTGATAGCTATTCATGGCCATCTCTTCTAATAAGTTGAACGCATCCTCCGGAAATCTCGCAAGTAGCGCACCCCCTGCTGTAGCATCCACAAACGATCTAGTCTGTCCCATCAACCCATTGTAGAAGAAACATAGCTGTTGATCCTCAGGAAATCCGTCTTTGCGGGCACCTCCTCAACAAATCCCGGAAACTCTCCCGGGGCCTCGTACAAAGGCTCGAGTCAAACCGCCTAAACCGAGTGATCTCGCTTTTAAGTCAGTAGTATCTTGCTTGGTGGGAAGTATTTGAACAAAAACCTCGACTCACTCATCCCAATTATTCACACACTCGAGTTAGGTGCTTAGCTTGAGTTCCTAGCCTTATACCTTAAAGAGAAAGGAATAGGCGAGTGAGACGTATAAAGATCATCAGTCACCCCATTCATCTTTATAGTTTTGCAAATGTATGAAATTCGCAAGATGAGAGTTGGGATCTTGAGGCGGAAACCCCAAACCGATTCTGCACGCACGATCGATATCAATCTTCCCAAAATTATTCGCATTAATTGGGGCGTTGGCAATTCCACCATAGTTGCGATTGATTGGCGAAAAGAAATCGCGAATCGCATCTTTGGATGCCGGAGCCACTTGAACCTCGGTATTGGTAACTCGACATTGACCTGTTGGCCGGTTGTTACCTTCGTTTTCGCCCCCATTATTTCCTCCGTTGTTACCTTCTACGTTTGCCATAGTCTGTTCATGTTGTCTTCCTGCCCGTTTGGTAGCCGCACTATTTCGCCTAGCAAAAGCCTCAACCTCTGGTATAAACGGTGCTAATTCTCCTTGCTTCGAGCGAGTGATCATGCACTACCTGAACCAACTAAAGAAAACAAGTCAACCACAGTAAAAATAGAATTAAACAACAAACTAAAAAGAAAAGAAAAAATGTCTAGATTAAGAATAGTTCTATTTATCGCAATATCAGTACTAAAAATCTGATTAATCCCTGGCAACGGCGCCAAAAACTTGATCGCCTATTTTTTTAGCTTCACCGCAAGTGTACGGCTCAGTTTATAGAATAGGGTTTGCAAGGTTGAATCCACAGGGATTAATAAATTAGTGTACCAAGTATTGGATTATAATAGTCCTATTTTTATCTAAACTATCAAAATATGAAAGGTTGGTTTTATTACTACTAAAGCAGAATTTAATCCTAAAATAACAAAGCAAAGAACGATTGAAAGATCAAGTATGGATGGATGGATTCCTGGGTTATGGTTTCAGTTAATATCCCACTTTTATGCTCAGATTAAGCAAACCAAGGTTAAACGTATTCTTCTCTATAGACCAATCACCATAGTAATTTACCCCCTCTCTCGAGATGTATGTAAAAGCGTTGATTGGAATATCTATGTTAGCATCTCTACTCAACATGAGATATCCAACTCCCAAAAGTTCAAAAGATTATTAGATCTCACAAATATTCACTGACTTCTCAATCATGCAATCTATTTGTGTCAAGTACTCAAGATCTAGTATTGAAACTCATCGGTTAGAATTATGAATCAATACATCAAACAAGTTTAAATCAATGGTCTTTTGATAAAACAAGAATTAAAGCAAAGTAGTTGAATAGAGAAAGAAAACATTAACTTCAATTATCCTTAATCATCAAATAAAAGTGTTTATTAACCTACTCCCAAACCCGGGAATCACAAGTGTTTTAGCCAGACATTGAGGATAAACAATTCATAGACAAATTATCCATAATCAAAATCTAACTAATTGAAATATGATACGATGGAATGAGTGACTCGGGGATGATGACGATCTCTCGATCTATCTTCAATCCTCGAAGGTGTGATTGCGGTCTTGATCGATCTCTCGAAGTTTCCGGTGGAAAACTGCTCTTTTCTCTGGTTTCTAGGGTAAAAATCAGCGTCTCCTTGTTTATGGCCGCCCCGGGTCTACTTGTACTTCATTCGGGTCGAAACCTAGTTGAAATCGAATGAACCTCTATTTTTCCTGCAAAGAAGCACGGACGTGCCTCACTGGCATGCCCAGCCCGTGCTGGGTGCCGAACAGATTGTCCAATTTTCTGAGAGGAGCACGGGCGTGCCCATATGGCACGGGCTGCTCGTGCTATAGGCCGAACACTCTCTTCTTCAGGTATAGGTCGAGCACGGGCGTGCTAGGGAAGCACGCCCTGCCCGTGCTCACCTGTATCATCAAACACTTGGCTATTTCCTTCCGTTTCTTGCCCGGTTCGTCCGACTTCTCCTTGATCCGACTTGTCAAGTATTGGCGGTTGCAATGCCCGATTTGTTGCCAAAATGCTACAGATATAGATAAATTCCTACAAAACGAGCAAAGTGTAATCCTTTTCCACAAAACAGGAATAAAACCCCATTTACTCATATAATGCATGCATATCAACACATTCTAGCCAATATTAAGCCCAAAATACATGCAAAATACAAGTCAATCAGCCATCCAAGCGATCCAATGTCCGACGTGTGGCAGAGGTTCATGATGAGAAAGTTGTCATGCTCACAGAACAAGTATCACTGCTAAATATGAAACTGGATGCGATGCATCAAGTGACTCCAAGAGATCCTGCGATTGTTGAAGAATAGGCAAATTTTGTGGACAAAAGAGGAACTTCAACAATAATTATAGAAATAATCAAACCCCAAATTACTATCATCCGGGGTTGCGAAAGCATGAGAACTTTTTATATGCTAATAACAAAAATATTTTGCAGCACCTCCAGGATTTAGTGTGGTAATCAAGGCAGAGCGGAGTCAAGTGACAAGAAAGCATCTGTAGAAGAGATGCTATCCTCGTTTATCGGAGAAACTAGAGCAAGACTGGATAATGATGAAGCAAAGATAGACAGGATTGAGGAATAAGTCACTCAGTTGAACACGAACGTAAATGCAAGATTGAAATTTCTAGAAACACAAGTAGCCCAGATCGCTACCGCAGTGGGAAGCCAACATCAAAAAGGCAAATTCCCAAGCGACACTGAACTAAATTCGAGAGAATAGTGCAATGACATTCGTCTGATGGATGGTACAAAATATGAGGGCTAAAAGATTTCAACTGACCGAGTTCAACGACAGTAGAACTAAAAATATGGAGTCTGGTTGAAGACGTAAAACCTAGCGCTTTATGGGAGGCAACCCAATTTATTTCCTATTTTTATTTATTTATTTTTTAATTGCCTTCAATTTAATTAAATTTTAATTCCATTTTTTAAATTAACTTAGTTGTGTTTGGTTTTGTGAGTTGTTGTGTAGGAGGCGTCACGGCAAACTCTAGATTCTGGTAAAAAAAAGTACAAAAATACAGGCCGTGAACCAAGTCACACGAACCGTGCGACTCAGCGAGCAGGGACTCGTCACACGGCCAGGCCGTGTGACACCACACGCCCGTGTGGAGTGAAGCAGCAGCAGACAGAGGCCGAACCAGGGCAACATGGTCTAATCGTGTGGGATCGCACAGACGGTGCGAGCAGGGCCAGATGGGATTCTTCTCCTTTTTAACTTCCAACACTCAATTTTTATCCCACATTGTCCTACCCAAACCTTAAACTCGAAAATTCTCTCCCAAAAACACTCAAACCCTTATCCAAATCTCCTCCAAATTCACTTCAATTCTCACCCCAAAAACACCTATTCTTCACCTTCTCAAGAAACCCATCACCAAATTTCTTCAATTTCTCAACTTTTACAAGTTCTTCACCAAGTTTGGGGACTTTTAATTGCCAAATTTTAGATTTTAATACTTCCGAAACTTGGTTTTCATAGCTTCTAGGGGAGAAAGAGGAACTAGAAGGAATACTAGAAGAAGAAGGGAGCCAACACCAGAGCCCAAACTCGAGCCACAACTGGAGTATACGGTCGATGAACCGGAGGCCTCTAATGTCATCATGTCGGATGAAACACACCGGTCTTGATGGGTGGTGCCCTATTACCGGCAATGGATAAATACAAGGTACCCCGATGAAACTACTCTTGCTAATTTAAGTTTATTGGAGGATTTTTGGTCTATGTGTGGTCGTATAGATTGGCATGAATTGTTGAACGGGCATTGGGCTACATATTCAATTTATACAATTGAATTCTCAATTAGCTTTGAATTAGTAGTCCGAAAACAAAACTTGATGGGGATTAGGTTCCGATTAGCCAATGAGCCGAAGGAGTTGTGTAACGCCCCAAATTTAATAAACCCAAAATAGTCACAATAATCCCAGTTTTCATAGTACAACTCTAAATATTTACTAACTTAAGCTCCACAAGCATATTTATCCAAAGATACAATAAAAAAAACTTATGATACTAGGGATCTAAGTCTACCAAAATTACAGAGTAAACCCCAATCACGTAACCAAAGTATATTATAAACGTTACAGCGGAAGTCTTAATTTTACAAAACTTTATAACGAGAAATAATACATCAGAATAGATAGAAACCAAAACTAATACAATTACATTTTGAGATACTTAGGGCAAAGATCAGAAAAGGGCACAACACGAATCAGATTCTGCGTTACTCTTGTATCGGTGTCCGTACTCAAGTTCGTCGATCTCTGAAAATTTTTAGAAAAACGTGGGGTGAGCTAAACGAGCTCAGTGGATAGGGGAATGGGAATGGGAATGCATGAGTTATTAATAAAAACTTGAAAGAAATTCTTTGAGTTAACACCTTAGTGAACAAAAATGTTTCATGCATGCAAATGGATGCAGAATTGTCAAGACTAATGTTAATTACAGAACCTACCAAATAAATACCACTACACAACTAGGCAATATCACGAATAAGTAATTTATACATAAATGATATTGCAATGGTATCGAAATGGAATATAAATTGTACTAACCTCACAATGTTCATATTGTTGCATCAAATACAATATTAGCACATATATGTTAGAACAAATTACAAGATTCAAGACAAATTTAAAATGGGCAAGGTTCTATGCCCCATTTTAAGACATGCAAGATACACAAAATAAACGCAGGGTCGATGTTGATCAAACACCGAACCCTATTGCGTTCTCCATCTCACCAGGCCGAAGCCTCCTGGCTCCTTATTCCTTCCAAGTGGCTCGACGACTCTTTAGCTGTGGGTTTATACCCAGAGTTCGTCATATTCCGGAATATCAATACTACAACCCAAGTTTTGTTGCCGTCTCCGGCCCGACCAGAAAAATGGGAATAGGCCCATGTATAGTCGAGCAAACACCAATATACGACCTGTTCTATTGATTGCCCCAAACTACACACGCCAATTTTTAAAACAGACAAGGTTATATGCCCCATTTTGAAAACCATCGAGATACACAAAATAAATGCAGGGTCGATGTTGATCAAACACCGAACCCTATTGCATTCTCCAACTCACCAGGCCGAAGCCTCCATGCACCTTATTCCTCCGAGTGGCTCGACAACTCTTTAGCTGTGGGTTTATACCCAGAGTTTGTCATATTCCGGAATATACCAATACTACAACCCAAGTTCTGCCGCAGTCTCCGGTCCGACCAGAAAAATGGGAATAGGCACATGTGTAGTCAAGCAAACACCAACATGCGACCTGTTCGATTGATTGCCCCAAACTACACACGCCAACGGGTTCATCACAAGACTCGGGAATCCAAATTTCAATGACAACTAAACGATACATATCATAATTTATTGCAAATTAAGAAACAGTGATACAGTAATTAAAATACCTGCACACATTACCATACACTAATGTAATTCTTAATCTTAACAATTACTAATAGAAGCTGATTATCTCGCATGTGAAAAGTTCTCTAATTCTTTTAAAAGTGATGATGCTACATGGGTAGTTCATTTTCATCTCAACTAGGGTAAAGTCCTTGATTTGAAGAGAAGTACGATATGTCAAATCACAATATTAGATCTTGAACAAAAATATAAACAAAAAATACAAATAAAATTGATCGAAGTTAAAGTTCATTTGATTTGTGATATTTTTATTAAAAATAATATATCCAATTATTGATAGAAAATGGGCCTTGATTCTTAGAGAGATCTCCCGAATCATAGTATAGAATGAGCTAATTTTTCTCAATAAGTCTTTAAGAGAATGTTTAACGTTTGACATTTTACAAGGAGTAATAATTAATGGAATCATTAACAAAATAGGTAAGTTTAGAAGGAAAAGTGAGGTTACTCAATTTTAGATTTAATTACAAATAAGTTAGTCTTTAAGCAGGTTAATAACACCAGGCTTAGATTCAATATCAAAATCAGTAATCAATTCAAATTTTGATTAATTCTATCTTATACATATATATATATATTTTATTTTGTACTACAAATACTTAAGATGTCCAGAATTCGATTTGGCACCATAATTTAACATTTTAAATCATTCTTATGATTCAAAGATATTGGGAATTTAAAATTTGAATTTTTATTAATCAAAGAAAAGTTTCCAATTTTAATTTTTAGTCCATCAGTAGAGTTAATTCAAGCTTGGTGAATTTTTTTTATTATATATATAATTCACCACACAACCAATCAGAATCAACAAATAAAAAAGATCATACAACACAAACAAATAAAGGAACAAGATAACAGATTAATGCAATATGCCATAAATTCATATTTTTCTTTATTCTTTCAATTTTCTCAAAATTATTTTTCCCATTTATATAAACAAAGGAATTTAAAGTTTTCACCCACTTTGGTGGATCTGTAGGAAGGAGTACGGCGGACGGTGGTGGTCGGGTGACGGCGGCTGTTAGGGGTGGTGGTTACCGGCGGGATTTTCCGGCGGTGGTTGGTGGCTGCGGACGGTGGTGGGGCTGGAAAAATAGAAAGAGATGAGACGGGAGGAAGAGAAAAAGAAAAAGAAGAGGAAAAGAAAAATAAATAAATAAATAAAATAAGGAGGAAATGTGATCTGCCGGCGGTGGGGGACGGTGGCGGTGGCAAACGGCAAGCGAGGTGGTGGTTGTGGTGGTCGGAGAAAAATAAAAAGAGGAAGAGAAGGGAAGGAAAGAGAAAAAGAAAAAAAAAGCGGTCTTTGCGGACGGCGGTGGTGACAAAGGCGGTGGAAAGGGAGAGGAGAAGAGAGACTCGCACCTAAAAGTGTGTGTGAGTGTGTGAAAAATCTGAATAATGAAGTTAGGGTTAGGATTTGGGGTATTTATATGGGTGTTAAATGGGTGGGCTTTAGTTTGGGGTTGGGCTTTGGGTCTGGGCTTTAGAAAAATTTGCTGAAAAATATAAAATTGGGCTTGTTATACTTAAAATGCTGAAAATTCTTTTGTGAGGTTTTGGGCCATAGTTTTGAGGATAAAGTAATTACTAAAAATTATTAAGGCATGGGATAAGTTATAAGGTTATGGACTTGCTAAAATAAAATAGACTATAAACCAAACTACAATAAATTCTTAAGGTACAACTAAAAATAATCTATATAATTAATAAATAATAATATTCAAATCTTAAAAATCATAAACATAATATTATCCAATAATATAATCTGCCTAATAAATTACAAAGTCATATCTTAACTTAATAAATATTACTAAATTAAATCACATAAATTATTTGAAATATAATATATTAATTACCTCGAATAAAATTCTAGGTTTATCGAATATGGGGTATCACATACTCCCCTCCTTCAAAGAATTTGGTCCCCAAATTCCCTTTCATCATAGGAAAATTTTAGATCTGACAATTTCAAGCTTAAAGTCCCAAATTGCTATTTTCTTCTTTTCAAGCTTAACGTCTAATTGTCATAAATGCTGGTTGCATATTGTATCTATAGCTAGGTATCTTAACACATAACTGATGTTGATGTTAAAGTCCCAAAAGATAGATTTCTAGATTCCAATCATCGATCTAAAAAGTTGATAGCTTACCACTACCGACCTCTGAGTTCTTACAAGATCCATAAAAATCCGATCCACGGGCATGAAATTCCAGTTACACTTGATAATCAAACCGAATCATTAATTCAACCTTAGTCGAACTTAATCTAAGAATTCAATACTTCAATCTAAATCACGCAAGCATCCAAAAATTGAACTCAAACTCAAAATTCGATATCATCAAATAGTTGTAATCTAATTCCCCAGCAAATGATCTTATCCTGGTTTTGTTCTGATTTCTCGACAGTTGCTTAGTATCTAATGTCACCAATTTGATGACTCATGACTTTAATTTATTCGGGAAACCCAAACTCAAACATCTCCGGGATGACAGTCTAAATCATCAAACCTCTTCACAAAATATGTTACCTCATCATAGACTGCTTGACAAATTCATATTAATAATGCTTATCAAATAAGTCCTTTACTGAGAACTACGAAAATAACTAAACCAATAAGATGTGTTTCCACAAAAATCAATCCTAGTGTTAATTGACCTTATAATTCACATCATCCAGCGACTGGATTATACCTCTTATGTAAATCAATTACTAGTCAACTTATCATAACTTAATACACTCCAAATCATCAATTTGTTTTTAATCAATTTCCATATTTGACTTAGAATGATTACTTCAATCACAATATAACGACCTAAATATTTCATTTCAGTCTATTGCTCAACCCAAACACCATCAATAAATTTAAACCTCACGAATACTCAAAATAATCGAAACCTAATGTAATCCATCAAATAACTCTACAAAAGAGAGCTTACAACATCTTGTCATTATATGTAGATAATATCCATAATCGTCCATCAACAATCCACAAAGTGGTATTCAATTACTATACCCAAAGGACAAGTTGCTTACAAAGGTCAATAATCATAGTGTTATTATGCATATCACGTCATAATTGGATTCGCCTACGAAATACTTAATCCCAATTTCAGTCGTAAGGTAATGTTCAACTTATCACATAAAATCAAACAATAGTCTAGTTATCAACTGGGAGTTAATAGGTGACTGTGAGGAGATTAACCCAAATTGTCACGCACCTTATTTTTGTCGATATCTCTTTTTTTTTTTTGAGAAATTGTTCCCTATCAACCCTTTAACTACGATCAACACTTATGTTAGTACAACCTCAAGGTGATCAATCAAAACGGTATATCCAACACACTATATCGCAAAGATATAAGAACGTTATTTCAAATTAGTATTCCTTAAATAATGGTCATGATCTATACCTAAACATCGACACTATTCCAATAACTCATCGATAACCTAAGTTGGCAGTTAAGTAATTCATCCACTTAGGTGTATCCCAGTATGTAGTAACTCTTTGTTAAACTTATAACCTAGACACATTTACTGAGGCAAAGAAAATATTTTGAACTTGTGCATTTTAATCTAGATTTATTACAATTATTGTGTTTGTTCTTGTAGGATGTTTTATGTTTTCTGGGCTACAGTGAAGACTTTCTACAAAATATTAGTAAATGAGTTGTATTTATGCGAACCCTTGTACTATTTTGTGGCTAGCTGATTTGTGGATGAAATGAAAAGTGTTTGGTTTCTGCTAATAAAAAAAAAAAAAAAACTTATAACCTAGACACCTCAAGTCTCAATCATAAACTAATAACGGTTGGAAAGAGATAAAACTTGAAAATAAAACGTCACGATCTCGACACGAGGTAATGTCTATCTAGATTAGCATCTAATTGTCATATAGATTGACTAAATACATGATCCATACTTAGGTATATAATTTATTAATAATTTTAATGCTATCACCTCAAAAGATAAACTTGTAGATCCATCTACTACTTGTGTATCAACTTAACACGGTGCCCTCATCAAATTCGTATGAAATCCATTGATAATTCAACTCAAACCCAAGTAATTCACATCCTATTAATCAAACCTTAATCTTTGAATAAATCCCAACAACATAATTATTCAATTTAAACTTAATTAGAGTTTTAAGATCACCCTCTAGTAATAATCTAATCCACATGTCGAGAATCTTGTCTTGGGTTAGCTTAGGTGTAGTTCCTTCTACACCCAAGCTCTGATACTATATCTGTAACGCCCCAAATTTAATAAACCCAAAATAGTCACAATAATCCCAGTTTTCATAGTACAACTCTAAATATTTACTAACTTAAGCTCCACACGCATATTTATCCAAAGATACAATAAAAAAAAACTTATGATACTAGGGATCTAAGTCTACCAAAATTACGAGTAAACCCCAATCACGTAACCAAAGTATATTATAAACATTACGGAAGTCTTAATTTACAAAACTTTATAACGAGAAATAATACATCATAATAGATAGAAATCAAAACTAATACAATTACATTTTGAGATACTTAGGGCAGAGATCAGAAAAGGGCACAACACGAATCAGATTCTGCGTTACTCTTGTATCGAGTGTCCGTACTCAAGTTCATCGATCTCGAAAATTTTTAGGAAAACGTGGGGTGAGCTAAACGAGCTCGGTGGATAGGGAATGGGAATGCACGAGTTATTAATAAAAACTTGAAAGAAATTCTTTGAGTTAACACCTTAGTGAACAAAAATGTTTCATGCATGCAAATGGATGCGGAGAATTGTCAAGACTAATGTTAATTCGAGAACCTACCAAATAAATACCACTACACAAGTAGGCAATATCACGAATAAGCAATTTATACACAAATGATATTGCAATAGTATCGAAATGGAATATAAATTGTACTAACCTCACAATGTTGATTGATGCATCAAATACAATATTAGCACATATATGTTAGAACAAATTACAAGATTCAAGACAAATTTAAAATGGGCAAGGTTCTATGCCCCATTTTAAGACATGCAAGATACACAAAATAAACGCAGGTCGATGTTGATCAAACACCGAACTCTATTGCGTTCTCCATCTCACCAGGCCGAAGCCTCCCGGGTCCTTATTCCTCCCAGTGGCTCGACGACTCTTTAGTGTGGGTTTATACCCGAGTTCGTCATATTCGGAACATACCAATACTACGACCCAAGTTTCGCCGTCATCTCCTGCCGACCAGAAAAATGGGAATAGACCCATGTGTAGTCGAGCAAACACCAACAGGCGACCTGTTCGATTGATTGCCCCGAACTACACACGCCAATTTTTAAAACAGACAAGGTTATTTGCCTCATTTTGAAAACCATCGAGATACACAAAATAAATGCAGGGTCGATGTTGATCGATTGCATTCTCCAACTCACCAGGCCGAAGCCTCCAAGCACCTTATTCCTCCGAGTGGCTCGACGACTCTTTAGCTGTGGGTTTATACCCAAAGTTCGTCATATTCTGGAATATACCAATACTACGACCCAAGTTCTGCCGCCGTCTCCGGTCCAACCAGAAAAATGGGAATAGGCACATGTGTAGTCAAGCAAACACCAACAGGCGACATGTTCGATTGATTGCCCCAAACTACACACGCCAATGGGTTCATCACAAAACTCGGGAATCCAAATTTCAATGACAACTAAACGATACATGTCATAATTGATTGCAAATTAAGAAACAATGATACAATAATTAAAATACTCGCACACATTACCATACACTAATGTAATTCTTAATCTTAACAATTACTAATAGAAGCTGATTATCTCGCATGTGAAAAGTTCTCTAATCCTTTTAAAAGTGATGATGCTACATGGGTAGTTCATTTTCATCTCAACTAGGATAAACTCCTTGATTTCAAGAGAAGTACGGTATGTCAAATCACAATATTAGATCTTGAACAAAAATATAAAAAAAATACAAATAAAATTGATCGAAGTTAAAGTTCATTTGATTTGTGATGTTTTAATTAAAAATATAATATCCAATTATTGATAGAAAATGGGCCTTGATTCCTAGAGAGATCTCCCGAATCATAGTATAGAATGAGCTAATTTTTCTCAATAAGTCTTAAGAGAATGATTAACGTTTGACAATTTTCAAGGAGTAATAATTAATGGAATCATTAACAAAATAGGTAAGTTTAGAAGGAAAAGTGAGGTTACTCAATTTCAAATTTAATTACAAATAAGTTAGTCTTTAAGCAGGTTAATAGCACCAGGCTTAGATTCAATATCAAAATCAGTAATCAATTCAAATTCTGATTAATTCTATCTTATACATATATATATATATATATATATATATATATATTTATTTTGTACTACAAATACTTAAGATGTCTAGAATTCGATTTGGCACCATAATTTAACATTTTAAATCATTCTTATGATTCAAAGATATTGGGAATTTAAAATTTGAATTTTTATTAATCAAAGAAAAGTTTCCAATTTTAATTTTTAGTCCATCAGTAGAGTTAATTCAAGCTTGGTGAATTTTTTTTATTATATATATAATTCACCACACAACCAATCAGAATCAACAAATAAAAAAGATCATACAACACAAACAAATAAAGGAACAAGATAACAGATTAATGCAATATGCCATAAATTCATATTTTTCTTTATTCTTTCAATTTTCTCAAAATTATTTTTCCCATTTATATAAACAAAGGAATTTAAAGTTTTCACCCACTTTGGTGGATCTGCCGGAAGGAGTACGGCGGACGGTGGTGGCCGGGTGACGGCGGCTATTAGGGGTGGTGGTTACCGGCGGGATTTTCTGGCGGTGGTTGGTGGCTGCGGACGGCGGTGGGGCCTGAAAAATAGAAAGAGAGGAGACGGGAGGAAGAGAAAAAGAGAAAAAGAAGAGGAAAAGAAAAATAAATAAATAAATAAAATAAGGGAGGAAATGTGACTGCCGGCGGTGGGGACGGTGGCGGTGGCAAACGGCGGCGAGGTGGTGGTTGTGGTGGTCGGAGAAAAATAAAAGAGGAAGAGAAGGGAAGGAAAGAGAAAAAGAAAAAAAAAATGAGCGGTGCTGGCGGACGGCGGTGGTGACAGGCGGTGGAAAGGGAGAGGGAGAAGAGAGACTGCACCTAAAAGTGTGTGTGAGTGTGTGAAAAATCTGAATAATGAAGTTAGGGTTAGGATTTGGGGTATTTATATGGGTGTTAAATGGGTGGGCTTTAGTTTGGGGTTGGGCTTTGGAGTGCAGGCTTTAGAAAAATTTGTCTTTGAAAAATATAAAATTGGGCTTGTTATACTTAAAATGCTGAAAATTCTTTTGTGAGGTTTTGGGCCATAGTTTTGAGGATAAAGTAATTACTAAAAATTATTAAGGCATGGGATAAGTTATAAGGTTATGGACTTGCTAAAATAAAATAGACTATAAACCAAACTACAATAAATTCTTAAGGTACAACTAAAAATAATCTATATAATTAATAAATAATAATATTCAAATCTTAAAAATCATAAACATAATATTATCCAATAATATAATCTGCCTAATAAATTACAAAGTCATATCTTAACTTAATAAATATTACTAAATTAAATCACATAAATTATTTGAAATATAATATATTAATTACCTCGAATAAAATTCTAGGTTTATCGAATATGGGGTATCACATACCCTCCTTCAAAGAATTTGGTCCCCAAATTCCCTTTCATCATAGGAAAATTTTAGATCGACAATTTCAAGCTTAAAGTCCCAAATTGCTATTTTCTTCTTTTTCAAGCTTAACGTCTAATTGTCATAAATCCGGTTGCATATTGTATCTATAGCTAGGTATCTTAACACATAAGCTCGATGTTGATGTTAAAGTCCCAAAAGATAGATTTCTAGATTCCAATCATCGATCTAAAAAGTTGTGACTTACCACTACCGACCTCTGAGTTCTTACAAGATCCATAAAAATCCGATCCACGGGCATGAAATTCCAGTTACACTTGATAATCAAACCGAATCATTAATTCAACCTTAGTCGAACTTAATCTAAGAATTCAATACTTCAATCTAAATCACGCAAGCATCCAAAAATTGAACTCAAACTCAAAATTCGATATCATCAAATAGTTGTAATCTAATTCCCCAGCAAATGATCTTATCCTGGTTTTGTTCTGATTTCTCGACAGTTGCTTAGTATCTAATGTCACCAATTTGATGACTCATGACTTTAATTTATTCGGGAAACCCAAACTCAAACATCTCCGGGATGACAGTCTAAATCATCAAACCTCTTCACAAAATATGTTACCTCATCATAGACTGCTTGACAAATTCATATTAATAATGCTTATCAAATAAGTCCTTTACTGAGAACTACGAAAATAACTAAACCAATAAGATGTGTTTCCACAAAAATCAATCCTAGTGTTAATTGACCTTATAATTCACATCATCCAGCGACTGGATTATACCTCTTATGTAAATCAATTACTAGTCAACTTATCATAACTTAATACACTCCAAATCATCAATTTGTTTTTAATCAATTTCCATATTTGACTTAGAATGATTACTTCAATCACAATATAACGACCTAAATATTTCATTTCAGTCTATTGCTCAACCCAAACACCATCAATAAATTTAAACCTCTGAATACTCAAAATAACTGAAACCTAATGTAATCCATCAAATAACTCTACAAAAGAGAGCTTACAACATCTTGTCATTATATGTAGATAATATCCATAATCGTCCATCAACAATCCACAAAGTGGTATTCAATTACTATACCCAAAGGACAAGTTGCTTACAAAGGTCAATAATCATAGTGTTATTATGCATATCACGTCATAATTGGATTCGCCTACGAAATACTTAATCCCAATTTCAGTCGTAAGGTAATGTTCAACTTATCACATAAAATCAAACAATAGTCTAGTTATCAACTGGGAGTTAATAGGTGACTGTGAGGAGATTAACCCAAATTGTCACGCACCTTATTTTTGTCGATATCTCTTTTTTTTTTTTGAGAAATTGTTCCCTATCAACCCTTTAACTACGATCAACACTTATGTTAGTACAACCTCAAGGTGATCAATCAAAACGGTATATCCAACACACTATACTGACCAGTATAAGAACGTTATTTCAAATTAGTATTCCTTAAATAATGGTCATGATCTATACCTAAACATCGACACTATTCCAATAACTCATCGATAACCTAAGTTGGCAGTTAAGTAATTCATCCACTTAGGTGTATCCCAGTATGTAGTAACTCTTTGTTAAACTTATAACCTAGACACATTTACTGAGGCAAAGAAAATATTTTGAACTTGTGCATTTTAATCTAGATTTATTACAATTATTGTGTTTGTTCTTGTAGGATGTTTTATGTTTTAAGACTCTGTGAAGACTTTCTACAAAATATTAGTAAATGAGTTGTATTTATGCGAACCCTTGTACTATTTTGTGGCTAGGCGATTTGTGGATGAAATGAAAAGTGTTTGGTTTCTGCTAATAAAAAAAAAAAAAAAACTTATAACCTAGACACCTCAAGTCTCAATCATAAACTAATAACGGTTGGAAAGAGATAAAACTTGAAAATAAAACGTCACGATCTCGACACGAGGTAATGTCTATCTAGATTAGCATCTAATTGTCATATAGATTGACTAAATACATGATCCATACTTAGGTATATAATTTATTAATAATTTTAATGCTATCACCTCAAAAGATAAACTTGTAGATCCATCTACGGCCTAACAACTGTCAACTTAACACCGGTGCCCTCATCAAATTCGTATGAAATCCATTGATAATTCAACTCAAACCCAAGTAATTCACATCCTATTAATCAAACCTTAATCTTTGAATAAATCCCAACAACATAATTATTCAATTTAAACTTAATTAGAGTTTTAAGATCACCCTCTAGTAATAATCTAATCCACATGTCGAGAATCTTGTCTTGGGTTAGCTTAGGTGTAGTTCCTTCTACACCCAAGCTCTGATACTATATCTGTAACGCCCCAAATTTAATAAACCCAAAATAGTCACAATAATCCCAGTTTTCATAGTACAACTCTAAATATTTACTAACTTAAGCTCCACACGCATATTTATCCAAAGATACAATAAAAAAAACTTATGATACTAGGGATCTAAGTCTACCAAAAATTACAGAGTAAACCCCAATCACGTAACCAAAGTATATTATAAACATTACAGCGGAAGTCTTAATTTACAAAACTTTATAACGAGAAATAATACATCATAATAGATAGAAATCAAAACTAATACAATTACATTTTGAGATACTTAGGGCAGAGATCAGAAAAGGGCACAACACGAATCAGATTCTGCGTTACTCTTGTATCAGTGTCCGTACTCAAGTTCATCGATCTCTGAAAATTTTTAGGAAAACGTGGGGTGAGCTAAACGAGCTCAGTGGATAGGGGAATGGGAATGCACGAGTTATTAATAAAAACTTGAAAGAAATTCTTTGAGTTAACACCTTAGTGAACAAAAATGTTTCATGCATGCAAATGGATGCAGAATTGTCAAGACTAATGTTAATTACAGAACCTACCAAATAAATACCACTACACAAGTAGGCAATATCACGAATAAGCAATTTATACACAAATGATATTGCAATAGTATCGAAATGGAATATAAATTGTACTAACCTCACAATGTTCAGATTGATGCATCAAATACAATATTAGCACATATATGTTAGAACAAATTACAAGATTCAAGACAAATTTAAAATGGGCAAGGTTCTATGCCCCATTTTAAGACATGCAAGATACACAAAATAAACGCAGGGTCGATGTTGATCAAACACCGAACTCTATTGCGTTCTCCATCTCACCAGGCCGAAGCCTCCCGGGTCCTTATTCCTCCCAAGTGGCTCGACGACTCTTTAGCTGTGGGTTTATACCCAGAGTTCGTCATATTCTGGAACATACCAATACTACGACCCAAGTTTCGCCGTCATCTCCTGCCGACCAGAAAAATGGGAATAGACCCATGTGTAGTCGAGCAAACACCAACAGGCGACCTGTTCGATTGATTGCCCCGAACTACACACGCCAATTTTTAAAACAGACAAGGTTATTTGCCTCATTTTGAAAACCATCGAGATACACAAAATAAATGCAGGGTCGATGTTGATCGATTGCATTCTCCAACTCACCAGGCCGAAGCCTCCAAGCACCTTATTCCTCCGAGTGGCTCGACGACTCTTTAGTTGTGGGTTTATACCCAAAGTTCGTCATATTCGAATATACCAATACTACGACCCAAGTTCGCCGCCGTCCGGTCCAACCGAAGAAAAATGGGAATAGGCACATGTGTAGTCAAGCAAACACCAACAAAGCGACATGTTCGATTGATTGCCCCAAACTACACACGCCAATGGGTTCATCACAAAACTCGGGAATCCAAATTTCAATGACAACTAAACGATACATGTCATAATTGATTGCAAATTAAGAAACAATGATACAATAATTAAAATACTCGCACACATTACCATACACTAATGTAATTCTTAATCTTAACAATTACTAATAGAAGTGATTATCTCGCATGTGAAAAGTTCTCTAATCCTTTTAAAAGTGATGATGCTACATGGGTAGTTCATTTTCATCTCAACTAGGATAAACTCCTTGATTTCAAGAGAAGTACGGTATGTCAAATCACAATATTAGATCTTGAACAAAAATATAAAAAAAATACAAATAAAATTGATCGAAGTTAAAGTTCATTTGATTTGTGATGTTTTAATTAAAAATATAATATCCAATTATTGATAGAAAATGGGCCTTGATTCCTAGAGAGATCTCCCGAATCATAGTATAGAATGAGCTAATTTTTTCTCAATAAGTCTTAAGAGAATGATTAACGTTTGACAATTTTCAAGGAGTAATAATTAATGGAATCATTAACAAAATAGGTAAGTTTAGAAGGAAAAGTGAGGTTACTCAATTTCAAATTTAATTACAAATAAGTTAGTCTTTAAGCAGGTTAATAGCACCAGGCTTAGATTCAATATCAAAATCAGTAATCAATTCAAATTCTGATTAATTCTATCTTATACATATATATATATATATATATATATATATTTTGTACTACAAATACTTAAGATGTCTAGAATTCGATTTGGCACCATAATTTAACATTTTAAATCATTCTTATGATTCAAAGATATTGGGAATTTAAAATTCGAATTTTTATTAATCAAAGAAAAGTTTCCAATTTTAATTTTTAGTCCATCAGTAGAGTTAATTCAAGCTTGGTGATTTTTTTTTATTATATATATAATTCACCACACAACCAATAAATAAAAAAATAAAATAACGGAGGAAAGGTGACTGCCGACAGTGGGGACGGTGGCGGTGGCTAACAGCGGCAAGGTGATGGTTGTGGTGGTCGGAGAAAAATAAAAGAGGAAGAGAAGGGAAGGAAAGAGAAAAAGAAAAAAAATGAGCGGTGCCGGCGGTGGCCGGCGGCCGACGGTGGCCGGCGGTGGTGACAGGCGGTGGAGAGGGAGAGGGAGAAGAGAGACTGCACTTAAAAGTGTGTGTGAGTGTGTGAAAAATCTGAATAATGAAGTTAGGGTTAGGATTTGGGGTATTTATATGGGTGTTAAATGGGTAGGCTTTAGTTTGGGGTTGGGCTTTGGAGTCGGGCTTTAGAAAAATTTCTTTGAAAAATATAAAATTGGGCTTGTTATACTTAAAATGCTGAAAATTCTTTTGTGAGGTTTTGGGCCATAGTTTTGAGGATAAAGTAATTGCTAAAAATTGTTAAGGCTTGGGATAAGTTATAAGGTTATGGACTTGCTAAAATAAAATAGACTATAAACCAAACTACAATAAATTCTTAAGGTACAACTAAAAATAATCTATATAATTAATAAATAATAATATTCAAATCTTAAAAATCATAAACATAATATTATCCAAATAATCTTACTAATAAATTAGAAAGTCATATCTTAACTTAATAAATATTACTAAATTAAATCACATAAATTATTTGAAATATAATATATTAATTACCTCGAATAAAATTCTAGGTTTATCGAATATGGGGTATCACAAGTTGTCAATTGATGATTTAAATGCGATATATAGAACTCCAGCTTATGGGATAGAAGAACATGAAGATTTTGATATGGATAGGTCTTGGAGGGAGATAACGGGTAAACAGATTGATACGCCGAGTACTTCAAAGGCATCTAGCATTCAGAACCCCGTATTTCGCTATGTACAAAGAACTTTGGCGGAAACCGTGTTTGCGAGGGAGGATAGCAGAGGGACCTTAAGAATAGACGAGTTGTTCATTATTTGGCGTATGGCGTCGGGGATGGAGGTTGTGCCAAATGTCGGGATTATGATAGACCGACAATTTGACAGAGTGAGAAAACAAGAGAGGGGATGAATTTGTATAGGTGGGCTTATTACTCCTATAGCCAAGCGCTTTAATGTTAGCGTTGAGGGGTATGCGGAGGCCAATGGGGCAAAATTAATTGATATAACTGTTTTGTTTGCTATAAAAATGATTCAATTTGATGGGCATAATTACTGGTTGAATCATGCGGATAGAACTAGAGTTAGGCTCCCAAACTCGGAAGCTATTTCTATCAGAAATAGAGGTAATTGGTTAATGGGAGGTGATCAGGGGACTGCTACTCAGGAAGAGCAAGATGAGCCTATGCAGGAAGGGATGTGCAGGAATCCTCTAGACAAGGGGATAATCGGCCATGGAGAATGAGTGATAGGCTTGAAAGGGTGGAAGCCGATGTGGGCAAGTTAGTGGATGATACTTATCAATTGTCGACGACAGTTGATGAGTACCATACTGAATATTTACAAAGGTTTGATGCTATCACCCAACATTAGCAGTACATGTATGAGATGATGTCTTGCATGGATCAGTGGCACATCTCACAGGGCCACTACCCTCCACCACCACCACCACCAGTAATCCCGTAAGTACTTTTTATGCATTACTCTTTCTTTTGATAATTTCCTCATATGTTTGGGACGAAGCATATTTTAAGTTTTGGGAGGTTGTCAAGAATGCGTAAATTAGTACTATTGCATTAAGGATTGCATGTAGAGCATAAGATTTGCATAAAAATTTTCAAATTTTTGATTTTTTTTTATTTTAGCACGTTTATGGCTTTAGCACGCTTGCTTTTGTGTGTGATTTTGGATCCAAATTTCGAAAAAGTACAAAGCTTCCATATGATTTTACTATGAGCATTTGATTTTATGAGATGACATATTTTTGTGAATAATGCGATGAATGGTGGAAGAGATGTCTTTTATTTGTATGGCATTAGTTAAGAAAATTGGGTATTTGAGCATGTTGCGAAAATTAAGCATGCGAGTTTTTGTGCCTTTAACTACTTTATCTTATGCAGTCTTATTTTTTTTCTTGAGTGTGTCATTCATGATTGCTATAACTCTAGAACTTGCTTTGTTGTCTTCATTGAAGCCATGTGTGTGCAATTTTTGAAAATGATTTAAGGCCATCTTTGTTTAGCCTACTTAGCCTAAAACGCCTACTTATGAACTTTTGATTCCCTAGTTAGCCACTTTGAGCCTTAACTTTTTATTGTTAGCCACATTTTTTCTGATCTTTAAAATTGAAATTGATTTTTATCCCTAAATTACTTGAGCTTATAAAGATGAATAAATTGGGGGAAATGTGGTGAAATTATGAAAAAGAGAGAAAGTTGGAAAAGGAATGAGGGATGAGCAGTGAATAGGTGAATGAAAGAAGTATGAAGGTCGAAAAAGAAAGAAAATCTCTGAAAAAGAAAGAGAAAAATCGAGCAAAAGAAAGAAAAAGATAAGAAAAAAGGCAAAAGGGCTTAACAATGAAAAAGGAGGAAAAAAAGGGTGGAGTTGAGTTGAAAAAAAGAAAATATCTTGAAAGAATGATTTTTAGATAAAATTGGGTTGGTGAGTTGCAAGTACGTGTACTTAATAAATTCAATTTACTCAAGTCAAGTCTATTAATCCAAATTTTTCCTACCCATACCAAAGAGGGTACATTACAACCAAATGAAAGTCCTTTTTGATTCTTAAGTTGTGCACACAAAAGTGGTAGATATGTTAGACGATTTGCAAGCCTATGTTAGTTCTACATTCAATGAATTGAGTTGAGAGTAAACACTTACCATACACTTTGAGAGTTGAGTGATACACTACTTACTTGTGAGTCGCGATGTCAAATACCCGAGAGAGTATTAATTAAGCCGAACTTGTGATTGATTTGATAATGAATTGCATGGTTTACTTAGATATGAAGTCGAATGAGATTAAATGTTTATAGTGTTCTTGTGTGTTCTTTGTACCCCTTGATATTATTTTTTCTTAAGTTTGGGGAATTTTGATACGTGTAAAATATATGTGCATTTAAAGGCTTATTTTACTACATTGTCGATGCATTTGCATGTATATTAAGTGTATTTTACTTGGTTTCCTTTAGAAGGGCATGATATTGCGTATTCTTGTAACGTTTTAAAGGAAACATAACATAAATGAAAAGATATCAGTTGGAAGGCCCAAATTCGATTGACGAGTGCAAAGAGATAATCAAAAAGATGAAGAAAACGGACGAAAACTAATCACACGGTCAACCCGTGTAGGGTGACACGACCGTGTGACATGTCCGTGCAAAGTGTTCGGGAGAAAACAGTGGCAAAATCGGGCCAAGTGGGGTGGCCATGTGAAACTACACGGCCCGGCCCGTGCGATTCATCTATGGTGGATTTTTGTGTCCTTTTCCTACCAGAACTCTATAAGTGATCTCTCCAAGCACCTATATAAAACGACCAAGGCTTGCACGAACTTTCATCATTCATATAACATACAGCACACCAAAATATACAGGATTACATAGATCAAAGGTCTTCTGAGAGAGGAGGGCTAGGTTACGAAGAATACCACAAGGCTTTTCACATCTACGAAGCACAAGAGCTTCGAAGGCTTGGAATGAGGACCCATCCTGACAAGAAGGGGTTCTCTTTCCTAGTTTAGATCTTTTGTCTGTACTTAAATGATGTCACAATATTGATTACAAGTTTGTCTATGAATTTGTTATCAATGTTTGGCTAATCTTTCGGATCCTAGGGCCTAATCAAAACTGTGGATTTATGTTAAATCTTGATTAATTATTTTCTTAATTGATTCATGTGTTCTATTTTATGAATTCTAGTGCTTATTCTTAATTGTTGATTATTTGGCCAATAATTTGTATGTCATACTTGTTAGTCCATAATCCGGGAGGTGAGTTCTAGCAAGACAAAAATTAAATACAGACATAAACAGAGTAATGTATCGAAAGACTACTTCTGTTTGTGGGGAGTATTTCAATTCAAAGATCTGTTGAGAGTTAGTAATAGTTGTGATGCATCGAGAGACCTCAATTATTATTAATCTATTGTTTATGCGCCACCTGGGAGGGGAATAAACTAGTTTAGGAATTGAACCCATAGAAACACATGAATTGGTTTTGTGAAATATTAATTGGATTTAATATTGAAGAA
The DNA here is from genome assembly GCA_016081115.2 of Rehmannia glutinosa. Classification (NCBI taxonomy): domain Eukaryota; kingdom Viridiplantae; phylum Streptophyta; class Magnoliopsida; order Lamiales; family Orobanchaceae; genus Rehmannia; species Rehmannia glutinosa. The sequence goes on from JABTTQ020003138.1 coordinate 68,954, forward strand.
GCATGTTGAGATTATGTGTCTAGGGTTGCTTTCATATTTGTTGAAAAGACTTGTGGAGTTCGAATTTAATACCTTTATTTTATTTTTCGATTCTTTTTATAACACTCTTGATATTCGGTTACTTTAATAAAATTGAAATCCAATGTTATTATAGCCTAAGTGTTTCGTAGTCAATCCCCGAGGAATAAGACCTTGCTTGCCACTATCCTATAAACTACACTGTACACTTGCAGTAGGAGATCCAAACAAATATTTTTGGGGAACATCAACGTAAAGAAGTAAAAGCAAGGCGGGATATCCAATAACTCCCTAACATTCAAAAGATTTTAAACAAGCCCCAAGACCTATAAGCTTCCGCCATCTCTTTCTGGGAAGCGGGAGTGCCTCGGGTAACCTTAGCCTCCGAAACCCACTTATGAGAAAGCTCCCAACCGTAATCCCTCACATAGAAGAAATCCTCCTTCCACAGCCCACCAGGAGAAGGAAATCCATAAAGGAATTTGCATTGAGGACGTGGGAAGAAGTGGAAGAAGGTGTCACCCAGAGATTTCCGGGCATAGAACAAGGAATGAAATCCGTCTAAGTCGGGATCAAGTCCGACTGCCGCATAGCATGTTGATAACCTCGAATACATACGTAGGCCTGGGGAATCAACTGAGCAACACATGCTCCCCACCGACATAAGGATCAAGATGAGGAAGGCATCTGGAGGAAGCGTAAAGCCAATTGAGAAGCTGTAAAGGTATACTATGATGAAGCCCTCGGGTGGATGAGTGAGCCTATTGCCCGAACCTAGAGCTAAGATCGAAAAAGTCAAAGGAAGCTCAAGCCGCTCATGCAATCTACGAAGATAAGTGGAAGTCACTCGACTGGCCAACTCACCCGGTACAACTGTACGACTCCCGGGAGGAGGCCTATATTGATACTTGGTGGGGGACCTCTTTAGGACTATCTCTTTCGGACTCCGCCTCAGAAGACTCATCACTTGAGCTCGAATTCGGCTCAAGCTCTACCTCCTCATCACATCGAAATACCAGTTTGGAGCAAGGGGAGGAATATCAAACTATGTGGAGAAGCGTGGACATAGAATGGATGAACTAAAAGATCTCCGGTAACACCTTGGCCTCCAAGCGGAATGGAAGAAATCGGAATCCAGGATGTGGCTCAAAATATACGAAAATTCAGGGAAAGACGGAGAAAAATGGGAAGAAAAACGGATGGGGGCTGCTCGGGACGCCCCCTGGGGCATGGCCTACCCACTCCATCGGGAGGCGCCGGTGCACCATTGTGGCCGCCGAGGAGAGGGCGCCAAGGGGGCACCATTGTGGCCGCCGAGGAGGGCGCCAAGGGGCACCTCTACGACTCTCACCTCTCTCCGCGTGATACACTCCACCTCTCCATCATCTCTCAACTCAAGTCTCACCTCAAGTCTCACTCGCATCTCATTTGTAAGACATTTCCTAAGTCTTCTACAAAGCAAAAAATTTCAAAAGTTGAGAGGTAGAGAGAGATAATTTACCTTTGGAAGACATGGTGAAGCCTCCACTTCAAATTGTCCTTGTGCAAAGTGGTCAAAGATTCTCCAAAGACAAGACAACATATACTACAAGACAAACCGGATATTTCTACGCCGGATTAGCTTCCAAGATCGCTTCATCCCTCCGTAGCACCGAGACGGGGCTTATGTTGGGTACAAAATAATATTTCATTAATTATAATTAATTTTATATTTGTTTATTTAATATTAATTGCTTAATGGGCTCTTAATAATTAAACCGACTTAAAGGAGTCCGGGTTTGGCCCAATCGACCGTTTCTCGTACATGGGCGGTCCAAAGACCAAATTCTCCTACATGGCCCACGGGGCCCATCTTCTAAGTATAAAAAGGTCCCTCATATTATCTCGTGAGTTAATTAATTCATTATTCTCCACGCGTTATTTTTACAAAGATTCGATTCATCGTTTATTATCTCGTTCACCATGTTGATCACTTGAGTATTGGAGGGCCTCCCGGGACAGCCCCACGGCCCTCTAACGTTTGCGTGTGTGTACAAGCAAGTTCCCAATTGAAGGATTTACCAGCCTAAGAAAAAGCAGACGAGAAGACTTCCCCCTCGGGAAGATGACTAGCTTGAAAACTTCCCTCTCGGTAAGAGGAATTTGGTTAATTTAGTTGACTTAAGTGTTAGGAATTTTATTGTTTAGATTTTGATGAATGCCATGTAAAACTTAGAATAGAAAGTTGGCACCCCAATTCTTGTTGTAAAATGCATTGTAATGAATAGAGTGGCCAAGCCGAGTTAAGTCGCCTACGCCCTAACATGCAAGAAGACAATCAAGATGGAAGGAAAACTCGCTGCGAGACGGTGAGTATGGCAAAGAAGAGTAGACGAGAACTCTATCAAGAAGAAGCGGTGAGATGCGGTGAGTGGAGCATCATCAAGTCAACTCAAGAAAAGCCAAGTCTCAAGTTGAAGTGATGAGAAGAGTCATCCAATGATTGGAAGTCGACTCTAAGTCACCTGGGGAAAGCAAGGAAATGCGATCAAGTCGAGATAATCAGAAAAAGAACCGTTACGTAAATCAAGAGATTTACTTAAACAAGTAATATCTCCATACCACCTTTCTTGGAGTGCTCGATCCCGAAGCGTGCAAAAGGAATGAACCAATGGGAAGCACTACACCGTGTCGAACTCGAAAAAGGTGAAAGAACAATTTATACGAGTAAACGGCAATTCCAAGAAGCGCAAGCCAACGACGCAAAGTGACTTTCAAAAATAAGCCTATCTCTTCAACGGGCAAATTTTTGAAAGTTCACTATAAAAAAGTGAGGAGATTGTTTGAGATAAAGGATGACACACACGTGAGATATACAAGCACATTAGAAAAATCGAAACATTCTCAATCCTCAAGCCTAGATTACGAAGTACATCAATCCAACACTCACTGTGAAGGAAAGAGAACTTCAATCGAGTTGAAGAGGAAACTTTGTGAAAACAAGGGGTCTACATTCGGGAAGGATTGTAGAAAGGTTCAAGGTTGAACCAAGTCTTAAGCTTTTGGAGGGCTTCGTGATCAAATCCAAAGAGCTTGAGCAAGTGAGTTGTAGTAACAAGGCATTTGCCCTGTGAAGAAGCCGAGTCGCACGAGAAGCCGGTGAGTGATCAAGGCGTCTCATCGAGTCCCTAAGGATCAAAGTCATTTGTGTGATCAAGACTTGTATCCGACTGCTACCACTTTGTAAACTGATCATTACTTAGTGGATTCCTCCAGGAGTTGGAGAAGAGAGGAGAAGAAGAATTACCCCATCTTGAACCTCTATAAAAACTTTTTTTGTGTCATTTACATTTCAACATTTAAATTCCCGCACTTTTAATCGCTTATATCTCCGATAAATTTGCTATCCATTTGATAATTTATAAGTACTAAATCAAGCTCTAAAATCTTGCTTAATCAAACTTAAGGGTGTTAAGTCTTCCAATGAAAATAAAACCACGGTTGAGTCAAATTATAGCCAACAACCGAGTTACTCCATCAACGGCTCAAATTTGAGTCTTTGAGAGACTAACTCTCTTGAGTGACTAATTCGATTTGTCCATCAAGGACACGGTGTGTAGAATCAACTCGTAGATTTAAAAGGACTAAATCGAAAATTTGGTAAGGTTTATTCAACCCCCTTCTAAACCTTACACTTACACCCCTTGGGACCTACAAGTGGTATCGGAGCGGTTGGTTCATTGAACCCTCCGCACCGGTTCTTGAACTAGATCTCCAAACTTTTCAAAGTCGCTTTAGTACTTAAATCTTCAAAACTCTTTTTATTAAAAGTCATTATCATGGAAGCAAATTTGACACGCATCCCTATGTTCACTATTGAAGAATTTGATGATTGGAAAATTCGTATGCGAGGCTCATCTATCAAAGATTACATGATGAGATGTGGATAGTGATAGAAGATGGGCCTCTGCAAATATTAAAGGTGAACACACGGTATGCGAAGAGTTGCGGTGAAGGAGAAGAAGATGATCTTTGCTCCTGCACGTCATGGTTGAAAAACCAAGAACCGAGTGGACAAATGATGACGAGAAAAAGATACAACCTGGATAATGTAGCCAAGGACATCCTCTACAAAACTGGACAAAGCCATGTTCAACAAAGTCAAATCATGCAAAACGGCTAAAGAAATCTGGGGACAAGTCGACATTGATTTGTGAAGGCTCGAGCAAATCAAAGAAAACAAATTATCATGGTCATTTGTCTGAAATTTGAGAACTTCAAAATGATGTCGGGAGAGAACTTGGATCAACTAGACGCTCGGTTTTGAAATCACAAATGAACCTATGCTCCGCACTTGGAAAGGAATATACGAAGAAATGTGTATGAAGATCCTCAAAAGTCTTCGGTGAATGGGAGATGAAGGTCATGGCATCGAGACATTCCATGGACCTATCAAAGACATCCAACCATGAGTTATTCTCGGACCTCAAAGCCTACGAGTTTGGTGAGAAGAAAGGACCGAGGAAGAGACAATCGTACCCAAAACAATTTGCTCTAATTGTCAAAGATGGGAAGAGAGCGAGGTCAAAGAGGCAATTGACCCGGAAGAAATAGCCCACGATGGTTAAAAGATTTAACAAGTTCTTTAACAAGAACTACAAGAGAGGAAAGGGTGAATCTTCCGAGAAGACACTCGGCTCCTCCAAACCAAGGGAAGACAGGCCAACCAAGAGAACAGATCATCAAAAAGTTGAGTATCAAAGGGTGACAACTCAAGAATAGAAAGAGTGATCAAAAAGCTGAATATCTATGTTGGAACAGAGACAACCAGGTCACTATGCCATTATTGTTCATATCCTGTAGTCAACAAGTACAGAGATGAAGATGAAAGAAAGATCTTGAGAGAAAGAAGACAAGAAAGGAAAAAGGCAATGATGGTGCAGAGAGGCCGAAAGCAGCTAAGTCAAGAGAGACACAGTGATTCGAGAGAGCGATGAAGCGACTACTCAAGTGACTCGAAGAAGAAGCCCGATCCGCTTGATGGCCAAAGAACAAGATCAAGAAGATGAGGTACAATCTAACTCAACAAACTCGGACACTAGTAGTGAGTGGATCGTGACACACACACTTCATCACCTCTTGATCTTTATGATTCATTAAGCAAAATGATGAAAGATTTTGAACACATTAAATCCTCACACACACACTATTGAATGAGGAAAAAGCGGACTACTCAAAAGTCAAAACTCAAAGCTGACTAAGGAGTTGAGAACTCTAAGTCAAATAGCTGTTGAAAATGAAAGTTTAAAGGCTGAAAATGCTAAATTAGTAGCAGAAATTGCTGCTATAGAAAAGAGGGAGAATGACCTCAAGAATGTTATTGCCTCATTCACTAAGGCATCTAAATCATTGGATGATCTTATTATGAGTCAAAGAGAATGTGGAGACAAGACAGGCTTAGGATTTAATTCCTCTGTGCCATGTCAAATCTCAAGAGTAATTTTGGAAAAAGGATCTTCAAGTCATGAAGAGTCTGAAAAATCCAAAACTCTAAATGTTGCACACACATTCACTCCAAAGCACAATACTAAGCAAGCGCCTTGGTTACAAAGGAAAAGGAAAACGACCCGGTTGAGTATCTTTGAAAGGACGGTGAGAAGAGGTTCAAGTTGAGTCCTCAAAGCAAACTCCAAACAGAAAATACTCAGTAAAGAAGAAGCGAGCTACCAAAAATCCCGAGAAAACCCATAAAAGAAATACATATGATGGGGATGGTAGAAAATATCCAAGCCAAGCGAGTGATTGGAATAATGTGAACTATCAAAGCCACGAGACTTATGGAATATAAGCCCAAATGGCAAAGGCCTAGAACTCAAGCAAAGGCCATTCCAAAAACATAAGAGCTTTTATCAAAGCACACATATGCACCTAGGCACTACACTCAAAGACACCACAATTACCCAAGGAAGGCAATTGCTAAAACACATATGCGGCATACGACGGAAGAGACAATTTGTATGAACCTAGAATCCCCAAGCAATTTGCAGGATTAATTATGATTATGGCAGCGATAGATGGCAACCCCTTAGAGTCAAATCAGTTGGCTATAGGTTGGTTGGATCATCTTACAATTCTAACCCCTCGGGGACCCTGAGACAAGCATGTGTACCTAAAACTTAATTTCCTTGATTGCGGGATCGAACAGTGAATGCCAAGGAACCTGGTACATGGATAGTGGTCATTCCCGGACATATATGACAGAAATAAGAGAAATCTGTCAAAATTCAAGGAAGTCAAAGGAGCAAAAGTCATATTTGGAGAAATGAAGCTCCTGGTGAAATAAGAGGCATTGGATCCATCAAGAGGAATGGATTAGAAATCACAGGATGTTGCATATGTTGAAGGACTCAACTTCAACTTCATCGAGTATCGATCGACTCGTGACAAGGGCTATAATGTTGGATTCAACATGGGTATATGCCAAATCAAAGAAATTGAATCAAATGAAGTGGTCTTTGCAAGGATGTAGCAGAAAAATATGTATGTAGTGGATTGGTCAACCGCAACACCAAAGACTTGTCTACTAGCAAAAGTACAATTTGAATCAAGTTGGTGTGGCACAAAAAAGTGAGTCACCCTGAATTTCAAAACACTTAACAAGGTGGCAAGAAGTCATCTTGTAGAAGGACTTCGGACTCAGTATACAAGAAGGAGAGTATATGTGATGCATGTCGGAAGGAAAGCAAATCAAGACATCATTCAAAGAAAAGACATGCCCATCCTCAACAAGAATATTGCATCTACTTCATATGGATCTATTTGGCCCGATGGAACCAATGACATAAGCGGAAAGAAATACACCTTGGTGGTAGTAGATGACTACTCAAGATATACATGGACAATATTTATGTGCAAGAAGAAAGAAACTCTACAAAAACTACCACGGTGATGAAGAGGATTCAAAATGAGAAGAGTCAAACCATTATCAAAATAAGATCGATAGAGGAACCGAGTTTGTCAATGGAATAATAACTCGATATTGTATTGAGAATGGTATTGGTCATGAACTATCACAGCAAGGACTCCACACAGAATGGAGTTGCGAAAGAAAAGTAACCCTCAAAAAGCAAAGAAGGACCATGTTAGTGGCGACGGGGTTACCAAAAAGATTTTGGGTCAAGCAATTAACACGACTTGCTACACCCAAAACAGATGTATGATAAATAGACGGTGACAAAGACTCCTATGAGATCTGGATGGAAGAAAACCAAATGTTGCATATCTCGAATATTTGGATGTAAATGCTTCATCCACAACAATGGCAAAGACAACCTAAAGGCTTTTGATGCTAAAGTCGATGAGGGTATCTTCTTAGGATACTCATTTGAAAGCAAAGCCTACTGAGTACTCAACAAAAGAACTATGGTTACAGAGGAATCCGGTCATGTAGTATTCGATGAGCCAAATGTAAATGGAGAAGACATTGAAGAGTCGGTGATAATTTGAATCATCCAACCATACAAAAGAGTCCCTATCTTTCAAAGTCAAGTGGAATTATCAATTGAGAAGAAGATGAGATAGTTGAATCTCAAAAACAGTGGAAAATTTGCGGCTAAGTGATAACGAGAGAGTCGACCACACCAACATAGCGCAAGTCGATGAATCGGCTAACTTACTCCAACTGATGTAAGATGGTGAGAGACCATCCACGAGAACTTGTCATTGGAGACATAAGAGAAGGTGTCAAAACAAGATCGAACTCAACAAGAAGCTATGTTCACATGCTTCATCTCGCAAATAGAGCCCAAAGATGTGTCACAAGCATTGGGCGACACACATTGGATTCAAGCTATGCAAGAAGAGTGAATCGGTTTGAGAGAAATAAAGTATGGGAATTAGTGCAAAGACCCATACATCAAAATGTTATTGGAACCAAATGGGTATTCGAAATAAAATGAACGAGGAGGGCTCGGGTGGTAAGAAACAAAGCAAGACTAGTAGCCAAAGGATCTTGCCAAGAAGAAGGATAGATTTTGATGAAACATTTGCCCTCGTAGCAAGATTGGAAGCTATAAGGATGTTTCTTGCCTATGCAGCTCATAAGAATTTCATTGTATATCGAGATGGATGTAAAAAGTGCATTCCTAAATGGTTTATTGGAAGAAGAAGTGTATGTTGAACAACCTCCAGGATTTGAGCGAGAAGACTCTTGGAGACAAGGTATACAAACTCAAAAAGGCCTGTATGGATTGAAACAGGCACCGAGCATGGTATGACACCTGTCACAATTCCTAATCGAAAATGGATTCACAAAAGGAAAAGTAGATAGAACACTTTTCGTAATTCAAGACAAGAAGAGTATCTTGCTTGTTCAAATATATGTGGATGACATCATTTTTGGATCCACTAACAAAGAGTTGTGTGAAAATTTTTCAAACCTCATGCAAAGTAAGTTTGAAATGAGCATGATGGGAGAGTCGACATTCTTCCTTGGACTCCAAGTGAAACAATTTGAAGGATGGAACCTTCTTAAGTCAAACAAAATACACCAGAGACTTAATGAAGAAGTTTGGTATGGAGGAGAAGTCTTCGTAAAAATACCAATGAACACATCGGTCAAAATGGACATGGATGCGGATGGCAAGCCTGTAGATCAAACAAGATATCTGAGCACTTATTGGATCATTGCTCTATCTCACGGCTAGCGGGCGGACATCACCTTTGCTATAGGTGTATGTGCAAGATTTCATCTGCTCCAAAAGAGAGCCACATGACAAAGAACTAAGAGAATATTGAGATACTTGAAAGGAAGCCAAGAAGTAGGCCTATGGTATCCAAAGGAAGGTGGATTCAAGCTAATTGGCTATTGATTCGACTATCTTTGGATGCGAGTGGACAGGAAGAGCACTTCAGGCACATGTCAAATGCTAGAAACAGACTAATTTCCTGGTTTAGCAAAAAGCAAAACTCAATAGCCACCTCTACTGGTGAGGCGGAGAATACATAGGCTGCTGGCAAATTTGTTGTTACAGCCCAAGTCCTATGGATGAGACGGTGAGAGACTATGAAATTGAAGAAAAAGAAATTCCAATCATGTGTGATAACACAAGTGCAATAGCTATCACTCAAAATCGTGTTGCACTCAAGAACAAAACATATTGATGTCGATATCACTTCATAAGAGATCATGTTGAAAAGAAGGACATTATCTTGGAATATATCTCAAGCGATAAACAACTAGCCGACATCTTCACAAAACCATTATGTGAGTCAAGATTTGAAGAACTCAAACATGAGTTGGGGTTAATTGGTGGTGACACTCAGGCGAATTAAAGAAGAGAAATGAAACAGAAAAGGGGTGAAAAAGAGTCAAAACAGTAAATCATTTCAAGAAATCACCATGTCGGAAAAACTGACTACACCGAAGTCGGTGATATAGCCGAGTCGCTAAGAGAAGCTGAGAAGTATAGTTAAATCGCCTAAGGGATAATTTGAATAATTTATGAGCAAAGTGACAAAAACGCGGCTATCGTTTTGACTAAGCGGGAATGTTTTAAGGAACACGTCAAAGATAATGATGATGTGTATCATGACAAAAAGCGCACACCAAGCTTATGATTGGATATAAATCTTGCCGCATTAAATACGAGACATGAAATGCTCAATAAGCGTCGCGAAATCCAAGCCGTTGATTTCGATCATGATTTAAAAACCACCCGCACGCCCTTTCATAAACCATATTTAAACCATTTTCGCCTCCGCTTTTCTCTCTCACACTTCTAAAACTGTTCATCTCTTTCTCTCAAAAGCAAAGCGAGAATACTCTCGAAACCCTATCAATCTTCAAATCAATTTTCGAAGTTTTTCCTTGATACAATCCCGAGAAATGGCACCAACTTATGACTTTACCAAGTTAGGAAAGCAAATCCACACCGGTTCGGCGGTGGATTTTGATTTTGGAGAAGTGAAGCGGTCCGACGACACCCTGGTGAAGAAAATCGCCGAGAAGTTAGAAACGTCCGGACTAAAACCGTTTCTAACATTAGAATATCCGATGACCTATGTGGAGGAGGTCGCACAATTCTCGTGAATGCCGAGATTCACGATGAAGGAATCAAGTCATCATTCACGGAAAGCGGTGACTATCACCGCCAAGGATTTGGTGAATATTGCTTACTACCAGGAAGGAGCATCCGAGATTAAAGAAGCTGATGTAAACTTGGCCGACGCATGGAAAGAAATAGCCAAGTCCGACTTTGCCGATAAAATAATATACACAAAGCAAACAAGAGCTCGCTGAAGGAGGACTATCACAAGTTGTTGGACATAGTTGCCAAATGTATCGACATCAAATTTGGCGACTTTGACCAATGTCAAAAGGCAAAGCCGATTGTAATGGCTGCAATCATCGAAGAAAAGAAGATAAACTGGCCGAGTTCGTCACAATGCACTCGCCAAAATGTGGGGAACAAGTCCTTCAAAGAAGATGGTTCATTTGGAGGATCCCCAGGATATGGCCTGGTAATTGGCCGGCTATTGGAGGTGAAAGGAGTCCCTCTTAGACATGGGAAGGCATTCCATGTTAACAAGAGGATGTTCGAGCAAACCTCTCAGCGCCTGAGAGAGAGAGCATACGCCAAGAGAGGCGACACCGGTGAAGGGGAATCGGTGACCGAAGATCTGTTGTTTCCTCTCCCTAAGAAGAAAGCTGCCCTGCATACTGTTGCTGCTAAGAAGATCTGCGCCCTGCAAAGAAAGAAAACCAAACATGCTCCCGCCCCCTGCAGCAGAGTCACCGCCCAAGCGGCCGTGTCTCCCGCCCATGCAAAGCAGCGGTCGAGAAGGACTCACAAATACCTTCTCCGATCGTCAAGAAGAGGAGAACCGAGAAGCCACGACGGCCCGCTCCTCGAGAAAAAAGACACAGACGCCCCGGCCGCCAAGACTCGAGAGGACAACGCCTCGAACTGTAAATTCCCTGGTACAAACCAGGAGACAAAGAAGACTCGTCAAGCGGTCGAAGGAGAAACCCAATTTGAGTCGATTACTCAGCCTAGCACAAATACCGGAGACTCGGGAGAAGTAGAGTCTCCGGATGTAATTGATGAAAACGACCAAGTCTCGCATTGGGCGTCGCAGAGGCAACCCGAAGACACACTGTAGCTCACAGTGAAGCACAAAACCTGCCAGCGAGATAGTAATGTAATGATCCTATCTCCACCTTACCCGGACATCCAAAATCGTCTGCGTGAGTGGAGGAAATGGAAGTTGAGCAAGTCAAGGGAACAGTTCCAACGGCCCGAGTTCATAGAAGAAGAAGAGGAATGCTAAATTTCCTTGGACTAACTCTTTGTGCTCCCAAAGACTTGATGAGGACAATCGCACGGACATCCCCTTGCATTTACAAGGACGAGGGAGAGAAAAGCAAAGTGAAGAAGCCGAACCACATGAGAAGGCAAGCATCCGCCCTATCTCGGCACACGAACACACACATCCTCTCCTTGATGTCTTCTCGGGTGATGAGGATCCATAGAATCTTCGCTGCCACAGAAGTGTTGCAAATGCAGCAAGCATTGCACGAGTCAAGAATCCTTCACGAGCAAAGACTAATGGAGGGACCAGGAGAGTCCTCCAAAACACACTGAAATCGATCCGATGGGAGTGGTTCAAAAATAGCCACCGATGTTTCTGCTACCACTTCCCAGCTCACTCGGAAGAAGGCAATAAGGGAATTGGCGATGGCGGGCTAGTGGGGACCCCGGTCGAGCCAACCCCTATTGAAGGTGTGCTACCACCGCCCCAACGGCTGAACAATCTATCGAAATAGCCGGGAGTTTGGAGATGAGTGACCCCATTCCAAGTCACTCACCGGTGCGTGCACCGAGGGGGAAACTCCCTCCACTGCAGCAAGGTCGGAGGATCTTGCAGATGACTCCACAACGAATCAAGGAGGCAAAGAAGAGAAATTACAATCACAAGAAGAACAACAAGTTGCCATCAACTAAGCTCGAGGCGATTGAGACTGTCTGTCACCGAGGTGCCAATGCTCGCTACTCGAAGGCTAATGACGACGCCGATGCGGTCGAGGCACAGGAAGAATGTACTGGGAGTTAACACTGGCGATGAAAGTGCAATCCATGGGGTTGAGACTCCAATGGATGCCATGTAGAAGACCCTAAGACAGTGACACTGTCGAAAGGGAGGACAAGGCCTCGCAGCAGTAGAGACCTGCCGGGAGGTAATGAAGGCCCACGGGAGGTTGAGACTTCCCGGGGTAAAAGTCAAGTAGAGAACATCCTCCCGCTATCATCGACCCATCGAGAAGGAGATCGTGCACTTCATGATTCCCAGGACAACCCCGATGTCACTTTTCTCGGGATCGGAAGGCGAAGAAGAAGCCGAGTCATCCCCCATGACAAATCCAAAAGACTCACTGCGGGTGTTCCAAGTACGAGTAAGTCGATCCCAAGACTACTCGTCAAACCTTTAACTTTGATGATGAGCCACCAATGGAAATCTCATCATCGTCCGATGACGCTCGATAAGGCCGAGGACCGTCCATCGAAATGGAAAAATCGGTGAGACCAACGGTTCATTAAGACAAAGGTGAGGCTCGGCAAGCGGGTCCACTTCACAACAAGACCCTACTCAACAAGAGACCATCACAGGCTCCTCAAGTGCAGCAGATCGATTCCCAAAAGAACCGCCCGCGCACCACTCATCATCGAACAGATTCCGATCGGCGGTGATGAATCTTTTGTAGAATCTTTCCCTTTCTCACTTTGGAAATACCAGGAACTCCACAAAGAGTCGAAAACGAACAAGCACGCTATCACAGACCACCTCCTGTTTTTCACTCAGGCACCATTGTTCAGCCGATTTTGATTTCGACGCTATATGGCCATCACCGCCTTGAAGAATGTTTGAAGTTCGAGAAGTGTTCAAAGCACTCTTTTTGAGGTTGAACGGATGGAGAGGCATCGAGGCCTCTTTGGACATGCAACTGGAACAGAGATGCCAACCTTACTACGGTGACTTGAGAGGCATCACAGTCGAGGATAAGGGAATGGTGGCAACAATGAAGAATCAATGCGTGTGGAGCGGTGAGATACTTTAACTTTGTTCAACAAGTTTCTTTGGTGTGGAGAGTGAAAATGTTGATGCAAAAACGAAGCCGAGAGAACACATTGAGCATATGCATGAAGCTCACACTGCCGAAATCAAGCCGCTGCGTGAGCAAAATACAAATGATATACGGCGTTTGGAAGAACACATGACTAGAAAATTCAGCCTCCTCATGGTGAGATGAAGTCGATTTGTGAGAATCCAACGCTACTAGATCGAATTCCGTCGCATACAACGCATCGACGACTTGAAGCGTAACTCAACCATCGAAGACTTCGACTTCATGCTTGCCAAACATGTTCCCTCGGGGTTCCTCTATCCTTTGATGATGCCAAAAAGGGGAAGAGGAATACCTTAAAGCAAACAAAATCAAGCCGAAAAGAAAGGAGCGGTGAGAAAGGAAAATCGGTGAGGAAGTCTTGAAAGAAGAAAGGAAAGCTTGTTGAGGGGGAAGGATCGCAGATGTGACATTAATGATTGCACAAACCCCCAACAAGGTCCTGTCAACCGACATTATAAGCGACAAACTCCCCGTGACTCGCCACTCCAACACTCGTATCTGTATCTATGGGAGAAGAGAAAAGCAATTGAAGCGGGGATGAAGGAAGTGGAAGGAAGAATGGATGCCAGGGTGATGAACATCTTGAAAGAACATGGAGGCATTCCGGTTGACAGAGACACCTATGCCATTTCGGATGTCGGGACGAGCCACGATCGGTCGATGAATTTAAAACGCTCGAATCGAGGGATACTTTGCAAATATGTCTATGGCTCAAGCTTGGGACTTGTATCGGGAAAAGGGTCTCACGTTATGTGAAGAGGCCGACAGTCGCAGACTTCGATCGCTCCACTGGCCGGGTCACTCCGCCGGTCACTCACCGGGTTGGAAAGAAAAGACAAAGATACGCCCGAGGTAGAGGAAGAAGTAGTAGTGGACGGAGAAGCTTGGACCCAGGCCTCTCGCCAAGAATATTGAATACGTAGATCCCGGAAAGAAAGGAGGGATCTCTTGAAACCGGGCTTGACCAAGTGGCAAATTTAAAAGTGGCTAAATCTAACGCCGAGTATGCAAAGAGATTAGAAGAAGAAAACAAGAGACAAACTCGGCTATGGCGGGAGAGACAAGAAAGATTAAGAAAAGATGAAGCCAGGAAGGCATATGAAAAGAAAAAGAAGGCGGTGACGACGAGAAGAAAGAGAAGAAGAGAAGAAGATCTTGATCAAGATGAAAGAAGGAGACAAATGAAGGAGATGAATTGTTGTTGTCCAACCCTTCGTGTATTTTATTATGTAAATACATACAATGTAAGTCTTCGTAATAAAGCTATAAATTCTTTTTTTTTTTGAAGACAATTATATACTCGATACACCTTGTAAAAATTGTGTTAAGTACAAGAATGATATGATCAATAAAAAGATTGATTCTGCGCATACATTCTATGTCAATACACTATCGTATGTATCTTTGTTATTTGCATCTTTGTATGGTTTAAGTTTTGGCATCATCAAAAAGGGGGAAATTGTTAGGAATTTTATTGTTTAGATTTTGATGAATGCCATGTAAAACTTAGAATAGAAAGTTGGCACCCCAATTCTTGTTGTAAAATGCATTGTAATGAATAAGCTGGCCAAGCCGAGTTAAGTCGCCTACGCCCTAACATGCAAGAAGACAATCAAGATCGGAAGGAAAACTCTGTTGCTAGATAGCCGAGTATGGCAAAGAAGAGTAGACGAGAACTCTATGAAGAAGCGGTGAGATGCGGTGAGTGGAGCATCATCAAGTCAACTCAAGAAAAGCCAAGTCTCAAGTTGAAGTGAAGAGTCATCCACGATGATTGGAAGTTCGACTCTAAGTCACTCGGGAAAGCAAGGAAATGCAGTCAAGTCGAGATAGCGTAAAAAGAACCATTGCACAGAAATCAAGAGATTTACTTAAACAAGTAATATCTCCATACCACCTTTCTTGGAGTGCTCACCCCGAAGCGTGCAAAAGGAATGAACCAATGGGAAGCACTACACCGTGTCAGAACTCTGAAAAGGTGAAAGAACAATTTATACGAGTAAACGGCAATTCCAAGAACTGCAAGCCAACGACTGCAAAGTGACTTTCAAAAATAAGCCTATCTCTTCAACGGGCAAATTTTTGAAAGTTCACTATAAAAGGCTGAGGAGATTGTTTGAGATAAAGGATGACACACACGTGAGATATACAAGCACATTAGAAAAACTGAAACATTCTCAATCCTCAAGCCTACATTACGAAGTACATCAATCCAACACTCACCTGTGAAGGAAAGAGAACTTCAATCAGTTGAAGAGGAAACTTTTTGAAAACAAGGGGTCTACATTCCAGGAAGGATTGTAGAAAGGTTCAAGGTTGAACCAAGTCTTAAGCTTTTGGAGGGCTTCGTGATCAAATCCAAAGAGCTTGAGCAAGTGAGTTGTAGTAACAAAGCATTTATGCCCTGTGAAGAAGCCGAGTCGTCACGAGACCGGTGAGTGATCAAGGCGTCTCAGACATCGAGTCCCTAAGGATCAAGTCGGTTGTTGTGATCAAGACTTGTATCTGGACTGTTACCACTTAAATGATGTCACAATATTGATTACAAGTTTGTCTATGAATTTGTTATCAATGTTTGGCTAATCTTTCGGATCCTAGGGCCTAATCAAAACTGTGGATTTATGTTAAATCTTGATTAATTATTTTCTTAATTGATTCATGTGTTCTATTTTATGAATTCTAGTGCTTATTCTTAATTGTTGATTATTTGGCCAATAATTTGTATGTCATACTTGTTAGTCCATAATCCGGGAGGTGAATTCTAGCAAGACAAAAATTAAATACAGACATAAACAGAGTAATGTATCGAAATACTACTTCTGTTTGTGGGGAGTATTTCAATTCAAAGATCTGTTGAGAGTTAGTAATAGTTGTGATGCATCGAGAGACCTCAATTATTATTAATCTATTATTTATGCGCCACCTGGGAGGGGAATAAACTAGTTTAGGAATTGAACCCATAGAAACACATGAATTGGTTTTGTGAAATATTAATTGGATTTAATATTGAAGAAGCATGTTGAGATTATGTGTCTAGGGTTGCTTTCGTATTTGTTGAAAAGACTTGTGGAGTTCGAATTTAATACCTTTATTTTATTTTTCGATTCTTTTTATAACACTCTTGATATTCGGTTACTTTAATAAAATTGAAATCAATGTTATTATAGCTTTAAGTGTTTCGTAGTCAATCCCAGGAATAAGACCTTGCTTGCCACTATCCTATAAACTACACTGTACACTTGCAGTAGGAGATCCAAACAAATATTTTTGGGGAACATCAACGTAAAGAAGTAAAAGCAAGGCGGGATATCCAATAACTCCCTAACATTCAAAAGATTTTAAACAAGCCCCAAGACCTATAAGCTTCCGCCATCTCTTTTCGGGAAGCGGAGTGCCTCGGGTAACCTTAGCCTCCGAAACCCACTTATGAGAAAGCTCCCAACCGTAATCCCTCACATAGAAGAAATCCTCCTTCCATGACCCACCGGGGAGAAGGAAATCCATAAAGGAATTTGCATTGAGGACGTGGGAAGAAGTGGAAGAAGGTGTCACCCGAGATTTCCGGGCATAGAACAAGGAATGAAATCCGTCTAAGTCGGGATCAAGTCCGACTGCCGCATAGCATGTTGATAACCTCGAATACATACGTAGGCCTGGGGAATCAACTGAGCAACACATGCTCCCCACCGACATAAGGATCAAGATGAGGAAGGCATCCGGAGGAAGCGTAAAGCCAATTGAGAAGTCAGAAAGGTATACTATGATGAAGCCTCGGGTGGATGAGTGAGCCTATTGCCCGAACCTAGAGCTAAGATCGAAAAAGTCAAAGGAAGCTCAAGCCGCTCATGCAATCTACGAAGATAAGTGGAAGTCACTCGACTGGCCAACTCACCCGGTACAACTGTACGACTCCCGGGAGGAGGCCTATATTGATACTTGGTGGGGGACCTCTTTAGGACTATCTCTTTCGGACTCCGCCTCAGAAGACTCATCACTTGAGCTCGAATTCGGCTCAAGCTCTACCTCCTCATCACATCGAAATACCAGTTTGGAGCAAGGGGAGGAATATCAAACTATGTGGAGAAGCGTGGACATAGAATGACTGAACCAGAAACAGATCTCCCGGTAACACCTTGGCCTCCAAGCGGAATGGAAGAAGTATCGGAATCCAGGATGTGGCTCAAAATATACGAAAATTCAGGGAAAGACGGAGAAAAATGGGAAGAAAAACGGACTGGGGGGCTCGGGACGCCCCCAGGGGCATGGCCTACTCCATCGGGGAGGGCGCCCGGGTGCACCATTGTGGCCGCCCGAGGAGGGCGCCAAGGGGGCACCCTCTACGACTCTCACCTCTCTCTCCGCGTGATACACTCCACCTCTCCATCATCTCTCAACTCAAGTCTCACCTCAAGTCTCACCTCGCATCTCATTTGTAAGAAATTTCCTAAGTCTTCTACAAAGCAAAAAATTTCAAAAGTTGAGAGGTAGAGAGAGATAATTTACCTTTGGAAGACATGGTCAGAAGCCTCCACTTCAAATTGTCCTTGTGCAAAGTGGTCAAAGATTCTCCAAAGACAAGACAACATATACTACAAGACAAACCAGATATTTCTACGCCGGATTAGCTTCCGCACTGCTTCATCCCTCCGTAGCACCGGAGCTGGGGGGCTTATGTTGGGTACAAAATAATATTTCATTAATTATAATTAATTTTATATTTGTTTATTTAATATTAATTGCTTAATGGGCTCTTAATAATTAAACCGACTTAAAGGAGTCCGGGTTTGGCCCAATCGACCGTTTCCTCGTACATAGACTGGTCCAAAGACCAAATTCTCCTACATGGCCCACGGGGCCCATCTTCTAAGTATAAAAAGGTCCCTCATATTATCTGTGAGTTAATTAATTCATTATTCTCCTACGCGTTATTTTTACAGTATTCGATTACTGTTTATTATCTCGTTCACCATGTTGATCACTTGAGTATTGGAGGGGCCTCCCTGGGACAGCCCCACGGCCCTCTAACGTTTGCGTGTGTGTACAAGCAAGTTCCCAATTGAAGGATTTACCAGCCTAAGAAAAAGCAGACGAGAAGACTTCCCCCTCGGGAAGATGACTAGCTTGAAAACTTCCCTCTCGGTAAGAGGAATTTGGTTAATTTAGTTGACTTAAGTGTTAGGAATTTTATTGTTTAGATTTTGATGAATGCCATGTAAAACTTAGAATAGAAAGTTGGCACCCCAATTCTTGTTGTAAAATGCATTGTAATGAATAGAGTTGGCCAAGCTGAGTTAAGTCAGCTACGCCCTAACATGCAAGAAGACAACTGAAGACTGGAAGGAAAACTCTGCTGCGAGACAGTGAGTATGGCAAAGAAGAGTAGACGAGAACTCTATGAAGAAGCGGTGAGATGCGGTGAGTGGAGCATCATCAAGTCAACTCAAGAAAAGCCAAGTCTCAAGTTGAAGTGAGAAGAGTCATCCAATGATTGGAAGTGACTCTAAGTCACTGGGGAAAGCAAGGAAATGCAATCAAGTCGACATAATCGTAAAAGAACCGTTGCACGTAAATCAAGAGATTTACTTAAACAAGTAATATCTCCATACCACCTTTCTTGGAGTGCTCGGTCCCGAAGCGTGCAAAAGGAATGAACCAATGGGAAGCACTACACCGTGTCGAACTACGAAAAGGTGAAAGAACAATTTATACGAGTAAACGGCAATTCCAAGAAGCGCAAGCCAACGATCGCAAAGTGACTTTCAAAAAATAAGCCTATCTCTTCAACGGGCAAATTTTTGAAAGTTCACTATAAAAGGCCGAGGAGATTGTTTGAGATAAAGGATGACACACACGTGAGATATACAAGCACATTAGAAAAATCGAAACATTCTCAATCCTCAAGCCTAGATTACGAAGTACATCAATCCAACACTCACCTGTGAATGAAAGAGAACTTCAATCGGTTGAAGAGGAAACTTTTTGAAAACAAGGGTCTACATTCCAGGAAGGATTGTAGAAAGGTTCAAGGTTGAACCAAGTCTTAAGCTTTTGGAGGGCTTCGTGATCAAATCCAAAGAGCTTGAGCAAGTGAGTTGTAGTAACAAAGCAAATTTGCCCTGTGAAGAAGCCGAGTCGCACGAGAAGCCGGTGAGTGATCAAGGCGTCTCGGATCGAGTCCCTAAGGATCAAAATTCACTGTTGTGATCAAGACTTTGTATCCGGACTGTTACCACTTTGTAAACCGATCATTACTTAGTGGATTCCTCCAGGAGTTGGAGAAGAGAGGAGTAGAAGAATTACCCCATCTTCGAACCTCTATAAAAACTTTCTTGTGTCATTTACATTTCAAAGCATTTAAATTCTGCACTTTTAATCGCTTATATCTCTGGCGATAAATTTGCTATCCATTTGATAATTTATAAGTACTAAATCGAGCTCTAAAATCTTGCTTAATCAAACTTAAGGGTGTTAAGTCTTATTGAAAAATAAAACCACGGTTGAGTCAAATTATAGCCAACGGTGAGTTACTCCATCAACAAACTCATTTGAGTCTCTTTGAGACTAACTCTCTTGAGTGACTAATTCGATTGTCCATCAAGGACACATTTGTGTAGAATCAACTCAGTAGATTTAAAAGGACTAAATCGAAAATTTGGTAAGGTTTATTCAACCCCCTTCTAAACCTTACACTTACACCCCTTGGGACCTACATTGAGTGATATGTCTTAAAAAAACAGCATCACTAATAAAATTGTATATGTACATTGAAAATAAAAAACAAATTATAAGTATAATAAAATTTAAATTATGAACAAAAGTTCAACAAAAATCGTGATTTACGTCAGTCGAGATCTCAGCGTCTTATAAAAGTAATGGGATATATTCGAGTACTTTTCAACCATTGAGAGAATTTTAATTTGTTATTATGATACTTTGATTTGTTTCTTAGTGACAACTTCTGAATTTGATTATTTTGAGTTTTCTGTTTTATGTTAATATTTATTATATTTCATTATATTTAAAAATTATATCTTAATGACATGTATGTAGAATTTAAAATACGAAACGAATATCAAAACGACAGAGGAACCGATGACAATCAAACCAAAAAAGTTGTTTAATAAAAACTTGGACTGATTACACAATTAGTGTGAATTCCTTTGTCCAGTAAGTAAATCTTTTTTTGTTTAATAAACACTAAGTTGAACCAGTATTTTTGTCGAAGTTTTCTATGTTGGGTTCGCTATACCATACGGGGTTCGCATAGCGGAAATTTAAAATTTTTAATCTAATTAAAACAGGTGCAATCATCAAAATAAAAGTTAACCCCGTAGGTTCACGTAGCGATTGTAACGATCGGCATTTTCGTTATCATGCGAGAATACAAATTTTGATTCGTAAGTGGTAAAAGGAAATTACCCTCGTAGAGTCTTCTCCTTTTAGCGAAGATTGAGAGGGAATCAATTCCCGGATATGTGGCAATCACCTAAACTCCAAATGCTCGCCAATAGGGATTCAAACGTCTCCCCTCCAATCAAGTCCACCTTTTGATTGTACACACCGGAATATATAGAATAATAATTATCAATTAATTGTTATCTCACAATCAACTTGTGATAGGAGATTAATTGTTATAGAATAATAATTATCAATTAATTATTATCTATCACCAAGAATATATATATATATATATATATATATATATATATATATGAAGAGAATAGAAAAGAGATTGAAAAAGAAAAACAAAACACCTTTTGAGTTTTTCCTTTTTAAACTCACGGCCACTCTTACTGATTTTTCAAAGAAGAAAACTTGTTTTTCTCTTAGTCATCTAATGACTATAAGAGTGAACAAAATCACCACATAATGGGGTAAGTGGGTGGTTGCACAAAGTAGTGGCATCATGGAAAATGAATTGCCGTGTGAAACTCAGCAATTTCATTTTTTATTTTTTTTTTTATTTCTCTTCAATATATATATAATCAAAATAAACTCATTATTTATCTCCAATAATTTAGTGGGCTTCTACAATTAAGCCTACTAGATTATATACGGGCTTGGATTTCTAAGTCCAACTTAATTAATTAATTCAACTAATTAATTAATTCACAAGGCCCAAATTAATCAATCTAATTGACTAATTAATATATTCTATTCCTTTTGTTGGGCCTTCTAATCAAATTAGATTTAATAAGATAATCAAATTATTTAATTAAATATTTAATTCAACTATTGAATTAAATTAAAACCCTAATTAATTAATCTATATTAATTAATTGCATTCAACCATTGAATTTATCAATTTGGAAATGTCAACAACCAAAATTATGTGTGACCATTTTAGGTTCACAACTAACACTAACAGAGGTTTACAACTTTTGTAACTTTGAATAATATAATTTATTCTACCAATTAACCATATTAGTTAATATACTTGAAATTAACTCTTTAATTTCAAGAACCTACAAATCATGGTAACATCGGGCAAGTAGCATGATTACCTAGTATTAGGTGAAATAGCGAGTAAACCTATTTCAATTGCAATTGCATACATGTACAATCCTTTCGACAACTAATTTCCCGATTAAATCTTGGGTATGGATTTATCGAAACCCAATTGATTTAATAACTGTGATCCCATTTCAAGTTCTAGTGATTCTTTTATGAATCAAATTCATCGTGCCTTGGCCAAGGTCTTTGAATCACAAACTATGAAAACACAGGAAATTCTCTTGTCAAAAGACAAGTGTCGAATTCTAAGTTGGCAACAGATAAGCCTCCATATACATCAGTGCAATACCCAAAATACCCCTTTGTGATTGTCTAGCAAACAAAAGATAAATCAAAGTATTGCAGGATAGACATAAGGCTACTATCGTGCCTCAAGTACGAGGATTAATCATGTACTATTGCAATATGAAAATTCTTATTCGATAAACAAAGTTTCCATATAAGAATTTCCATTGGGTCATATTCAGTGAACTTGTTCGCCAACAAGCACCCGTATTTATGCATTTGCGTCTCAACGCTAATGTTAATGGAATGTAAAATTCTTGTCTCACGAGCATGCATCATATACACAAGTCTTACGGGGTTATTCAATGTCCTATCTTGAAAAACCCATTGACTTGGAACTATTTTAAGATCGATACCTTAAAGGCATGTTCCATGATTGCCATCAAATGCGCAACCATACCCCATAGCTTAAAATGATCTAAGGACTTTATCTATGAGCAATTAAATAATAAATGCAAAACATAAGATAAAGAAAAATGCCTTTATATAAATATAATTCCCAATAAAATTGTTTTTACAAGTAGGATAAATCCAATTCTAATTGGAGTGCAGGGCACCCTACTCTAACAATCTCCCACTTGCCCTAGCTCCAATTGCCCATGTATTTTAGGCCCATCTTCTCGAGATGTCCATC
Organism: Rehmannia glutinosa; assembly: GCA_016081115.2. Taxonomy (NCBI): domain Eukaryota; kingdom Viridiplantae; phylum Streptophyta; class Magnoliopsida; order Lamiales; family Orobanchaceae; genus Rehmannia; species Rehmannia glutinosa. The sequence goes on from JABTTQ020003138.1 coordinate 91,570, forward strand.
AAATACCTTTTGTGCTAAGGGCTTAGTCAGCGGGTTTGCTATATTTTCTACCGAAGCGACTCGATCCACAACGACGTCGCCCCTACCAATGATCTCTCTGATCAGGTGGTATCGCCTCATTATGTGCTTGGATCTTTGATGAGATCTTGGCTCTTTTGCTTGTGCTATAGCCCCGTTGTTGTCACAATAAATCATTATTGGATCAACTACGGATGGAACAACATCCAACCCTTGGATGAAGTTTTGTATCCAAACAGCTTCTTTTTTGTCGCAGATTCGATGCGCTATATATTCAGCTCGATGAGTGGAGTCTGCGGTCGTTTCTTGTTTAGAACTCTTCCAACTAACCGCTCCTCCATTCAAGGTGAATATATATCCAGAAATCGACTTTGAGTCGTCTATATCAGACTGAAAACTAGAGTCAGTGAATCCCTCTAGTTTCAATTCTCCATTTCCATATATTAAAAAGATATCCTTAGTCCTTCTCAAGTATTTAAGGATCATCTTAACGGCCTTCCAGTGATCATCCCCTGGATTAGATTAATATATGCTCGTGACACTCAGAGCATGTGCGACATCAGACCTAGTACATAACATTGCATACATTATACTCCCAATAGCGGATGCATAAGGTATGCGAGACATTATTTCTCTTTCTTCAGGTGTCTTGGGAGATTCAAGGTATGACTCATTGGCAGGTATTCTCGCTTGGATTCCTCCATGCTAAACCTTTTTAGCACTTTCTCTATGTACATTGACTAGGATAGTCCGATCATCCTTCGAGATCTATCTCTATAGATCATTATTCCTAGGATAAAGGATGCTTCTCCCAAGTCCTTCATGGAGAACTGTTTAGAAAACCAAGTCCTCATTGATTGCAACATGCCTACATCATTCCCAATGAGTAGAATGTCGTCAACATAGAGCACAACAAATGCAACTGCGCTCCCACTAACCTTCTTGTAGACACATGGTTCATCCAAATTCTTGTGAAAATCAAACGTTTTGATCGTTTCATCAAATCGGATGTTCCAACTCCTCGAAGCCTGTTTGAGTCCATAAATGGATCTCTGGAGTATGCAAAGCTTTTGCTCGCTTTCACGGGATATGAAGCCCTCTGGCTGCTTCATGTAGATTTCTTCCTTAATGTTTCGATTAAGAAAAGCAGTCTTCACATCCATTTGCCATATCTCATAATCATAATATGCTGATATGGCTAATAGCATCCGAATGGATTTAAGAATCACTACTGGTGAAAAAGTTTCCTCATAGTCAATTCCTTGCTTCTGAGTATAACCTTTTGCAAGCAAACGTGCGTTGTAGGTCACTACCTCTCCATCTACTCCAAGCTTCCGCTTGTAGACCCATTTGCAGCCAATGGGAACAATTCCCTGTGGTGGATCCACCAAGGTCCATACCTTGTTGGAGTACATGGAATCCATTTCGGATTGCATTGCTTCTTGCCATTTCTTTGAGTTAATGTCTGACATTGTCTCTCCATAGCTTCTTGGATCATTATCCAAAAGGAGACCCTCTTCTTTGTTTTCTAACAAAAGGTTCGACCTCTCAGGGGCCCTTGAAACCCTTATGAATTTTCGAAGAGGTTGTGCTGGATGGATAGTCACGGCCGGTGGCGTGTTATCTGCGGCAACATCTGGGAAATTCTATGGTTCTTGAATTTCTTCAAGTTCTACTACTCCACCATTCCTTTCAGAAAGAAATTCATCTTCAAGGAAAATAGCATTCCTCGAAACAAACACCTTTTGTTCCAAAGGATCGTAGAAATAATATCCTATAGACTGTCTTGGATATCCCATGAATTTACATAAGATAGATCTCATATCTAACTTTTCACATAAGCAGCACACCCCCATACTTTGAGGTACTTGTAGGAGGGTGTCTTGCCACACCACATTTCGTATGGTGTATTGGGCACGGCTTTAGATGGCAACCTATTCAATAGGTATGCCGCCGTCTCTAGGGCATAGCCCCAGAATGAAAGAGGTAATGTAGTGAAACTCATCATAGATCGAACCATGTCTAACAATGTTCGATTTCTACGCTCCGAAACTCCGTTGAGTTGTGGAGTACCAGGAGGAGTCCACTGTGAAAGAATCCCATTCTCTTTTAAATAATCAAGAAACTCATTGTTCAAGTATTCGCCTCCTCGATCTGATCGAAGAGTCTTAATACTACGACCAGTTTGTTTCTCCACCTCATATCTAAACTCTTTGAACTTTTCAAAAGCTTCAGATTTGAGCCTCATAAGGTATACATAACCATACATAGAATAATCGTCGGTAAAGGTTATGAAGTAGTGATAGTTCCCTCGTGCACTAACGCTTAGTGGTCCACAAATATCCGTATGGATCAAATCCAACAGATTTTTGGCTCGCTCCACTTGTCCAACAAATGGTGATTTAGTCATTTTTCCTTTAAGACATGATTCACATGTTGGCAATTTTTGCTCTCCCCTAAGGTCGAGTTTTTCCGCCAACTTGTGTATCCTCTTTTCAGAAATATGACCTAACCTAGCATGCCAAAGAGTGAAAGAACTATGATTATCTTATTTTCTTTTATTTTGTTGAATTGTGAGTATGGGATTATGAGGAGCAATAGTGTACAAACAATTCGCCAAATAACCGGAATATATAAATGCCGAATCTTTGAAAATGATCTAGACCCTCATTCTACCTCTGCAGCTCATTTGACATCGATGCTAACATATAGCACCGAGCCTGAAGATTGTCATCGATATGACGAAGATATTCTCCATAGGCATCTGATGTCTTATCCTCAGGAGGTGGAGGAGGCACTTTGTCAAGTACATAAGCCCTCTTCTTTGACTGAAGGACAATTTTTAGGTTTCTCAACCAATCGACAAAATTTGGGCCAGTTAATTTGTTTTGCTCAAGTATGGATGCAAGTGGATTTTTAGCCATTTTAGTAGAGATATCTACAAAAATAAACGAAGCAGAAAATGAGTAAACTATGGAAAATATATTCATTTAATATAAGGTCTTCAATATTAAATGTCTCCCACTATTTTATTCAAATTTTATTAACCCCATAATAAAATTCGGAAAATCTAATTTTCTTAATGGGCTTGAAGCCCAATAAAAATATTTCATACCCCAATTTTATGAGCCCATGAGATATTTCCATTGGTAGTCAACTCTTTGACAATTGTATCATTTATACAATCCTCAAGATTATTCTGCCTCGCTTTTCCCATATACCCCAATTTTATGAGCCTATATGGTATTAAGCGTCAAACGTAACCCATCAAACCTTTGTGTAGATGGAGCATCAAAATATCCCACGACTCGTGGCCAACATAAAGACGAGTCCATCCCACAAGCATCTCAATGCTTGGTAGGGATCCATGACTTTCAAAGACAAGACCACTCCACGACTCGTGGCGGTGACCAAGTGTGGTAGCATCGTCATGTCTTCTACCTTTGATGGAAGGCATGGAACGATATGTCCAACATAACTTGTCCATTTGGTTTGATATGGAATTAATTAAAATTAAATTCCTTGTTGAGTTTCAAAAACTTGGGGTTTTCTTTTCAAGACCTCATCAACCTAATTACTAGGTGGGTTTTTATTTAACGCAATTCATCAAATGAGCGCAAGCAAAAAGCATTAAATAAATCTAACATGCATTCTATGCAAAAAGCGGTGGGATGATCATGGCCAGCCTATGCGACCCATTTGAGGCAAAAATGGGTCTGTGGTCAATCTAAGGGACAAAATAAATAGAACTATTTCTATTACATTTTATTAATGTACCCATACACGCATGGGCCTTGAGTCTCCTATTCTATTACATTTGTAAAATCTACCCACACAGGCGTGGGCCTTTAGCATCGAACGTCCTCTAATTATAATAAATGGAAAACCTTACCACCTAGTCTACTCTCAATGCGAAAATTTAAAGAACTTACAAAAATAGAATAAGAGGCTCGCAGGCCCCAAAAACCCAAAGAAATAAAACACATCCAATCACATTGGTCATAGGCTCATGATCATCCCTAAATAAATCATGCTAAAACATCCATCACATGAATTTAAAACATATAAATTTACCAATTTTGTGTGTTGATTTAATTTTGAGATAAATCTTTCTTTAATATTCCAAAAACTATTTTATTAATTTCAAAGTTAACCTTTTAACCTTGAAAATCAAATAATTAAAGAAAAAGAGAAAAAACATACTGTCGTTCGAAAGACAGTTTGAATTGAATGAGAAACACTTTTCTCACAATTCAATTTCTTCCATCATCATGAATTCATGATTGATTATTGTAAATAAATAAATCACAAAAGTACAGAACCTATTGAAAAAGAAAGTCAAAACCAATTTCCTTTTCTCTTGAACTGTTATGTAAAGAACTTTTAAGAAAACATTTTTTCTTTCTGCTTCCATTAAACAAGAATGGAAATGACGCTTGAGAAAGAAACAAAACTTGTGATTTCAGCCAAATCATTTTTTTTAACAATTTATCCCAACAATTAGATCATATAAAACTCTTTCATCACACACAAAATAATTATTAAAACGTATTTTAACAATTATAACATGCTTATCAAAAAAATATTAAACGAATCAAAATCTCATAACGAAAATGCAAACCGTGGCTCTGATACCACTGTTAGGTTCGCTATACCATACGGGGTTCGCACAACGGAAATTTAAAATTTTTAATCTAATTAAAACAGATGCAATCATCATAATAAAAGTTAACCCCGTAGGTTCACATAGCGATTGTAACGATCGGCATTTTCGTTATCATGCGAGAATACAAATTTTGATTCGTAAGTGATAAAAGGAAATTACCCTCGTAGAGTCTTCCCCTTTTAGCAAAGATTGAGAGGGAATCAATTCTCGGATATGTGGCAATCACCTAAACTCCAAATGCTCGCCAATAGGGATTCAAACGTCTCCCCTCCAATCAAGTCCACCTTTTGATTGTAGACACCGGAATAAATCTTTCGCTAGTAAAATTTATTCCATTCTTCAAAATGATAATTGGAATAGAACTCTTAATCTCACAATCAATTAGTGATAGGAGATTAATTGTTATAGAATAATAATTATCAATTAATTATTATCTATCACCAAGAATACATATATATACATATATATATACATATATATATACATATATATATACATATATATATATATATATATATATATATGAAGAGAATAGAAAAGAGATTAAAAAAGAAAAACAAAACACCTTTTGAGTTTTTCCTTTTTAAACTCACGGCCACTCTTACTGATTTTTCAAAGAAGAAAACATGTTTTTCTCTTAGTCATCTAATGACTATAAGAGTGAACAAAATCACCACATAGTGGGGTAAGTGGGTGGTTGCACAAAGTAGTGGCATCATGGAAAATGAATTGCCATGTGAAACTCAGCAATTTCATTTTTCATTTTTTTTGTTTCTCTTCAATATATATATAATCAAAATAAACTCATTATTTATCTCCAATAATTTAGTGGGCGTCTACTATTAAGCCTACTAGATTATATACGGGCTTGGATTTCTAAGTCCAACTTAATTAATTAATTCAACTAATTAATTAATTCACAAAGCCCAAATTAATCAATCTAATTGACTAATTAATATATTCTATTCCTTTTGTTGGGCCTTCTAATCAAATTAGATTTAATAAGATAATCAAATTATTTAATTAAATATTTAATTCAACTATTAAATTAAATTAAAACCCTAATTAATTAATCTATATTAATTAATTGCATTCAACCATTGAATTTATCAATTTGGAAATGTCAACAACCAAAATTATGTGTGACCATTTTAGGTTTACAACTTTTGTAACTTTCGAATAATATAATTTATTCTACCAATTAACCATATTAGTTAATATACTTGAAATTAACTCTTTAATTTCAAGAACCTACAAATCATGGTAACATCTAGCAAGTAGCATGATTATCTAGTATTAGGTGAAATAACGAGTAAACCTATTTCAATTGCAATTGCATACATGTACAATCCTTTCGACAACTAATTTCCCGATTAAATCTTGGGTATGAATTTATCGAAACCCAATTGATTTAATAACTGTGATCCCATTTCAAGTTCTATTGATTCTTTTATGAATCAAATTCATCGTGCCTTGGCCAAGATCTTTGAATCACAAACTATGAAAATACTGGAAATTCTCTTGTCAAAAGACAAGTGTCGAATTCTATGTTGGCAACATATAAGCCTCCATATACATCAGTGTAATACCCAAAATACCCCTTTGTGATTGTCAAGCAATCAAAAGATAAATCAAAGTATTGCAGGATAGACATAAGGCTACTACCGTGCCTCAAGTACGAGGATTAATCATGTACTATTGCAATATGAAAATTCTTATTCGATAAACAAAGTTTCCATATAAGAATTTCCATTGGGTCATGTTCAGTGAACTTGTTCGCCAACAAGCACCCATATTTATGCATTTGCGTCTCAACGCTAATGTTAATCGAATGTAACATTCTTGTCTCACGAGCATGCATCATATACACAAGTCTTACGGAGTTATTCAATGTCCTATCTTGAAAAACCCATTGACTTGGAACTATTTTAAGATCGAAACCTTAGAGGCATGTTCCATAATTGTCATCAAATGCGCAACCATACCCCATAGCTTAAAATGATCTAAGGACTTTATCTATGAGCAATTAAATAATAAATGCAAAACATAAGATAAAGAAAAATGCCTTTATATAAATATAATTCTCAATAAAATTGTTTTTACAAGTAGGATAAATCCAATTCTAATTGGAGTGCAGGGCACCCTACTCTAACATTCTACATAGTATGTTTCAAAGTATAAAAACTTAAAATAAACTCAAAACTATTTCGAAAACTCTAGGGTCCAAAATATATAGGTATATACTAAAATTGCCTACATTCGCATCTCATTCTAGATTTCTAATGTAAAAAAATGTGTTTGGGCCTTGTAGATTGATTTGATTTGCATACAGACCCACCGGCCACACCTGTCATATATTCATCTAACTCAATGGATAAGTAGGCTGTGTTCAGATGGGCCTAGACAAGAGATCATTGGGGCCTTTTTGACGACTGCTTACCATCATTTAATTTATGTTTTAACTTTTTTCTTTTGAAAAAAATAAAAAAGTTCGATTCCGACATTGCAAGTACTCGAATTCGAGCCTCGTCGTTTAAGCTTTAACTTGCAAGTCAACATACGACCAATATGCAAAAGGCAAAAACTTGTGTAAAACGATCGCAACATATAATTAAAAAAAAAACAATATTTTTAAGTGTAAAGAGTAATACTTTGTCGAAACATACTTTTTTAGTTTTTTAGATAATATATTAGTTTTTACTCTAAAATATTACTTTTTATATTAACAAGTATTAGTTTTTGTTTCTAACAGAGTTACACAAGGGCATACATGTCATTTGCATAATATATGCTTAATATATATACGATATGGATCAAATAGGTCCTCCTACTTGGGGTGAGTCTATGAGGACACATTTTAACCATAGATTAACAATTTTGAGTGGTCCAGATTTTTAGGGGGGGTTTATGTTTATTTTTTTTGTTTCAGCAACTAAGAAGGGTAGGGTGGTCATTTTGCATTATAGAATCAGTTATTGAGATTTCATTCCTTCTTTCACGCGATTTCACCCACTCTTCACGCACACTCTCTCTCCAACGTTTGAGTTTCAAAAAAAAATTCTCTGTTGCTTATGTAGTATAGGGTTGCTGCTTATGACTTACTTATGTAGTTAATATATATGTGATGCATGTGTAGTGTATACTCGTTGCTTATGTAGTATTGGCTTATCACTTATGCAGTATGAGTTTGTTGCTTATGACTTGCTTATGTAGTTAATGTATTCGTGGTGCATACATAGTGTATATTCCATGCTTATGTAATATAGACTTGTTGCTTATGTAGTATGAGTTTGTTGCTTATGACTTGCTTATGTAGTTAATGTATCTGTGATGCATACATAGTGTATATTTGTTGCTTATGTAGTATATGCTTGTTGCTTATGTAGTATGAGTTTGTTGCTATGACTTGCTTATGTAGTTAATATATTCGTGGTGCATACGTAGTGTATATTTGTTTCTTATGTAGTATGGATTTGTTGCTTATGACTTGCTTATGTAGTTAATGATATATAAAAGCACCATGGCACATCTACACAAGCAACAAATTATATCTTCATAAGCAAACTTCGAACTGAAGTCGAACTCTAGCAACTATGGCAAATTGTCTGCAACTTTTTCACACAATAGTGTGTTGAAGAAGAATGATGAATGATTTCTCACAGTAGTGAGTTGAAAAAGAAGGAGGATGATTGTTCACATTGAATTGCTACGAGATTTGGAAGGATTGCCTGTGTTCTATACAAGCGAGGGTGGCTGGTTCTTGTTCTCTCATGAATAGCGTTCGAAGAAGAAGGAAGATAAGAAGAAGGAAGATGAGATTTGTTCACGTTGAATTTGATGTGAGATTTGGATAGATTGTGTGATCATAATGTGAACAGAATCCCATGAATATTGGGTAATTTTTTAGGATGACTAATTTACCACTTTCTCTAATTACCAACATTTAATCTGAATTTTTAGCTCTAAAATCACAACCATTGAAAAATCTAGATATGTGGCTATGATTGGTCCCTATGGACTTACCCTATGAGGTGGTCTCATATAACCCTATCCATATATATATATATATATATATATAGATGGGATCTCGTGTGGCAGCCTCTTACCGTGTGGCAGTGTGGATTGATCCCATCCATCAACAACTTTTATTCAATGGTCCAGATTGCTATTAAAAATAACTGATTTATAATTTTTATTAATAGGTGGAAAGGGCATAATATAACTAGCAAAATGCCATAAATCACGCCCCTACAATCAAGGGATTGATTAATATCACATTTCCATAACTGAAATTGTGCATCATTTTAATAGTTGAACTGTACACCATTTAATAACTGACTATACACCATTTTATATCTAACAGTACATTATTGTATAACTAATTGTACATCATCTAAAGAAACCATAAAGACAAAATGGTCTAACCATCTTCGCATTTAATAACTTAACTGTGCACCATTTTATATCTAACAGTGCATCATTGTATAACTAATTGTACATCATCTAAAAACCCTATAAAGACAAAATAGTGTAACCACCTTCCCATAATGACGCCTTATAATCATGGATGTGATAAAGATCACGCTTCCATAACTGAATTATGCACTATTTTAATAGCTGAACTGTGCACTATTTAATAATTGAATGTGCACCATTTTATATCTAACAGTGCATCATTGTATAACTAATTGTACATCATTGTGAGTAAACCACAATTGAATGAAAAGCGGGAACAATTGTAAAATCAAATCCCATAAAAGTCATTGGGATTGAATGGTGTACAATTAATTATACAATGATGTACTGTTAGATACAAAATGGTGTACAATCAGTTATTAAATGGCGTACAATTCAGCTATTAAAATGGTGCACAATTCAATTATGGAAACGTGATATTAATCAATCCCTACATTGTAGGGGCGTGATTTATGGCATTTTGCTAGTTACTATTATGCTCTTTCTACCTATTAATTAATTGATAAATCAGATATTTTCATAGCAATCTGGACCATTGGATAAAAGGTATGGATGGATTGGATTAATCCACACTGCCACACGGTAAGCCTCCTGCCACATTTGATCCCAACCCTATATATATGTATTTATAGGATTTGGTTCAAATGAGCACACCCTCCTCAGGTGAGACAAGATGAACTAATCTTATCCATCCATTTGTTTCTTTTTAAGGGTTGTCGATTTTCTGATTTTTTTTGGATATTTTCACATTTATTTTAATGCAAAATAAGGGTATAAAAGTATTTTTCTATTATCCCATCGGTTTTTTCTGGTAAGATTTGACTGGTTTTTTCTGGTAAGATTTGACTTTTTGAAGCCGTTTTTATGGGGTGTGATTGTAACTGCCGGATTTAATGGCGCTATTTTAGATAGCATTTTTTTTTAATTTTTTTATTTTTTTCGGAACACAGTGTAGTTAGGGTTCTTGTGCTGCTTAAATAGCTATTAGATAATACATATTTAGTTGTTTTTGTTGCATTGTATTATGACAATAAGACATAGTTGAGTATAATATACTGCATATTTTAGTTATTTACATTGCATAGATAGTTCCTAGGTAATGCATAGTTAATTGATTTTGCTGTATAATTTATAACGCGTTGCACAGTTGGGTATATGTGTAAGTCCAAGCGGCTACGATAATCTAGAGGGGGTGAATAGATTATCTCCATCTTTTCGATTTCGCCCTCTTTTTCGAACCAAATGCTCAAAGACTGTTAGGAAATTTATTGTTTAGATTTTGATGAATGCCATGTAAAACTTAAAATAGGAAGTTGGCACCCCATTCTTGTTGTAAAATGCATTGTAATAAATAGGGCTGATCAAGCCGAGTTAAGTCGGCCTACGCCCAAACATGCAAGAAGACAACCGGAGAACTAGAAGGAAGACTCATTGCTGCAAGACAGTGAGTATGGCAAAGAAGAGTAGACGGGAACTCTCTTGAAGAAGCGGTGAGATGCGGTGAGTAGAGTATCGATCAAGTCAACTCAAGAAGAGCCAAGTCTCAAGATGAAGTGACGGAAGAGTCATCCAATGATTGGAAGTGACTCTAAGTCACCTGGGGAAAGCAAAGAAATGCGATCAAGTCGAGGTAATCAAAAAGATCCGTTTACGTAAATCAAGAGAATTACTTAAACAAGTAATATCTCCATACTACCTTTCTCGAAGTGCTCGAGTCCCGAAGCGTGCAAAAGGAATTAACCAATGGAAAGCACTACACCGTGTCGAACTCTAAAAAGCCGGAGAACAATTCATACGAGGAAATGGCAATTCCAAGGATCGCAACAAGACAAGCCAACGACGCAAGTGACTTTCAAAAATAAGCCTATCTCTTCAACGGCAAATTTTTGAAAGATCAATATAAAAGGCCGAGGAGTTTATTTGAGAAAGAGGGAATCAAGGAAAAAAAAGAAGGACGTAACCAAAAACGTTCAAGCAATTATTAGAAAATCTGAAATATTCTCAATCCTCAAGCCTACACTACGAAGAACATCAATCCAACACTCACTGTGAAGGAAAGATAACTTCAATCGAGTTGAAGAGGAAAATCTTTGAAAAATTAAGGGGTCTACACTCCACGAAGGATTGTAGGAAGGTTCGTGGTCGAACCAAGTCTTGAGCTTTTGGAGGGCTTCGTGATCAAATCCAAAGAGCTTGACCAAGTGAGTGTAGTAGCAAAGCGTACCGCGCCTGTGAAGAAGCCGAGTCGCACGAGAAGCCAGCGGTGAGTGATCAACGCGTCTCAGACCGAGTCCCAAAGGATCAAGTCATTTGTGTGATCAAGACTTGTATCACGGGACTATTACCACTTTGTATCCGATCAATACCTAGTGGATTCCTCCAGGAGTTGGAGAAGAGAGGAGTAGAAGAATTACCCAATCTTGAACCTCTATAAAAATTTTATTGTGTCATTTACATTTCAAAGCATTTTAATTCCTCGCATCTTAATTGTTTAAATATTGATAAAATTGCTATCCACTTGATAATTTCTAAGTACTAAACCAAGCACTAAATCCTTGCTTAATCAAACTTAAGGGTGTTAAGTCTTCGGCGAAAAACAAACCACAGTTGAGTTAATTTAGACTTAATACTTGGTGAGTTATTCCATCAACGGCTCGATTGAGTGCGTTGAGAGACTAACTCTCTGATTATCTAAATCATTTCCACCAAGGACTGGTGTGTAGTATCAACTCGAATTTTTAAAAGGACTAAATCGAAAATTTGGTAAGGTTTATTCAACCCCCCTTCTAAACCTTACACTTACACCCCTTGGGACCTACAAGTGGTATCGGAGCGGTTGGTTCATTGAGCCTTCCGTGATCAGTTCTTGAACTAGATCTCCAAACTTTTCAAAGTCCGCTTTAGCACTTAAACTTTCAAAACTCTTTTTATCATTAAAAGTTATTATCATGGAAGCAAATTTGACACGCATTCCTATGTTCACAATTGAAGAATTTGATGATTGGAAAATTCGTATGCTGGGCTCATCTATCAAAGCATTACATGATGAGATGTGGATAGTGATAGAAGATGGGCCACCTTTGCAAATCTTAAAGGTGAAACAGAGATGTGAGAAGAATCGAATTTGAAGGAGAAGAGGATGTTGCTCCCGGACGGTCATGGTTGAAAAACCAAGAAGCTGAATGGACAAATGATGACGAGAAAAAGATACAACCTGGACAATGTAGCCAAGGACATCCTTTACAAAACCTTGGACAAATCCATGTTCAATAAAGTCAAATCATGCAAAACGGCTAAAGAAATGGGACAAGCTAACATTGATTTGTGAAGGCTCGTGAGCAAATCAAAGAAAACAAATTATCGGTGGTTGTACATAAATTTGAGAACTTCAAAATGATCTCGGAGAAAACCTGGATCAACTGGATGCTCGATTCACGTAAATCACCAATGAGCTATCGCACTTGGAAAGGAATATACGAAGGAAATGTGTATGAAGATCCTAAAAAGTCTTCCGGTGAATGGGAAATGAAGGTCATGGCACCGAGACATTCCATGGACCTATCAAAGACATCCAATCATGAATTATTCTCGGATCTCAAAGCCTACGAGTTTGGTGAGAAGAAAAGACCAGGAAGAGACGGATGTACCCAAAACATTTTGCTCTAATTGTTAAAGATGGGAAGAGAGCCGAGGTCAAAGAAGTCATTGATCCGAAGAAATAGCCCTGATGGTTAAAAGGTTCAACAAGTTCTTCAATAAGAACTACAAGAGAGGAAAGGGTGAATCTTCCGAGAAGACACTCGGACTACCTCCAAGTCAAAGAAAGATAGGCCAACCAAGAGAACAGATTATCAAAAGGTTGAATATCAAAGGATTGACAATCCAAGAATGGAAAGAGCGATCAAAAGGTTGAATATCTATGCTTTGGAATCAGACAACCAGGTCACTATGCCATTATTTGCCCATATCATATAGTCAACAAATACGGGAATGAAGAAGAAAGAAAGGTCTTGAGAAAGAAAACAAGAAAAGAAAAAGGCAATGATGGCTACAGAGATCTTTGAAACAACCAAGTCAAGAGAGACAAGTGATTCAGAAAGCAGTGAAGGTGACTACTCAAGTGACTCGAGAAGAAGCCCCGATCTGTTTAATGGCCAAGGAACAGGATCAACCTGACCAAGAAGATGAGGTACACTCTAACTCATCAAACTCAGACTCTAGTGATAGTGACTGTGACACACACACTTCATCACCCACTGATCTTTATGATTCATTAGGCAAAATGATGAAAGATTTTGAACACATTAAATCCTCACACACACTATTGAATGAGGAAAACATCCTACTCAAGAGCAAAACTCAAAGCCGACTAAGGAGCCGAGTACTCTAAGTCAAATAGCCGATGAGAATGATAATTTAAAAGGCCGAAAATGCTAAGTTAATAGCAGAAATTGCTGCCATAGAGAAGAGGGAGAATGACCTCAAAAATGTTATTGCCTCATTCACTAAGGCATCTAAATCATTGGATGATCTTATTATGAGTCAAAGAGAATGTGGAGACAAGACAGGCTTAGGATTTAATTCTTCTGTGCTATGTCAAACTCCAAAAGTGATTTTGGAAAAAGGATCTTCAAGCAATGAAGAATCAAAAAAATCCAAAACTCTAAATGATACACACACATTCACTCCAAAGCACAATTACAAGCAAAGCGGCCTTGGTTATAAAGGAAAAGAAAAAACGACTTGATTGAGTGCGCTGAAAGGACAGTGAGAAGAGATTCGGCCGAGTTCCTCAAAGCAAACTCCAAACAGAAAATACTGTAAAAAGAAGAAACAGAGCTACCAAAACCCCAGAAAATCTATAAAAGAAATACATATGATGGGAATGGTAGAAAATATCCAAGCCAAGTGATTGGAATAATGAAAACTATCAAAGATAGACTTAAGGAATATAAGCCCAAATGGCAAAGGCTTAGAACTCAAGAAAGGCCATTCCAAAAGTATAAGAGCTTTCATCAAAGACACATATGCACTCAGGCACTACACTCGGAGACACCACAATTACCCAAAGAAGGCGATTGCTAAAACATATACACATGCATACGACAAAAGAGACAATTTGTATGAACCCAAAATCCCCAAGCAATTTGCCAAGATTAATTATGATTATAGCGATAGATGGCAACCCCTTAGAGTCAAATCATTTGGCTATAAGCTGGTTGGATCATCTTACAACTCTAACCCTCGGGACCCGGACAAATATGGGTACCTAAAACTTAATTTCCCACGATTGCGGGTTGAACAGTGAGTGCCAAGGAACCTGGTACATGGATAGCAATTTATTCCGGACATATGACAGAAACAAGAAAAATCTGTCAAAATTCAAGGAAGTTAAAGGAGCAAAAGTCATATTTGGTGGAAATGAAGCTCCAGGTGAAATAAGAGGCATTGGATCTATCAAAAGGAACGGATTAGAAATCTCGGATGTTGCATATGTTGAAGGACTCAACTTCAACTTGTTAAGCATCACCAACTCGTGACAAGGGTTATAATGTTGGATTTAACATGGGTATATACCAAATCAAGGATCTTTGAAACGAATGAAGTTGTATTGCAAGGATGCGGACAAAAAGAACATGTATGTAGTAGATTGGTCAACCGCTACACACAAAGACTTGTCTATTAGCAAAGCAAAAGCACAATTTGAATCAAGTTGGTCGTGGCACAAAAAGGTGAGTCACCTAAATTTCAAAACGATTAACAAGCTTGCACGAAGTAATCTTGTGGAAGGACTTCGGACTCGATTATACAAGAAGGAGAGTGTATGTGATGCATGTCGAAAGGAAAACAAATCAAATCTTCATTCAAGGAAAAGACATGCCCATCTTCAACAAGAATATTGCACCGCTACATATGGATCTATTTGGGCGATTGAACCGGCTAGCATAAGTGGAAAGAAATACACCTTGGTGGTAGTAGATGACTACTCAAGATATACATGGACAATATTCATGTACAAGAAGAAAAGAAACTCTCTGAAACTAAAATTACGGTGATGAAGAGGATTCAAAATGAGAAGAGTCAAACCATTATCAAAATAAGATCGAGAGAGGAGGAATCGAGTTTGTCAATGGAATAATAACTCGATATTGTATTGAAAATGGTATTGGTCATGAACTATCGGCTGACAAGGACTTCACAGAAGAATGGAGTTGCGAGAAAGAAGGAACATAACTCTCAAGGGAAACGTGCAAGGACCATGTTAGTCAAGCGGGATTACCAAAAGATTTTGGGCAAGCAATCAACACATGACTTGCTACACTCAAAACAGGATGTATGATAAAGTAGGACAACCGACAAAGACTCCTATGAGATTTGGTGGAAGAAAACCAAATGTTGCATATTTGAGAATATTTGGATGTAAATGCTTCATCCACAACAATGGCAAGGACAATCTAAAGGCTTTCGATGCTAAAGTGATGAAGGTATCTTCTTGGGATACTCGGTGAAAGCAAAGCCTCTGAGTACTCAACAAAAGGACTATGGTTGCGAGAAGAATCCATTCATGTGGTATTTGATGAGCCAAATGTAAATGGAGAAGACATTGAAGAGTCGGTGACAATTTGAATCATCCAACCATACGAGAAGAGTCCCTATCTTTGAAAGTGAAAATTTGGAATTATAAACTCGAGGAAGAAGATGAGATAGTGAATCTCAAAACAGTGGAAAATTTGCGGACTAAGTGATTACGAGAGAGAGTGAACACAAAGAACACGGTATTGCAAGATGACTAAATCCGGCTAACTTACTCCAACTTTGATGTAAGATGGCCGAGAGACCATCCACGAGAACTAGTCATTGGAGATATAAGAGAAGGTGTCAAAACGAGATCGAACTCAACAAGAAGCTATGTTCACATGCTTTATCTCGCAAATAGAGCCCAAAGATGTGTTACAAGCATTGGACGACACACATTGGATTCAAGCTATGCAAAAAGAGCTGAATCAGTTTGAAAGAAATAAAGTATGGGAATTAGTTCAAAGACCCACACATCAAAATGTTATTGGTACTAAATGGGTGTTCGTAAAAACAAGATGAACGAGGAAGGTTACGTGGTAAGAAACAAAGCAAGACTAGTAGCCAAAGGATATTGCCAAGAAGAAGGAATAGATTTTGATGAAACATTTGCTCTTGTAGCAAGATTGGAAGCTATAAGGTTGTTTCTTGCCTATGCAGCTCACAAGAATTTCATTGTATATCAAATGGATGTAAAAAGTGCATTCCTAAATGGTTTATTGGAAGAATAAGTGTATGTTAAACAACCTCCAGGATTTGAGAGAAGACTCTTGGAGATAAGGTATACAAACTCAAGAAAGCCTTGTATGGATTGAAACAGGCACCCGAGCATGGTATGATACCTTGTCACAATTCCTAAGCGAAAATGGATTCACAAAAGGAAAAGTAGATAGAACACTTTTCGTAATTTAAGACAAAAAAAGAGTATCTTGCTTGTTCAAATATATGTGGATGACATCATTTTTGGATCCACAAACAAAGAGTGTGTGAAAAATTTTCAAACCTCATGCAAAGTAAATTTGAAATGAGCATGATGGGAGAGCCGACATTCTTCCTTGGACTCCAAGTGAAACAATCGAAGGATGGAACGTTTATAAGTCAAACAAAATACACGGAGACTTAATGAAGAAATTTGGTATGGAGGAGAAGTCTTCTCGTGAAAATACCAATGAATACATCATCAAAATGGACATGGATGCAGATGGCAAGCCTGTAGATCAAACAAGATCTGAGCACTTATTGGATCATTGCTCTATCTTACAAAGAAGGCCGATATCACCTTTCTTTGTAGGTGTATGTGCAAGATTTCAATCTGCTCCAAAAAGAGAGCCATATGACAAAGACTAAGAGAATCTTGAGATACTTGAAAGGAAGCAAGAAGTTGGCTTATGGTATCCAAAGGAAGGTGGATTCAAGCTAATTGGCTATTGATTGTGACTATCTTTGGATGCGAGTTGACGGGAAGAGCACCTCAGGCACATGTCAAATGCTAGGAAACAGTGATTTCTGGTTTAGCAAGAAGCAAAATTCAATTGCCACCTCTACGGTGAAGCAGAATACATAGCTGCGGGCAACTGTTGTGCCCAAGTCCTATGGATGAGACATCAGCTGAGAGACTATGAAGTTGAAGAAAAAGAGATTCCAATCATGTGTGATAACACAAGTGCAATTGCAATCACTCAAAATCCTGTGTTGCACTCAAGAACAAAACATATCGATGTCGATATCACTTCATAAGAGATCATGTTGAAAAGAAGGACATCATCGTGGAATATATCTCAACTGATAAACAATTGGTGACATCTTCACAAAACCGTTATGTGAGTCAAGATTTGAAGAACTCAAGCATGAGTTGGGGTTAATTAAGTTGAGTTAACATTGAGAAGACTCAAAGAAAAGAAATGGAACAGAAAAAAGGAAAAGATCTGAACTCACAAATCGGCCTAAGTACATCAATTTGTATTGGAAAGAAACTATACTAAATCATTTGTTGGAGTCACTAAGAGAAGCGTGAGAAGAGGAGTTAAATCGGCTAAAGGATGTTTGAGTCACTTATGAGCAAAGTGACAAAAACGCGATCGTTTTTACTAAGCGGGAATGTTTTTAAGAATGACGTCAAGATAATGATGATGTGTACGGACATAAAAGCCGCACACCAAGCTTATGATTGGATATAAATCTTTGCCGCATTAAATACGAGACATTAAATGCTAAATAGGCGTGCAAAATCTAAGTCGTTGATTTCGATCACATTTCAAAACCACCGCACGTCCTTTCATAAACCATACTTAAACCATTTTACTTTGTTTCTCTCACACACTATCAAAACTGTTCATCTCTCTCTCTCTCGAAGCAAAAATTCTCTCAAAAACCCTATCTATCTTCAAATCAATCCCGAAGTTTTCTTGATAAAATCTGAAAAATGGCACCAATTTATGATTTTATCAAGTTAGGAAAGCAAATCCACACCGGGTCTCACCGTGGATTTCGAGGGCATGGTCAAACAGGGGTCCAATGACGCCCTCATAAGGAAAATAGCTGAAAAACTCCAAACGACCCGGGCTGAAATCGTTTCGACGATGGAATTTTCGATGACCTATGTGGAGGAGGTCGCACAATTCTATGTGAACGAGATTCACGATGAAGGAATAAAGTCATCTGTTCACGGAAAGGAGTTCACCATCTCTCGCCAAGGATTTGGTGAAGCGCGCTCATTACCAACGGAAGAAGCATCGAAATTAACGAAGGCGATGTAAACTTGATTGCCGCTTGGAAGGAAATAGCCAAGCCCGACTATCTTTGATAAAATAGTTTACACAAACAAACAAGAGGGCTTTGAAGGAGGACTATCACAAGTCATTGGACATAGTTGCCAAATGTATTGACATCAAATTTGGCGACTTTGACCAATCATTGTCAAGAGCAAAGTTGATCGTAATGCATTGCGATCATTGAAGAAAGGAAAATAAATCATTTGAGTTTGTCTCAACGCAGATTATGCCAAAATGTAGGGAACAAATCCTTCAAGGAAGATGGCACATTTGGAGGATCCCTAGGATATGGCCACAGTGATTTAGGATGATGGAGGTGAAAGGAGTCCCTCTTAGACATGGAAAGGCGTTCCATGTTAACAAAAGGATGTTCAAATCAAACCTCTCGGCGCACGAGAAGAGAGCCTACGCCAAGAGAGCGACACGAGTGAGTGGGGAAATCGGTGACCAAGAAGATCTGTTGTTTCCTCTCCACCAAAGAAGAAAGTTGCCCCTGCTTTTGCTAAGAAGATCGCCGCTCTCCGCAAAGAAAGAAAGTCAAAACTGCTCCCCCCCGCAGCCGAGTCACCTGCCCCGCGAGCCGTGTCTCGCCCCAAAGAGCGACGGTCGAGAAGGACTCTCAAATACCTTCTCCGATCGTCAAAAGGAGGAGAAGCGATAAGCAAAAAGACGGCTCCTCGTAAGAAAACACAAGCACGGCCCCCGCCCAAGACTAAGAAACCGTCTACGGGAAATCCCTCTGGTACAAACTAGGAGACGAAGAAGAATCATCAAGCACTCGAGCTTGAGAAACCCATTTGAGTCGACCACTCATTTGGAGCAGATATCTGGAGGCTATTTGAGAAGTAGAGTCTCCGGATGTAATTGATGAAACAGCCAAATCTCTGGAAAGCGTCGTCACAGAGGCCAATCAAGAAATAATTTGTAGTCCGCGCAAGGTGAGACACAAGACGAATCTAATAGAGCTGATAGTGATGTGATGATCCTATCCCCACCTTACCCGGACATCCAAAATCGTCTGCGTGAGTGGAGAAATGGAAATTAAGTAAATCGAGGAGCAGTTCCAACGGCCCGAGTTTATAGAAGAAGAAGAGGAAGCGTTAAACTTCCTTGGACTAACCACTCGTGATCCCAGATGGATGATGACAAACCGCACGGAGATATCCTGAGATCCTCAAGGACAAGGAGAAGAATGAATGACAAGGAGGAGGCACGTGAGAAGGCCAAAGATCGCCTCTATCTCGGCACCCGTAACACACACATCCTCTCTCGATGTCTTCTCGACGGCGGTGATGAGGATCCGAACTCTTGCCGCCACCACGGAAGAGTTGCAAATGCACGACAAGCATTGCACGAATCGAGAATCCTTCACGAGCAAAGATTGATGGAGGGACCAGGAGAGTCCTCGAACACACGGGAAATTGATCCAATGGGAGTGGTTCAAAGCAAATCGCCCTGTTGTTTTCTGCCACCACTTCTCCTCACTCGGAAGAAGCGCAATAAGGAGGCTGGCGATGGCGGGATAGTGGGGACCCGGTCGAGCCAACCCCTATTGAAGGTGTCTTACCACCGCCCCAATGCCCGAACACTCAATAGAAACAAGGGAGTCCTGGAGATGAGTGACCCCATTCCAAGTCACTCGGTGGTGCGCCCGGTGGAAACTCCTCCACCTGCGGCAAGGTCGGAGAATCTTTGAGATGACTCCACAATGAATCAAGGAGGCGAAGTGGAGAAAGTACAACCACCAAGCGAACGAACAAGTTGCCATCAACGAAGCTCAGGCGATTGAGGCTTGAGATCTCGGTGAGGTGTCAATCGCTCGAAGGCTAATGACGCTGGCGATGCGTCGAGGCACATGAAGGAAGCCACGGGAGTTAACACTGCGGGCGATGAAAGTGCAATCCATGGGGTTGAGACTCCAATGGATGCCACCACGAAAGACCCTAAGACACCGACTTTGTCGAAAGGGAGGTCCAAGGCCTCACCTTGCTTGAGGCTGTAGGAGGAAATGAAGGCCCATGGGAGGTTGAGACTTCCGGGGGTAAAGAAGTCAAGTAGAGAACATCCCTCCCGCTATCATTGATCCATATGAGAAGGAGATAAGCGCTTCATGATTCCCAAGATAATCCGGATGTAACTTTTGCGGGATCGAAGGCGACGAAGAAGCCGAGTCATCCCCGCGATGAGATCCAAAAGACTCAGTGCGGATGTTCCAAAGACGAGCATGTCGATGTCAAGACTACTCGTCAAACCTTTAATTTTGATGATGCGCCACTAATGGAAATCTCATCATCGTCCGATGACGCTTCGATAAGGCCGAGGACCGATCCACTCAATTGGAGAAACCATTTGAGACCAACGGCTGTTGAGACAGTGAGGCTCGGCAAGTCGGGTCCACTTCACAACAAACCCCACTGAAACAGAGTCCATCGCGAGTTCCCCAAGTGCAGGCAGGTTCGACTCAAAAGGAACTTCCCGCGCACCGCTCATCATTGAACAAATCCCGGTTGGCGGTGATGAATCCTTTATAGAATCTTTTCCTTTTTCCCTCGGGAGGTACCCGACCTCCATGAAGAGTCGGAGAACGAACGCGCAAGACGCTACCATAGACCAGCTCTGTCATTTCGCCAGGTACCATCATTCAGTGACTATGACTTTGACGCTGCGTGGCCATCGATGCAACGGAAGAATCGGTGAAGTTCGCGAAGTGTTATTTCTTGAGATTGAACGAATGGAGAGGCACCAGGCCTCTATGGACATGATTGGACAACAGAGATGCAAATCTTATCTGGCGACTTGAGAGGCATCACGGTGAGGATCGGGGAATGGTGGCAACAACAAAGAAACAATGCGTGTGGAACAAGTTAGATACTTGAGGACATTGTTCAACAAGCTGTCTTGGTATGGAGAGCCGAGAATGCCGATGCAAAAACGAAGTTGAGAGAACACATTGAGCAAATGCATGAAGCTCACACTTCGCGAGAGATAAAAGGCTGCGTGAGCAAAAAAATAAGAGCGATCTTGGCGTCTGGAAGCAAATATGGACAGAAAATTCACCTTCTCATGCATTTGAAATGAAGCTAATCTCGTGAGAGTCCAACGCTACTCGATCCGAATTTCAGACGCATACTCCGCACAGACTCGAGACAAAGCTCAACTATCGCCAGGCTTGACTTCCCGCTTGCAAGTCTGTTTTCAGGCGTTCCTCTCTCCTTTGATGATGCCAAAAAGGGGAAAGAGGAATACACCTAAAAGCGAAGGAGGATACGAAGTTGAGAAGGAGGAGCATTTGCGAAGGGAAAGTCGGTGAGGAAGTGTTGAAACAAAAGAAAGGAAAGCTTGTTGAGGGGAAGGATCGGCGGATGTGACCTTGATGATTGCACAAACTCCTCAGGTGACTCTGCCACTCCAACACTCTTGCTAAATCTATGGCCGAAAAGAAAAACAATTGAAGCGGGGATGAAGGAAGTGGAAGGAAGAATGGATGCCCGAGTTATGAACATCTTGAAAGAACATGGAGGCATTCCAAAGAGACGAGAGACACTTATGCTATCTCGGATGTCGGGACGAGCCACGATCAGTTGATGAATTTAAAACGCCGCATCCGAAGGATACTTTGCAAATATGTCTATGGCTCAAGCTTTGGACTTATCTTGGGAAAAGGGTCTCACGTTATGTGGGAGACAGTGACGGCCGAGACACCGATCACTCTCTTTGGTCACTCGGGTCACCCACCGGTGGAAAGAAGAAGACCAAGTACAATACACGCCCGAGGTAGAGGAAAAACAAAGTGGTGGAGGAAGAGGTTTCATACCAGGCCTCTGCCCAAAAATATTGAGTACATAGATCCAGGCAAGAAAGGAGGATCTACTTGGCGGCCTTGACCAAATAGCAAATTTGCAAGTGGCTAAAAGTAATCTTGAGTATGCGAAAAGAATAGAAAGAAGAAAACAAGAGACAAACTCGGCTATGGGAGGAAAGACAAGAGAGATTAAGAAGAGATGAAGCTGCCAGGAAGGCATATGAAAAAAAGAAGAAGGCAGCTGACGATGAGAAAAAGAGAAGAAGAGCAGAAGATGCTGAACAAGATGAAAGAAGGAGACGGCGAAGAAGATGAAGTGTAGTTGTCCACCCCTTCATGTATTTTATCATGTAAATACATACTATGTAAGTCTTCTGTAATAAAGCTATAAATTCTTCATTTTTTTTGTGTAGACAAATGTTTGCTCTGATACACTTTGTAAACAGTTGTGTAAAAGAACAAGAATGTCATGATCAATAAAAGGATTGATTCTATGCATACATTCTATGTAAATACACTATCTGTATGTATCTTTGCTATTTGCATTTTTGAATGATTTAAGTTTTGGCATCATCAAAAAGGGGGAAATTGTTAGGAAATTTATTGTTTAGATTTTGATGAATGCCATGTAAAACTTAGAATAGGAAGTTGGCACCCATTCTTGTTGTAAAATGCATTGTAATAAATAGGGTGATCAAGGCCGAGTTAAGTCGGCCTACGCCCAAACATGCAAGAAGACAACTGGAGAACTAGAAGGAAGACTCATTTTGCAAGACAACCGAGTATGGCAAAGAAGAGTAGACGGGAACTCTCAAGAAGAAGCGGTGAGTAGAGTATCGGTCAAGTCAACTCAAGAAGAGCAAGTCTCAAGATGAAGTGACGGAGAAGAGTCATCCATGATTGGAAGGCGACTCTAAGTCACCCGGGAAAGCAAAAGAAATGCGGTCAAGTCGAGATAATCGAAAAAGATCCGTTGCCTGTAAATCAAGAGAATTACTTAAACAAGTAATATCTCCATACTACCTTTCTCGAAGTGCTGATCCCGGAAAGCGTGCAAAAGGAATTAACCAATGGGAAGCACTACACCGTGTCGAACTCTAAAAAGTGGAGAACAATTCATACGAGGAAATGGCAATTCCAAGGATCGCAACAAGACAAGCCAACGATCGCAAGTGACTTTCAAAAATAAGCCTATCTCTTCAACGGGCAAATTTTTGAAAGATCAATATAAAAGGTGAGGAGTTTATTTGAGAAAGAGGGAATCAAGGAAAAAGAATGCAGGACGTAACCAAAAACGTTCAAGCAATTATTAGAAAATCGAAATATTCTCAATCCTCAAGACTACACTACGAAGAACATCAATCCAACACTCACCTGTGAAGGAAAGATAACTTCAATCGGTTGAAGAGGAAAAATCTTGAAAAATTAAGGGTCTACACTCCACGAAGGATTGTAGGAAGGTTCGTGGATCGAACCAAGTCTTGAGCTTTTGGAGGGCTTCGTGATCAAATCCAAAGAGCTTGACCAAGTGAGTTTTGTAGTAGCAAAGCGGTTTGCCTGTGAAGAAAAGTCGAGTCGTCGAGAAGCCGGTGAGTGATCAAGGCGTCTCTAGATCGAGTCCCAAAGGATCAAGTCAATTTGTGTGATCAAGACTTGTATCCGGACTGTTACCACTTTGTATCCGATCAATACCTAGTGGATTCCTCCAGGAGTTGGAGAAGAGAGGAGTAGAAGAATTACCCCATCTTCGAACCTCTATAAAAATTTTATTGTGTCATTTACATTTCAAAGATTTTAATTCCTCGCATCTTAATTGTTTAAATCGATAAAATTGCTATCCACTTGATAATTTCTAAGTACTAAACCAAGCACTAAATCCTTGCTTAATCAAACTTAAGGGTGTTAAGTCTTCCGCTGAAAACAAACCACAGTTGAGTTAATTTAGACTTAACAATGAGTTATTCCATCAATAGCTCGGTTGAGTCCGTTGAGAGACTAACTCTCGATTATCTAATCGGTATCCACCAAGGACACACTGTTTGTGTAAGTATCAACTCGAATTTTTAAAAGGACTAAATCGAAAATTTGGTAAGGTTTATTCAACCCCTTCTAAACCTTACACTTACACCCCTTGGGACCTACAAAGACAATAATAAAGGTGCGGAATGTAAACAACACACGTCGATTTATAGAGGTTCAACCCACCTAGGGCCTAATCCTCTACCACCCCAAGATATAAGGGATGGATTTCAAAAAGAAAAAAGATTTTATTAATTTACCACAAATTAATGCAACACCAACTTACAACAACACCTTGAAGAGCACCACACTCTTCTTCAACACCACCTTTGAGATTACCACAATCTCTTCTTGAAGATTACCACAATCTCCAACGGCACCTTGTGAAGATTACCACAATCTTCAACCTTGAAGAATACCAAATTCTTCAACACCTCAACAAGAAGATTACCACAATCTTCTCACACCTAACACCTAGATCACCCAAGTGTGTTCTTACCACAAGAACACTCACAAGGATATCTTGTGTTGAATGATAACCAAAAAATTCAAGATTACAACTCGATAATGAATTATACAATTGAGTGCAAGTGTAATCAAGAATAGCCTAGACCTCAAGAATGTGAAAGTGAATAGCTAGGCAAATTACAACAAGAAATAAGACAATGTAAGAACAAGTGTATTCTTGAGTGTATCTTGTTGTGTTGTAGTTTTCTCTCTTATTGTTGTGCTTCAAATCTTCCTCTATTTATAGGAGATGATTGATACTTGATAGGCTCTCTTGGAATCGATATCTACAAAAAATTGCAATTAAAATCAAGATTATAGCTGTTAGAAATCAATTCCACAATTTAGGAAAAGTCATCTTTGCACAACGGTTAGAATTTTCTTTGTCAAACCATGGGCGACGGTTGTTAAATAGAATTTGAAATAATCGTATCAACATTTACAGGCGACCAATCGCGTGCACCTCGACCGGTCGACCTAACCACAACCGGTCGCACTCATCAAAAAAATGAAAGATGAAGTCTGCTTTTGAATTTTGCTCAGTGCCGGTCGCCCTATAGGTCGGCCGACGGCACCGGTTGCCACGACCATTTTCGCAAACATGAAGTTTTTTGTTTTCCTCAACTTTCGTGCACGGGTTGCCCTACGGTTGGGTTGACCTCAAAACAAAAGTGTTATCCAATTTTATATCAAAAATAAACTTCAAGAAATACTCCAAAAAATAGTGAAAATATTTTAGACCGATCGGGAGTATTAGGACACCATTTAGAGACATTGTTTTGGTGTAAAAACACATTAACAAAAAATCATTAAAAGTGTTGTCCAATTTTGTCGAAAATAAACTTGAAGAAATACTCCGGAAAATATTAAAACCATTTTAAATCATTTAGGAGTATTTGGACAACCTTTAAAACCATTGTTTTGGTATAAAAACAAAATCATCAAAATCATGATAAAACCATTTATCAAACAATATGTACTATATATTTACTTTTTTACACTGCATAAATACCTTTTAGATAATGTATAGTTTGTTGATGTTTGCTGCATAGTTTTAACAATGCAACATCTTATAGTAGTTTATGCAGTGTTCCCAAAGTATTTTTGCACTATCTCCAACGCGGAAACTTATAAGCATACGAACATCATCTTCGTCATTGTAGTTTTTACAGTTTTAAGATTTGAATTTTACAAAACCTGGTTCGAGTTCTCCATCGAAACTCAATCCTTGAATTCTCACACCAATTTTTCTGTGTTTTCAATATATGTTTGCAGGTCTGGCAATGGAGGTGAATGAGATTTTATCAGTTTTGTGTTAACGACGATTTTCTCAGATTTGCAGGTCTGGCAATGGAGGAAAAACAGAATCTGCATGAGAGAGAGAGAGAGAGAGAGAGAGAGAGAGAGAGAAAGAGATTTGATTCTAATCTCATTCCATTTTTGTAACTTCTTTGTTATGTTATTTTATCCTATTACCCTTATGTTTATTAAATTAGTATTTTAATATAATTTTTATCCATTAAATCACACCCACTGATTAATAGTGGGGGATGGTTGAGATTAGTCCATTGTGTCTCACCTAGAGCCATGGTCTCACATGATCCTTCCCCTATATTTATATATATAAAACAACTGTTAATAAAAATTTGTGGTAATGATGTGGCCTTTTTCTAGAGCTTTCTGTAGCACTTTTTGTATTAGGTTTTTGCTCATTTTTCAATGATGTGATCAACACCATTATAACAGTTTTTGCAGCTAGCCTGCTGCATTTTCTTCTTCCCCAATTTACCGTTGCAAAATAATTTACAGAATGGTTTTTATCATAGTATCTAGAGCTTTTTCCTTCCCGTTTTGTGCATAATTCACCATGGTGCAAAACAACACTCGTTTGCCGTCATTTGCTTGCAATAATCAAGATGCAACCAACAATCAGGCGTTAGTATTATGAAAGATGTTTCTAGCCCATTTCACCTACACAACGGTGATCATCCTGGGCTAGCTTTAGTTTCTACTCAGCTGAGTGGTCCAAACTTTTCACAGTTTGCGTAAGGCAATGTTCACGACCCTGATTGCTAAGAATAAGATTTCTTTTGTTGATGGCTCTTTAGTTCCTCCACCAGTAGGTGAGCAACTCTACGGTGCTTGGATGCGCTAAAACAGTATGGTCATCTCATGCTTTTGAACGCAGTTGATCGAGAAATCGCCAAAAGTCTTCTCAATGTAGACACAAAGACAGAGATTTGGACTGATCTACAAAACCAATTCTCTCAAGGTAATAATCCTCGAATTTACCAAATTAAACAACAGTTGATGCTCTTGCAACATGGATCCTTATATGTTACTGCATACTACACTAAACTGAAAATTCTATGGGATGAACTACGTGGGTTTCAACCCATTCCTTCTTATCATTGTGGGGGGTTAAAATCATGGATGGATTATCAGAAAACAGAATATGTGCTTCATTTCTTGATGGGATTAAATGAGTCTTACACTCAAATTCGTGCTCAAATTTTTTTGATGGATCCATTGCCACCAATCTCGAAGGTATTTTCTATTGTTATCCAGGAAGAACGACAACGAGCAATCATCAATAGTGCTCTAAATATATTTGATTCTTCTATCTCCTATGACTCTAGTCAGTTTATTGATACTGTGAATCATTCAAAGAATCATAAATCTAAAGACAATAATAAGTGGAGTTGTAGTCAATGTGGGAGGACTAATCATACAATGGATACTTGCTACAAACTCCGTGGATTTCCACCTGGATATGGTAGGACTAAAGGCAATAATCCGAACAAAATGAAGGCACATATAAACCAAGCTACTGGAAAAGAAGCTTTTAATATTGAAAACATGGGGATGGATTCTCGTACTCATGATCAATGTCAACAACTTATAGCACTGCTCAGCTCACAATTGTAGCAAGGTGTTACGCCACCATCTGGGGATACACATCCTAACGCCTCCATCTCTTCTTTTAGTGGTAACATTTCCACTCTCTCCTGCATCTACACACTTGTCTAAAGGTTATTGGGTAGTGGATACATGTGCCACACATCATGTATGTTGTTCAGTGGAATATTTTAGTTTAACTCTTCCTACTACTTGTGCCTTTGTGACTCTTCCCATTGGTCAGACCATAGAAGTGGAAGCAATAGAAATTGTCCAATTAGGCAATGGAATGGTGTTAAATGATGTTCTATTGGTGCCTAGCTTTCATTTTAATCTTTTATTTGTGTGTTCTTTGACACAAACCCATAATTATGCTGTTAATTTCCTTGAAAATTCTTGCCTCTTGAAGAGAAGACCCAGCTGTATGGCAGCTGAGTGAAGTGAAGTCAAATATCAGTCAAGTGACAGAAAAGCTGTCTCAGTTAGCTGACTGACAATATAGTCATTCCAAGCTCATTGGAGTTGATTATCAAAGGGGTTATGCAGCAGAAAGGATCAAAGAAAGCTGAAGATATCCGTTGTCAAGCAAAGTCAAGTGTTTGTTGGAAATAGGCATGTGTCAGACTGCCTACCTTAAAGCTGTTATGCTGAAAGAATGAAAAAAGCAAGGAGCCAATGAGATGTACCTGAAAACCTGCAGAGTTTAAGGAAAGGCTGCAGAGCGTTAAATTCAAGGTACAGTCTACATCAAAGCTGCAACACAAGTCAAGCCAATGACCTAAAAGTGGAGTTTGAAAATGCATCCATCTCTTCAACGGATACATTTTCAAACTGCCACTATAAAAGACTGAGGATTCATTTGAGAGAAGGTTACAAAAAAAGTAACTTATGAAATCTGAGATACACAAGAGAAATCAAGCAAAGCAAACAAATATCTCTCAAGCATTCAAATCATATCCTCAAGCCTAAACTCGAAGAAAATCAATCCAACACATTCAGTGAAGGAAAGACAACTTTATTTGTTGAAGAGGAAAAACTTGTTTCAAAGAACAATGGGTTTACTCTCCAAGGTTGAAGGAGGTGTAGTAAGGTTCCAGATCAAACCAGAGACTTTAAACTTGTTGGAGGGCTGTGTGAACAAATCCAAGAGTTTGTAGGAGCTAAAGTAGTAGGACAACTGTCTTGTGAAGAAACTGAGTCTCAGGAGAAGCCAATTGTGTGATCAAGACTGTCTCGGACTGACATCCTTTTGTAACTATGTCAAGTTACTTAGTGGATTACCTCCAGGGGTTGGTGAAGGGTAGATTAGAGAAATTACCCCATCCTCGAGGCACTATAAAATTGCGTGTGTCTTTTACATTCAACATATTATGTAATAGATTTTGATGATACCATGAAAAACTTTGATTAAAAAGTTGGCACCCCAATTTAACTGTAAATTAACTTGTAATAGATAGGATTGTGTAAGATGAGTAGAAGCAGCCAAGTTGAAGATTGCAGGACTCGACTAAAGATTGAATATTAGACCCAACTGTATCAGCTGAGTGAAGTGAAGTCAAATATCAGTCAAGTGACAGAAAAGTTGTCTCAGTCAGCTGACTGACAGCATAGTCATTCGAAGATCATTGGAGTTGACTATCAAAGTGGTTATGCAGCACAAAAGATCAAAGAAAGCTGAAGAGATCCGTTATCAAGAAAAGTCAAGTGTTTGCTGGAAATAGGCATGTGTCAGACTGCCTACCTTAAAGCTGTTTTGCTGAAAGTATGCAAAAAGCAAGGAGTCAATGAGATATACCTGAAAACCTGCAGAGTTTAGGGAAAGGATGTATAGCATTAAATTCAAGGTACAGTCTACGTCAAAGCTGCAAGACAAGTCAAGCCAACAGCCTAAAAGTGGCGTTCGAAAATACATCTATCTCTTGAATGGATACATTTTCAAACTTCCACTATAAAAGGTTGAGGATTCATTTGAGAGAAGGTTACAAAAAAAAGCAACTTATGCAATCTGAGACACACAAGAGAAATCAAGCAAAGCAAATCAATATCTCTCAAGCATTCAAATCATATCCTCAAGTCTAAACTCTAAGGAAATCGATCCAACACATTCAGTGAAGGAAAAACAACTTGATTTGTTGAAGAGGAAAAACTTGTTTTAAAGAACAAGGGGTCTACTCTCCAAGGTTGAAGGAGGTGTAGTAAGGTTCCTCATCAAACCAGAGGCTTTAAACTTGTTGGAGGGCTGTGTGAACAAATCCAAAAGTTTGAAGGAGCTGAAGTAGCAGGACAACCGTCTTGTGAAGAAGTTGAGTCCCAGGAGAAGCTAGTTGTGTGATCAAGGCTATCTCAGACTGACATCCTTTTGTAACAAAGTCAAGTTACTTAGTGGATTACCTCCAGGGGTTGGAGGGGAATGGATTAGAGGAATTGCCCCATCATCAAACCACTATAAAATTGTTTGTGTCTTTTCATTCAACATACTTACTTTCTTGCACATTATTATTATTGTTGTTTGTTAATTTACTAAGTCTACTGATAATAACCAAGCTTAAACAAGTGTTGAAAAACATATTCAAAACTAAGGGTGAAAGCCTTCCGCTGTTAAAAACCAAGTCAACCGAACATTTAAATAGTTAACTGAATCAGCTGAGTGATAAGTGTGAATTTTACATGTGTTTCGATGTGTATTTCGAGCTATAATGATAAGTAAACATGCATATACTCGCGTTAAATGTTACATATTCACTCCTTGTGGAAAAGATATTACACTTTGCTTATTTTGTAGGAATTTCATGATATTTGAAGCTAATTGAATAAGAATATGAGGAAAGCAAAGTAGAAACGCGGAGAATTGAGTGGATATACGAAACATGAAGCCTAAAAGAGCGAAAGTTGAGCGTTCACGGAAGAAACAGGGGCACACGGGTTGGCGTGCCTCAAGACACCACCCGTGCACCCCTGTATAAGGTTGATTGAAGGCTGCCGGCATGGCGCACGGGTAGCCCATGCATGGCGCACCACCGTGCGCCCTACGAGAGTCGGGATATCTCACCGGAGTGGCGCACGGGTAGCCGTGCTCCGACGCACCACCCGTGCGCCCTACGAGAGAGTTGGGGTATTCCGGGGTGGCGCACGGGTAAACCGTGCGTGGCGCACCACCACCGTCGTCAAGACTGAATCCCATCTGCTGACATTAAGCCCTAAACATGATGGGGAGTATAAAAGGCTTTTTGGGGGCGCACACGGGGAATGCTGGCATTTTTGGGATCTACAACACAAGACAAGAGTTAACTCTTGGAAGGAGACATCAAGGAGATAATCGGGTTGCATCGGAGCTTGAAGAACGGAGATACATCGAGAGATTGTCGGCGTTCCTAAGTTTTCTTGCTTCTCTTTTAGTTTCACTCTTTTAGTTTCATTTGTAATGACTTTGAACACTTTGTGTGTAAGTTGTTTAATCATGTGTAGCTAAACTCTTGTGATTTCGGGTTTTGGAAGTAGATTAATGAACTCTTGTTGAATGTTTTAATCTTAGTTGAAGTTATTATCTTGAAGCCTATTTGAGTACTTTGAGCTTATTCTTGTTTTATCACTTGGCCAATGATTTAACTTGTTTGATATATTGATTCATAATTCGAGAGATGAGTTTCAATATTAGATCTTAAGTACTTGACACGAATATTTGCATGAATCGAGAGGTTTGCGAATATTGTGAGGACATTTGATCTTTGATGCTTTTGGGAGTTGTGTATCTTATGTTGAGTAGAGATGCTAGCATAGATATTTCAATCTACATTTTATATGCATCTCGAGAGGAGGATAAAATAGCTTTGTGATCGTCTTATAGGAATATTGATAATAACCTTGGCTTTGATTTAATCGGACAACAAGAGGATTATTAATCGAAACCTTAACTCGGAAATCCATTTCATCATCTTGATACTTCTTTCATTTGTGTTATCTTATTTTCGTGTTTTAGTGATTTAAATTGTCTTAATCTCAAAACAACAACCATCAAATATTGATCGTCTAAATAAAAGTAAAACTATCTTGGCTCAATACTTAGCCTATTGATTTATTAGTCTCGTGGATACGACCTTGCTACCCTATTCGATAACGAACACCGTACACTTGCGGTGAAGCTAAAAATATAGGCGAACAAGTTTTGGCGCCGTTGTAGGGGACTAATACAATTTTTGGTGCTAATATTGCGATAGATAGAATTATTCTTAATTTAGACATTTTTCTTTATTATTTATTTTGTTTTTTTGTGTGACTTGAATTCCACATTATTTGACTTGTTTCTTCTAGTTTGGTCCAGGTAGTGTATGAACACGCGCTCCAAGCGGGGACTTAATACCGCTCATCCAGGAAGTTGAGGCTTTCGCGAGGAGAATCGTCTACAACTAGGCAATTTGAAAGACAACACAATCCGATAATGGGGATTTGAATGAGTTACCAATACCGCCAAACAATGGTGGAAACGAGTTACGATATGCGGTTCAACAACAAGCCATTCGTGATTACTTTCGACCACAAGCGAATCGTAATTACGGTGGTATTGCCCATATTCCCATCAATGCCAACAACTTCGAGCTCAAACCGGCACTAATCAATATGGTGCAACGAGAATCGATTTGGGGGTTTGCAACGAGAAGATCCTAACTCTCACCTTGCCCATTTTATCCAAATATGCAATACGATCAAGATGAACGGAGTCTCGGATGACGCCATAAGATTGCGCCTATTCCCATTCTCTTTACGGGATAAGGCGAGAAATTGGTTGGGTACTTTGACGCAAGGAAGTGTGAGCACAGGATGATTTGAGCAAAAGTTTTTGTTTAAATTCTTTCCACCAAGCAAAACTTTGCAGCTCAAAAGTGAGATCACTCAATTCAGACAATTTGACTCCGAGCCTTTGTACGAGGCTTGGGAAAGATTTAGGGATTTGTTAAGAAGATGTCCACAACACGGCTTTAGGAGGATCATGATTATGTTTCTTTTACAATGGTCTAATGGGGCAAACGAGGGCCTTTGTTGATCGCAATGGGGAGGAGCTTTGTTGGCAAGGTTTCCACAAGATGCCTTAAATCTTCTTGAGGAAATGGCCATGAACAAAGATTACCAATGGCCATCCGAAAGATCTAATGTACAACGAGTAGCGAAATCTCGAGAATCGGACCCTATCAAAACATTGTCGGCACAAGTAAGCGGCTTTGACAACTCAATTGAATGTATTTACGAAGGGGCGAGAAGCGGATCGAGCACGGGTAGTGAAGCTCTTCTATATCCGATGGAAGAGATAAGTTATGTGAATAACTTAGGAATTTGATAATTTAGGAATAATTCAAACCCAACGCACTACCATCCAGGGTTGAGAAATCATGAAAATTTTTCCTATGCAAATACAAAGAATGTGTTACAACCTCCACCAGGGATTCAATGCTTGAGTGGAGGCGGTAATGGAGGAGGCAAATCGTCGTTGGAAGACATACTCACCTCTTTCATAAATCAATCTAGTGCTTTCATGAATGAGGCGAGGAGCCGCTCGATAAGCAAGACCTTAGGATGGATAAGTTAGAACAACAAGTGGCAAGCTCAATAAAGAATCACGGAAACTCAAATAGGTCAATGGCTGCAATTGTGGGGAGTCAACATCAAAATGGTCAATTTCAAGCAACACGAGAGGTCAACCCAGGGAGCATTGCAATGCCATCCATGTGTGGGGTGGAAAAGAGAATGAAGAGTCTGAAAATGCTGATATTGGTGTGACGTCGGAGTCACGCACGACCCGTATATCAATGCACGACCAGGTCGTGTGTGATGCCGAACCTACCATTCAAATTCGAGGAAATGACGAAAACGAAGCCCAAGGCAATATGAAAGTTAAAAGGAGGAACCGAGCAACAAATAGATAAACAAAAAAGAGCCAAGAAACGTGAATCGTATCCTAACTCTAATTTGTTGAAATATAATATTCCTCTTCCCTTTCCCCGATTGTTTCACAAGACTAATCTGAATAATCAATTTGCTAAATTTGTGGGCATGTTTAAAAAATTGCACATTAACGTTCCTTTTGCGAAGCAATGAAACAGATGCCAAATTATGCGAAGTTTTTAGGGGCGATGTCCAACAAGAACAAATGGGCGGAGAATGGGATTGTAAACTTGACGGAAGAGTGTAGTGCAATTATCAAGGCTACCACAAAATGGCGAAAGATCAGGGAGTTTCACTATCCCTTGTACAATAGGCGATATTTTCTTTGATAATGTACTTTGTGATCTAGGATCTAGTATTAATTTGATGCCTTTGTCCGTTCTCGGGAAGCTTGGACTCGGAGAAGTGAGACCATCCACGGTCACCCTACAACTCGCGGATAGATCACTCGTATATCCAAGGGGATACTAGAAGATGTGCTCATAAAAGTCGATAAATTCATATTCCCGTGGATTTTCTAGTGCTAGATATGAATGAGGATTGTGACACCCCTCTTATACTTGGGCGTCCATTTTTGGCAATCAAAGCGGAAGCACTAATAGATGTTAAGAAAGGGGAGCTTACATTACAAGTTGATGATGAGCGTATTCCATTTTCCGTTTTAGGAATATGAAAGGACATGATGATCTTAATGGTTGTAAAACAAAAACAATTGCTAATTTCTGTACTCAAGCCAATAGCTTGAATAATTGTGTGCATTTTAAAGATAATGTGCGGGGATTATCAATGAAGGAGAAGGAAAGGCACAAAAAGCCTGAAGTTGAACCAAGAGCGTGCACGTACCATTCGCATACGATGAAGAGGAGAACATATGGATAGTTGACGAGCATGAAAAACCTCCTTTAGTAATGATCAAGGGAGGTGTAAATCAAGTGAGCGGGATTGGCATGGAAAAGCGCACAATGAGGTGACAAGCCTCATTTCGCAAAGATCATAATCGGAATCAAAAGGCGTCAAGCTAACGCGTTAAATATAGCGCTTGTTGGGAGGCAACCCAACGGTTTTTCGTGTGTATTTAGTTTCAAAGTTGTGTGATTTGAGTGATTTGATTTGTGAGTGTGATTTGTGTGTTTTTGTTTCATTTTCGTGCGTTTTGAAAAAAAAAAAAAATACCTGAATTCTCAGACAGTGCGCACGGGTAACCCGTGCGTCGCACACCACCCGTGCGCCTGCGAGAGAGTTGGGCAAATTCACCGAGGTGGCGCACGGGTAGGCCGTCTTCGACGCACCACCCGTCGCCCTGTAGAAAGAGGGATAAATTAGACAGTTTTAAACCTGTTCTTCATTTTCAAAACTCTCCAACTCGCGCGCACTTCCTAACCCTCCATTGTTTTGAAATTTCTCCAAGTTTTCACTCTAATTTGTCACATAATCCCTCCCCACCACAATTGAACTTCACTTTGCATCGAATTCACATTTGCTTGAAGAATTGTGAGCAAAAGCACCTAGGGTTTAAATCCTCCACTTCGAGTTTAACTTAGAGAATTCCGGTAAGAACACCGTTTCTCCTCGTAAATTCGTTGTCAATTATGTATTAGGGATCATGATAGGTGCTTATTTTGATATTTTTGCTATGAATTGTGTGAATTATTCTTTGAGGCAAATTATCAAACACCTTGTGGGCTTGTGTAATTGAGGAGATTTAGGGTGAATTGTTGATGAATAAGGCATGGCCAATGATTGTTTAAGCTAATACTTGTCTAGAATGGCCATAATATTTGCTTGCTTGGGGTAGTTGATCGATCAAAGTAAAGGAGGCAAGTGAATTTGCATCACCTACGATGTTAGCTTTAATTCCCTACTTTGTTGTTGCCATTGATGATATTGGGATGCTAATAGAATGTATTCAGGTACAAATTCCTTATGGCGGCGAAGAAACCCACGAGTGGAAGGAGACGTGCACGCGGGCGCACAACGCGACGTGGCACCGGAGGTCGATCAAAGCAGTCCCGGCATATGGGGTCAACTTAACAAATGCCGATGATCTTGAGCGATGGAATCGCTTGATCGGTCGCCAAATAGCTCCATCTCGCTCGCCGACGATGATTGTACCCAAACTTTGGGGATCCATGAGGGCGTGTGGCGTCTTTTCGCCAAGGTAGGATGGACGAACTTCATGAGCGAAGGTGGCCGACATTCAAAAGCATACATTGGAGTTCTTGAGTACCGTGGAAGTACTCAAACAAGGCGGGACCTTTGAACAGTATATGATAAAGTTTCAATTGGGGAATGTCCGTGAGACAATGTCTGTCATGACCCAATTGAACACCATTTTCGAGGTCCCAACAAACGCTCGTACTCGCCCGATGCCTCATTATGATCAATACGACTACGGAGAATGCTTGTGGAAACACCACAAACGGGGCCGATGTTGTATGCCGCGCGGACCGCCAAAGCCTCGTGGATCCGGAATCCCGTTTTCCGATATATTCAACGCGTGATCGCATCCTCCGTGTTCGCCCGAGAAAACATTGGAGGTATGACGACTAAGGAACTTTATCGCCCGAGAAAACACCGCCGTTAATTTTGCCGAGCAAATTGAACGATTAGCTAAGGCGGGGAAGGAAGTACGATTTCTATAGGGGCCTCATTACCCCTATTGCCCGGCATTTCAATGTCGATTTCGAGGCTTGAGCCTATCCGGGCAAAGACTCGGGTCAATTTGGCATCGTTGCATCACATGAAGTTCATAGCACACGAAGACAACACATTGGTGCTTCTACAAAAGAAAGGTCTTTGCATTTAGTTGCCTAACCCGCCATACACCACCGTCGATACATTGATGGACACCACCAACTTCTTAATGAACTCGACGACATAACCGAATTACCAGAGGCTATAGAGTCAAGAAAGAGGCGCATAGTTGAAGGTTTCTTGGATGAAGAAGATATGGTGGCGGAGGAGGACGAGATACATGGGCGAAATGGGGATGGAACCATCATCACCCCCAAATTGGGTATGACAGACCGAGTCCTCGCACAGAGGCAATTACCCCGACAATCTCAAGCGGGGATCGTCCCGGTCCCTCTCATAGTGGAGGACCCCAGGCAGCGATTTTCGATTTTCAAGACATGTTCTATGCGTTTGGGGAGAACTTGCGTCGACAAGAAGAGGAGCGAGGCGGCAAGGAGAGGATTTGAGGCAAGATCGAGTGATTTTCTCACATTCAGGAGGACTATGATCGGAGGTCCGAGGAGACTTGGCAAGTGCTCCAACAGATTACAAATGTGGCATATCTCCCAGGCCACTTCCCACCGCCGCCCTTGTGATGATTGAGGTATATCCCCACTTTTTGTTATTGAAATTCTATTTTTCCCCTTAGGACACTATAATTTCATTCAAGTTTGGGGGAGAGATAGTATTTTAATATATGAAAAGTGAGGATACAAAAAAAAAAAAAAAAAAAAAAAGGTTCATGCATTTTGTGTTTTCATATAGTTGCATTAGAAGCATCTAGGTTGCATTTGCATTAGAGCACGTTTATAGCTTTAGCATGTTTATTGTTTTTCGTAGTAGTTAGAGAGTGAGTTGACCGGGCATGTTGCAACTTGCTATTTGTGTGTGTTGATTGAAAATTCATATTGTTGGGATTGGATGTTGGTAATGAGTTGATTGAGCTTGAATAGATGACATTGAGCATGTTGATATGGAAAACTTGGTTTGATGCTTTGAATTACATAATTGCAAGCACTGTGAGCTTTTTGAGCCTTTCTTTGCTTGTATCTTGCTTGATCTTGTTGTGATTTGAGTGTATCAGTCATGTTGTTAGAATTCTAGAACTTGCTTGGGTATCTCTGTCAAGGCCACATGTTGTATGCGTGTGAATGTGATTAAAGGCCATCTTTGCTAGCCTTTCAAGCCTTTTACCTACCTAAAGATGTTGAAATTCCTAGTTAGCCAAGTTGAGCCTATAGCCTATTTCTTTGATAACCACAAAATTTAACCCTTGATCTTAATATATCCATCACCTTAAACTCGAATGTATAGCGTTGAGTAAAGGAATGAATGAGGATGAATGGGTGGGAATTGAAAAATAGGATAAGTGGGCATACTTGGTTAAATGGGACATAAAGAGGAAGGAAAGGAGTTGAATAAAAAGTGTTGAAAATGCACAAATGAAAAAAAAAAAAAAATTGATTGAAAAGTTGATAAACCTTGGAGGGCAAAGGATTGTGAATGGGGCGTTTCTCAAAAGAAAGAAAGGAAATGGAGATAAATGAAGTCGATAAAAATGAGGGATAATTGGAGTAGCATATGGGATTGTAATGAAAATGATTGATATGCTCATCGGTCTATATACTCGAGTTTGAGTCACTTTATCCAAAATTTCCTACCCAAACCAAAGAGCTTTCATTACAACCAAATGAGAAAGTCCTTTTGATTCACAAATTGCATACACTCTAGTGGCGGAGATATGAGACGAATTGCAAGCCTATGGTAATTTTGCGACATCGGCGATTTGAGCGTAAACACGTCCTATATCCTCGAGAGATGAGAGTATACACTTAACTTTGAGAGTTGGAATTGAGCATTTCACTTTGTTTTACTTGAGGCGTGTTCTTTGATCAGATATTTGAGGCTTGATTGGTATGTTGCTTGACATTCATGATGAATAATATGAATTTCTTTTTGGATCCGTTGTGTGCGCTTTTATTCTTATCTCTGGTGGGCTTTATCGTGGTTTCAAAAAAATTGTTGATCGGGACGGTCAACGGT
This sequence comes from Rehmannia glutinosa, assembly GCA_016081115.2. Lineage (NCBI taxonomy): Eukaryota > Viridiplantae > Streptophyta > Magnoliopsida > Lamiales > Orobanchaceae > Rehmannia > Rehmannia glutinosa. Next base: position 130,013 of record JABTTQ020003138.1, read on the forward strand.
TTAAGTTTTGGGGATTTTGATAAGTGTGAATTTTACATGTGTTTCGATGTGTATTTCGAGCTATAATGATAAGTAAACATGCATATACTCGCGTTAAATGTTACATATTCACTCCTTGTGGAAAAGATATTACACTTTGCTTATTTTGTAGGAATTTCATGATATTTGAAGCTAATTGAATAAGAATATGAGGAAAGCAAAGTAGAAACGGAGAATTGAGTGGATATACGAAACATGAAGCCTAAAAGAGCGAAAGTTGAGCGTTCACGGAAAAGCAGGGGCACACGGGTTAGGCGTGCCTCAAGACACCACCCGTGCACCCCGTATAAGGTTGATTGAAGGCTAAGACATGGCGCACGGGTAGCCCATGCATGGGCGCACCACCCGTGCGCCCTACGAGAGAGTCAGGATATCTCACCGGAGTGGCGCACGGGTAGCCGTGCTCCGACGCACCACCCGTGCGCCCTACGAGAGTTGGGGTATTCAGCAGGTGGCGCATGGGTAACCCGTGCGTGGCGCACCACCCGTCGTCTGGCTGAATGGAATCCCATGTCTGACATTAAGCCCTAAACATGATGGGGAGTATAAAAAGGCTTTTGGGGGCGCACACGGGGGAATGCTGGCATTTTGGGATCTACAACACAAGACAAGAGTTAACTCTTGGAAGGAGACATCAAGGAGATAATCGGGTTGCATCGGAGCTTGAAGAACGGAGATACATCGAGAGATTGTCGGCGTTCCTAAGTTTTCTTGCTTCTCTTTTAGTTTCACTCTTTTAGTTTCATTTGTAATGACTTTGAACACTTTGTGTGTAAGTTGTTTAATCATGTGTAGCTAAACTCTTGTGATTTCCAGGTTTTGGAAGTAGATTAATGAACTCTTGTTGAATGTTTTAATCTTAGTTGAAGTTATTATCTTGAAGCCTATTTGAGTACTTTGAGCTTATTCTTGTTTTGTCACTTGGCCAATGATTTAACTTGTTTGATATATTGATTCATAATTCGAGAGATGAGTTTCAATATTAGATCTTAAGTACTTGACACGAATATTTGCATGAATCGAGAGGTTTGCGAATATTGTGAGGACATTTGATCTTTGATGCTTTTGGGAGTTGTGTATCTTATGTTGAGTAGAGATCTAGCATAGATATTTCAATCTACATTTTATATGCATCTCGAGAGGAGGATAAAATAGCTTTGTGATCGTCTTATAGGAATATTGATAATAACCTTGGCTTTGATTTAATCGGACAACAAGAGGATTATTAATCGAAACCTTAACTCGGAAATCCATTTCATCATCTTGATACTTCTTTCATTTGTGTTATCTTATTTTCGTGTTTTAGTGATTTAAATTGTCTTAATCTCAAAACAACAACCATCAAATATTGATCGTCTAAATAAAAGTAAAACTATCTTGGCTCAATACTTAGCCTATTGATTTATTAGTCTCCGTGGATACGACCTTGCTACCCTATTCGATAACGAACACCGTACACTTGCGGTGAAGCTAAAAATATAGGCGAACACTGAGTTATACTATCAACAACTCAATCGATTCTGTTGAGTGGCTAACTCTGCTGTGTAGGTAAACTAAGCTATCCATCAAGGTCCTAGCTGACTTGAGTATACTCTGAATTTATTAAAAGGACTAAAATCGAAAAGTTGTTAAAGTCTATTCAACTCCGCCCTTCTAGACTTTACTTATCACCCCTTGGGACCTACACAAATTATATATTTTGTATTCCAACACCTCTTTCCCAGTCATCTCCTACACCCAAAGTCAGAGTCATTCCATTCTCCCGCTGACCTGTGGCATTGTCATTTAGGCTATTTATCTTCAGCTCGTTTAGATATTCTAAAAACATATTTATATTCGTCCACTATATGCTCCAAAAGACATTGTAATATTTTTCCCTTGGCAAAGCAGCGTAAACTGCCATTTCCAGTTTTCTCTTTAGTTAGTAAAAATGCCTTTGATCCCATACATTGTGATATTTGGGGAGATTTCACCCCTATGACTATTCAAGGATTTAGATACTTTCTCACCATAGTTGATGATTGCACATGTTTCACTTGGGTTTATTTATTGAAACAAAAATCTGAAGCTTTCACCTTAGTGTGTAATTTCTTTTCTCTAGTTAAGAATCAATTTGGTGTGTCAATTAAAGGGACCAGATGTGATAATGGACCAGAAGTTAAGTTGGAAGTTTGCACCAAAAGCATAGTAGAATTGTTTAACATTCATGTATGGAAACTCCACAACAAAATGGAAGAGTTGAATGAAAACTCAAATTCTTCTCAATGTAGCTAGATCATTTTTTTCCCAATCACAAATTCCAGTTAATTATTGGGGGGATTGTGTCCTAACATCTGCATATATCATTAATAGAATTCCTTCGCCTTTGCTTGATTATCAAATGGCATTTGAATGTTTGTTCAATAAGAAGCCAAATTATGCATATTTGAAAGTATTTGGATGTTTGTGTTATGCATCCACACTTGATAGAAATAGGCACAAGTTCTCACCACTAGCCACACCTTCGGTTTTTCTTGGATATCCCTCTAGATACAAAGGTTATAAAATACTTGATCTAGCGACACACAAAGTTCACGTCAGTTGGCATGTAGTTTTCCATGCATCCATCTTTCCATTCCATAAACTCAACCTACTTGATGATGTCATTCCATCAACCATGTTTCTGATCAAGTACTTCCTCTCACCACAACTCGTCTTGGTGTCACTACATCACCATCATCATCTTTACCAAAGAGTCGCTTAGGTAGAATAATCCGACCACCTTCATTCCTTTAAGATTATGCTTGTTCCACAACACACCCTCTTTCAAATTTCGTTGCCTGTGATAGATTATCCTCCTCCCATAAGACCTACATAGCTGCCATCTTGTCTATCACAGAGCCTCACCACTATTCTGAGGATGCGTTAATCCCAAAGTGGCAATCAACAATGCGTTCTGAATTGGATGCCTTGGAGTTTAATAGCACCCAGAGTTTGACAACTTTACCTTCGGGGAAGCGAGCGGTGGGTTGCAAAATGGGTGTATAAAATTAAATATAACACAGATGGTACCGTTGAGCGTTATAAAGCCGGTCTTGTTGCTAAAGGGTACACTCAACATGAAGGGACAGATTTTCTTGACACATTCTCACCTATGGTGAAATTGGCTACGGTGAAAGTATTTCTTGCATTGGCAGCAGTTACGAGTTGGTCTCTCATACAATTGGACTCAAATAACGCTTTCTTACATGGTGATTTAATGCATGAAATTTATATGTCATTACCACCTGGTTATCATCGTGAGGGGGAGCCATCTTACCACCTAACTCTGTTTGCAGATTACAAAAATCGCTCTATGGCCTTAAACCGGCTTCTCAATAGTGGTTTGCGAAGCTCTCTTTTGCTCTATTAGATTATGGTTTCATCAATCAACTGTTGATCACTCGTTGTTTATTCATGCTAGAGGTGCTAATTTTACTGCCTTACTTGTTTATGTTGATGACATAGTCATCGGTGGAAATCATGACGCCACAATTTGCATGGTAAACCATTTCCTTTCCAGCAAGTTCGGCTTTTTAAAATATTTTCTGGGATTTGAAGTTGCTCGGTCATCTAAAGGAATCTCCATTTTCAACATAAATATGTAATTGATCTACTCACCGAGGTAGGATATGTTGGTTGTAAACCCCATAGTGTTCCCCTTGATTATACTCTAAAGTTGCATCATGAATCTGGTAAGTTGCTCACTGATCAAAATTTGTGAATGTTTGCACAAATGAACATTTCATGTTGCATGTGGCTAATTTTTGAATGTTTGCTCACTGTTGCTATCTTGAGTGTTTCCTCATAAATGAACATCTAAAAGCTTGCTTTTCACGAATGGGCCACGGTTCAACTGTTTGCACAAAACAATAGTCAACCAATTTTTGAATGTTATACTAATACATTCAAATATAACAACTAATACTATTCAAAGCTACACTTCACAACCAAAAAAATGGTTCATTACTAATACTTTACAGTGTAACAACTAATACTTTATAGTGTAACAACTAATACTATTAAGAGAAACTACTAATACCTGAATCAGAGTTACATTCATCTTTTTCTTCATCTTTCAAGTCTTCATCTTTTTCCAGTGATGCAATACAATCCACAACTGCTTCTTCATTCACATCCGACATAGCAACTACTTCTTCATTCACATCAGGTGCTCATTTCTCTTCAAGAGTCAAAATATCAAAACAAGGCATAGAAGGGTCAGTGAATTTCTTCATCCTCTCAATATTCATCACCACCTGCTCAACATAATCATGAAATTTTTCACTTGAGAAAAATTGTTAACTCTCAGACAAAGCAGTGGGAGAAGATGAAGTTTCTTTTTGTATCAATTATGTCTGCAGCTTCCTCACTCTCGCCACGTGTGTATGAAAAATAACATTCATGTCCATTCTGAGGAGCATAAATAATTCAGTCATACCCTGCAAAAACAACAAAAGCTTTAAAAAACTAATACTTTTACTTTTGTAGAAAATAATAATACATGTAAGAACATATCTTACATACTTTGCCAATTCGTGGATCTCCGTATCAAACAACTCTCCTCTTGGCATTTTGTAATTGATCAGTTGGAACGATTCATCGTCTTCACCTTCCTCATCCTTCTCAACTTTCTTTCCCTCATCATTCTCAACTTTATTTCCCTCTTCTTTCTCATCTTTCTCTTCCTCAGCTTTGCCAAATTTCTTTTCCTTATCTTTCTCAAATTTCTTTTCCTCACTACTTTTTTTTTTCTTTAAATTCCTGTCTTTTTTAGAAGACACTGGATATGTGTCTGTCAACAATTCTCCTTGGCCAAATTCACCAGCAGCACATTCTTCGGCAACTCTATTCTTGATTTTATCTGTATTCCAGTGTTGGATCAAGAGTAGGGTGGTGGGTTCTCCGCACGACCTTGCCATTGCAATCTGTGAAAGTACAAGATTTGTAGAACCAATATACACCCGCTCACATTCTTATTGTTACTCTTCTTGTAGTAATTGACAACAACACAAAGACTATTTAGAACATATGAACACCAATCAAACTTGCATATTTGGTCAACTTTAACTACTGGACTCAGAATACCAATATCCACCGGTCGATTAGCAATTGGTGCTAAGAAGGAAGACAAGGAATATAACACAAAATCTTTTGAAGTCATCCCCACCATCAACCATCCTCTCCATAGTAGATCGCACTGACCAAACTAATTTCTCCCTTAAAACAATACCTATCATTGCATTCAACCATTATACCCAAGTTCTCTAACTTCTCATTATTCCTTAAAACATCAAATCCTTCATTCCTAGGTAGAAGGAAACAATCACAAAAATCATCAGTTGTCACAACGAAACTCTTGTTCTGGTCTATCTTATGTAGTTGGCTTGTACCATTAAAATTATTAACCAACCACTTCAATATTTTTGTGGGGATTGCATTCACCCCACCCATTGTTAATAAAATGCCAAAATCAATATCCTCTATGTCTTTCTTTTATTGAGTAGATAACTTGGATATTACATAACAGAAACCGCGTGGTCTATATAGTGTCACAAAATCACTGCAAATTGCACAAAAATCAGGAGCCTCATTACTAATACTTTGCAGTGTAACAACTAATACTATTAAGAATGACTAGCAATACATTTCATATAAAACATGGGCCATTAATAATACTTTACAGTGTACAAACTAATATTATTCAAATTAACTAGTAATGCATTTCATGGGATAATAACTACAAACTATATAATATTACCTACTCCCAGTTCGTCTTTTTCTCACTTTAACTTTCACTTTGACTTCTTTCTTCCTCTTTGGGGGAACTATTCTTCACTTAATCCATCTTTATATGGAACCAAAGCCATATTCTTAGTACGCATTCTGATACTACACACATAAAAAATAGAGAGCCTATTAGTAATACTTTAAAGCATAACAACTAATAACATTCTAACACTAATATATCTCATGGTACTTTTCAGTGTAACAACTAATACTATTGAGAGTAACTAGTAATACATTTACACTTTGACACAAAAGCCTAACACCACCCACATAAAACCAGAGCTAACAACTTTACAACATAAAATAGCCTAAAAAAATTAACACTAAACACATAAAAACAGAGAACACAATACTAATACTTTACATGATAACAACTAATATGATTCAGACTAACTATTAATACATTTAAAAAAATGATTATCACACAGAATGAAATAAATGTTCACTAACAAAAACACAGAACTAATCGAAGATCCGCAGAACAACTATAAGTCTACAACGACAAGTTACACCAAAATATCCGCAGAAAAAAACTATGAAATCATACACAAAAATATCCTTAAAAAATTGAGACAAACTAAAAACCCTAGATATGAAATGTAGACGAAACTAGGGTTTTTGAACTCTAGAATTCGAAACAAACTAACACCAATTAAAAACTCTAGATTTGAAAACTCGATGAAACTATAGTTTTAAAGTCCAGAAATTAAAAAACTCTAATATTAATGAAGCAAAAATTACCATTGTGAAGAGAACACGAGGACCGCTGAACAAAAACCTAGCGTGAGAACACGAAGACTGCTGAACAAAAACTTCCGAAAAAAATCTCCAAACAAAATAACCTTCGATTCGAACAAACTTCTGAAAATTCCGAAAAGAAAACTTCTGAAACCTCCGATATGAAATGGAGTGGGAGAGAACAAAATGGCGGTTCAATTTCAAAAAGTGGAGTGGGAACAGTTAATTCAGAAAAACGGCTGAAATTGAAAATACAAAAAAGTCTGCATGAAATTACAAAAATAGACATAAAAAATTTGCAAAAAAACCCAGGTAGGTGTGAAATTACAAAAAGGCCATCGGTTCGGGTTGGATACGTCTAACGGGTTCGATACGTCAATGGGTCAGACCCGTTAGATAGTCTGACAGGAGTTTTTGTGTTCTTTATATAATTTTTAGGTCTTTATTTCCTAGTTGTTCATTCATAATTCATATTATCAATAAAGATTTTATTTCTTTCGAAGATTATTTTATCTTCCAATTATCCGTCCGGTGTCAAGCCTCAAGGTTATATATTGCATGAGGCTATATGAATTATAGTATATGTATTATCTTTTAATTTTATTAATTTAGCCCGTTCCAAGTCGGGACCAAACAAAAATATTATTTAAGCAAAGTTATTAATTAATTAAGTATTAAATCCGTTAATCACCAAAATTAAACGAATAAGAAACTGAATCTCCATTCCCAATTCTTTCTATACTTTTTGCTTTTGGTTATTGGAAATATATTGATGATAGGACATTGACATAACTAGCTAGCACAATAGGGAGCACTAAATTAAAGGTTCCATTTATTCACCCAACTACTCAAGTACGATAATTCACATATGTGACATTCTTTGAAGAAACTAATTGATTTTTTCATTTTTATTGAATTGAATACACAAATACCCATCATGGATTTCTTCAAAAACAAACGTCATAGAATATTTCATTTTTCACTAAAATCTAATATCCAAACATAGTTGGTATTGAGTTCTCAAAAGAACTAATTAAGAATTAAAGTAAGTAAAGTAAACTCTTTGAAGGGTACATAGTAATTAAACAAGCACCTGATGAATGACCGACCTATCTCAATTTATATGCAATATTGAACTAACTTGAGTTTGAGAACTTTGTCCTCACCTACCAAGGAAAACCAAATAAAATGCAAGAAATGGAAATCCATAATGGCACATGAAGGACCAGATAACTACAGGCACATTAAATGGAAGTGAAAAATTGCCCCCACTATAACCCAGTCCAGATCTTAGATTCCATTTTCTATTTCATTTGGTGTTTCATTACACAAACTAAATAACACAATTACAATTATAACATCGTGTATAATCTTATACATATGACATCTATTTAATATATTGAAATATACTGGAACAGAGAATGGGGTAGGAAGCCCCGTGCGAATATAATTAATCGCACAACTAAAATGCCTCCAACTTAGCTCTAGCATATTTGATCACTTGTTCAAAGTGGTGGGCCGTGTCCAGTGGGTGGGCCTCGATCCTCGGCCGCTCCGGTAGCACCCACCGCCCGTCGCTAGTCCTCACCATCCCTTTATGCTCATCTTGCCACCAATATGGTGGCACCCCATATTCACTTTTCAAGAAATCACAACTCTTGTTCACAAGCGCTATGTCCCTATTAGACACCAAACAAAACTTGTTATTCTTGCCATGATACCCATCCATCAAATGCAAATGCGCCTCAAGATTATGGGAACACCTAATATCACCCGTGTTTTTCAGAAACGGAGAATGTGTATGATCCAGGGCCAACTCAACCCCAACATGGGCATAACTCCAGGGGAATGATATTTTATCTTCAATGTATTTCTGATATTGAAATTTCTCATTAGCGATAATTCCAGGCACGGTAGGGACTTTATCGTGCACGTTGATAACTCTCAAAACCTTAACCCCTAATTCATCACACCTTTCTTTAAATTTCAGATTTCCCACTCTCGGGCCCGAAAATGAAAAAACCGTTACAGGAATCTTGTTTATAATTTCCTGTCCATCATCTATAATGTTTAATTTCATCTCGGCTATATCGTACGCGCTTAACAGGGCCAGGGCCGCACCAAGGCTGTGGCCCGTGATCGTGATGCTCAAATTTTCGTCCCTGTAACGGTGAATAATCCGACGGAGCTCAGCTAAAACCTGTTCCCGGGCCGAAACCGAGCAGTACTTGCAAGATTTTTCTTTTGAAGTGTACAGTTCGAAAAACCCGGATTCAATTTTGATTGACGGGTCGTCCCGGAAATGGGCGGGTTGGAGAATATCTTTCAGATCATGGATCCATTCCAGGTACGTCACGGTACCCGCCACGCGATGACGATGTCGGCGGCCGAGCCGTCGTACCTCCGCCTCGTCGGTGGCCACCGCCACGTAGCCCATCCAGTTGGCGTGCTGGCTCCAGATGCTGCCCACGTTGGATTTCTGGAAGAAATTGGGTAAATTGATGTTGGAAGTGGCGTAGAGGAATCGGGTCAGGGTGTAGCCCCGACCCGCCATGCCGAGCCTCTCGAAGAAATGGGCGCCACCGTATTTACAGGTGCCGCAGTATTTGGAGTGCGGGTCGAAATCGAATGAGTCGTAGCAGGCCTGAGCCATTTCGCCGTAGCGGATAATTTCTCTACGGAGATGTGAATTAATTGGGTCTAGCAGGTTTTCCCAGTTGTTTTCGCCCTGGATTTCTTTCCAGATTTCGCTGAGGGGTCTTGGATCTTCGGGGCTGAGTTGTTGTTGATCATGATCGGTTTCTTGGATTTCTAAGCTGGACAGAGTTGAACATTTTATTGAAATTGAATATTTGGACGGGAATTTAGTTTTTTTGTTCGGAAAGAAGAGATTTTTGGTTGTTTTGGTGTTTTTGTTCCATGATGAGAAGAACTGTTGGGAATTTTGGATTTTGTTTGTGGTATTATTGACAGATGACTGTAAGGACGCCATGGGAGTGGAGAAATTTTTTCTTGAATTTCAAGGGGTTAAGAGGGAGAAAGAGTAGGGATTTGAGTGCACGAGATGGATATTTCCTTATGAAAATAGAGTTTGTGGTGTGATAATGTTATGCCATGCTTTGATATTATAGTATCGAATGGTGTGACATTCGGAAACCTAACTATTCGGGAAAATTATGAATCTAAAAGGACAATTATGAATGTACTAGACTAATCGAGTTTTTTTTTCGCAACTGGGGATAATCAATTCAGCACAGTGGAGAATATAAATATATGTTAATTTTAGGAGCTAGTCTCCTGTCAGACCGTCTAACGGATCTAGATCCGTTAGACGGGTCAAACTATCCTACCCATTTCGGTACCCGGGTCCGCCCAACGAATTAAAAAAAAAAAAAAAACAGGCCCGCGTCGGACATTCGTCTCGCGATTTGGAGCCCTAATCCCGGCTCGGCGAAAGACCTTCCTCCGTCGACACAACCACATCGCCGCGAGCCACATCCACCGTAAGAACAACCACAACGGCGGCGAAAAACAACACGAAGGGGTGTAAAAAACACCACATTACGGCGCACCAACCGGTACGCAACTACAATATGTGATATTTCTCCGTCGACCATCTCTCGCAAATTGACACCACCACCTCCGTCGACCATCACCTACGCCGCACAACCATCAATCTATTTGTTCGTGTCGAGCCTAATACGTATTAGTTTATTTCTACATTCCAGCTACTTAGTGGTTAAACCTACATTGGGCAAAAAGCTTAAGAAGGTGAGACAATGGAGGCTGGAGACAACTTGGAGAATGACGTCGCATTGGAATGTATTAGTTGTATTGAAAAAATGTATTACATGTATTAGACTTTGCAGCTGGTTTGAGAGCCTCCTATTTTAAAAAAAAATGTATTACATGTATTAGACATTGCATATCAATGTATTAACTCGTATTGGAAAAATGTATCAGACTTTACATTCGTGTAAGTCTCTGTTTTATTCTTAAATGGCTTAAATTTGTGTATATGTATTACACATTGCATTCTAATGTATTACATTTATCAAATAAATGTATCGACTTTGAGTTCGCGTAAGTCTCGTGTTATTAATAAACGGCTTAAATTTGTGGAAAAGAAATAAATCGTTTAATTTCTTAGTTGTTCTCGACTTATATTACTTTTAGGAGTAATAACACTAATGATTCTAGTGATGATCATGAAGAGGGATAATGACGAGCAGGGGGGACAACATTATTCCAATAGAGGTCTTTGAAGGTAAAAAGTACATTACACTAATACATTTATCTCAGAACAACTAATACATTGCGGTGTGACAACTAATACATTCCTTACCTAATGATCATTTTCTTCTATTAATTATACGAAGACTTGGTTGGTTGTCTTATTGGTATGAGGAGGAATAGTGTTGAAGAAATATATACACCTGGGGACGCAATCATGCTCGACAACTTGGATTTAGTATTCGTAAAAAACAACTACAAGATGCAATGATGTTGGTGTTGTGACGGAAAAATATTTTGTATGTTCCTGTGAGGGATCTAAAAGATCCAGAAACAACAGTGAGAAAAAAAAGAAAAATTTTTATAATACACGAACAGGGTGTAAGGGATCATTGAGGACAAAATTGAACAGTGATGGTGTTTATGAAATTGTTGACCATTGTATGTTGCACAACCACGAACTCACTAGAAAAGAGTGGAGTCATTTGCATCGTTCTGAAAGAGTGATTACCACTGAAAAAGCTAATGCTATTGGGGAGATGATTTCTTCTGGAATGAGAGCCACTGAATCTTTCCGATACATGGCGCAAGATGCAGGGGGTGAAGAATGCATTGGTCATACAATGAAGGACCACTTGAATTTTGTGAATCGATTCAAAATGAATGCAATTGAGGCAGGCGATGCACAAACGTTGATTGACATGTTGTATCAACAAAGTCTTTCAAGATCAAGACTTCTTTTTGAGTTAAATTAGATGATATGGGAGATTGTGTAATTTATTTTGGAGGGACTCAATGATGAAGGAGGATTACAAGATATACGGTGATGTTGTTGTATTTGATACGACATATCAAATAAATCGGTATAATTTGATTTGTGCCCCTTTTGTTGGGATTAATAATCATTGGAAGAACGTGATGTTTGGTTGTGCCTTCATAGCAGATGAAAAAATGGAATCATTCGATTGGCTTTTTGAAGTTTTTAAAAAATCAATGGAAGGTCAATGCCCTATATCAATCTTCACAGATCAAGATCTAGCAATTTGAAATTCAATTGAAAAGGTAAAAAAAATACAGTACAATTTGTACTTCAGTTAATGTGTAATACTTTTCTTTGTTAATGGTAATACATTCCAATATCATGTGTAATACTTTTCAATGTAATGTGTAATACTGAACTCAGCTCTGTCTTAAACTCGACTTTGGACTTGAGACTTGATTTATATTCAAAAATAACTTGATTTATAAATACACTTTTTCGTTATGTAATACTTTTCTTTCTTAATACTAATACATTCATTTGTTATATGTAATACTTTTAATCTGTTTTTTTTTTGTTTTGGTGTAGGTTTTCCCAGGAACGCGGCATAGGTTATGCTTATGGCACCTCTACCAAAATGCTGTAAGCCGGTTTGGGAGGTTGAAAGGCGACAAATGCTTCAATGACGCATTTACCAAGTGTTTATCGGGGTGCACAATCGCTAATCGGGGTTTGTTGGGATAAAATGATTACAAAAAATGGGTTAGAAAGCCATCCATGGTTTAAGAGGTTATTCGATTTAAGAGAGAAGTGGTGTACAACATTTAACAAGGACTTTTTCTCAGCTGGAATTTTGTCGTCACAGCGAAGTGAAAGTACAAACTATGCCATTGGATTTAATGCGAAGAAAACAACCAGTTTGACTGACTTTTATGGGATTTTCAAGGAAACAATTAAACGTTGGAGGAGCAATGAAGCAAAGGATGAATTTCAGTGTTCAAGGGCGGCTCCTACATCTGTATTGCCATTGACTGGGCTATTGAAGCATGCTTCTGAGGTATACACATTGACACTTTTTAAAGATTTTGAAGATGAATTTTTAAAGTCAATTTCCACTTCTTGTACAATGTTACATTTTGAGAGTGACATTATGTTTTATCTCATGTCGAATGATGATGGAGTTGGTTCACATACGGTGACATTTTTTGTACCGCAACTAGATTGATAAGTTGCTCTTGCAAGAGATTTGAGGAATGTGGTTTTCTTGTGTTGTCATTAATTCTACGGGTCCTTCATGTGAATTCGGTGACTGAAATACAAAATTGTTATATCAAAAGAAGGTGGACAAAGTTTGCAAAAAAGGACTTATGGGATAGATTAGATAGGGGAATTGGACTGAGTAACAGGCCTAAGGATTGCATCCCTTGGCGTCATGAAATGGCGCGCAAGTATTATAATCTTGTATTGAAATGCCAAGAAAATGAGGAAGCAAGGAGAATCATTGAAGATGGTTATCACCGGGATTCTATGGCAATTGATGAATTGATGGCTACTACAAAGAATTCTACAGCTGAAACTGAGATTTCTAGTTCTTCTACTAGTATACTAGATCCTACTCGTTCGATTACAAAAAGGCGAAAAACAAAGAGCGAAAGGGCATTTTGAAAAAAACAAGAAAAAGAAGAGTGATGACACATCAAACACAAACACATCAAGGGAGTTCGGGACCAAAACTCCTAATCCTAGGCTGTTTTAGAATATATCAGTAGAGGGTGTTTTAGAATATTTGTTCAGTTTAATGGTTCGGGGATTATTTGTTTTTGAACAATGTAATGCTTGATCAGGGGACTAGTACGTTTCAATGTATCTCATTGATACATTTCTTATTAGTGTGTGATACTTTTTAAGTTATCTCTTGTTTATTATTCGGGGATTATTTGTTATTGAACAATGTAGTAATTGATCGGGACTAGATGCGTTTCAATGTATCTCACGATACATTTCTTATTTGTGTGTGATACTTTTTAAGTTATCTCTTGTTTATTATTCAGGGGATTATTTGTTATTGCACAATGTAATAATTGATCGGGACTAATACGTTTCAATGTATCCGCGATACATTTCTTATTTGTGTGTGATACGTTTTAACTTAGCTCTTGTTTATTGAACATCGTAACAAATTGATCGGGGCCTAATACATTGTAACGTATTTGCCGATACTTTTGTTATTTGTGTGTGATACTTTTTATCTCATGTTTATTGTCCGGAATTGTTTATTAATTTGACTTAATGCATTGTAGAACTCATACACGAACCTATAATATTTGCAATCGCTTGTAAAAAAACCCTCAAAGAAGAAGTCCGCATAAAAACATTACTTGTTTGTCTTAATACTTTTATCTTTCACATCTAATACTTTTTTATTCAACGACTAATACATTTCACACATAAAAACCATACATATATTTTCAAGTTTCAATACAAATTCATTAGTTGTACTTCTAATAACCCTTGTACCAACCATCTTTCCATACATTTACACAAAAACTACTAGATGCGATTAATACTTTTTCCATTACATGTTAATACATTTACACATAACTACTAATACTTGCCTAAAATATTCAAATTGTTTTATGTAACATTCAAACTATCCGGCAAATTAACACAATCCCCTGTACTCAACCATTCTTCGTAACCTACATCATAAAAACATTATGTTAAAAAATATCATCGTTAAACTCATAAAATTGATTCTATGTTAAATAAAATATTACTTCTTTACTTCATCTCTCTCACAAAATCAAGAACATCTTTCTCGGTTGAACTCGTTTCTCATTCAACGGGTTCAACAGAATTCTAGAACAGAAAGATGCCCTTAAAGCGCGCCGTACATTGCGCTACAAAAAAACCCAAAAAATAAGGACATGAAAAAAAAATTCATACAGGAAAGGATGAATATAAGCAATATATGTTTCAGAAAGGGAACATTCATACCAGTTTCAAATCTGGCTTTGAGTAGACTTGGCCGATAAAATTTTCCATGTGGTGCATTAAAAATACACCACAGTCCACATTGTTCGCAACGGCTTGCCAGCTAAAGGGAACATTTTCCCAGGGAAAACGCTCAACCTCCTGGGCTTGTGGGTGTTTTAGTTCTTTAGCTAGTTCAAAAAAGTTATTTTGCTGGAAAAAAAACCATAACAAGATTAACTAAATCTGTAACAACTAATACTTTAAAATATACAAGCTAATACATTGCAGTATGAAAACTAATACATTTCAGTGTAACAACTAATACATACCACAACAAAGATCCCAAGTTTCTTGTACTTTTCAACAAGAAGACCTCGTGGTGGACCAAATTGTCCAGATATTGGACCTTCCCATCAACAAAATTAATGACAACAGCCACAAAATGGGATTTGTAGCAAATTGGAAAGAAAATCTACATTTTCAACAAAAATAATAATATTTAGCTAATACATTTAAGTTTAACAACTAATACTTTACAATATAGATGGTAATACATTAGAAGTAAAAATGATTTCTTACCAAGTCAAAACCACTCAAATCCATCACACCTAATACTCTCATCCAGTGCATCCAAAGATTCTCTCAAACTTTCTCCCAATCTCGCCGGGGATTTCTTCAGCCATGTTTCCTATGTATAACTGTTGAAAATAAAACACAATGTTAGACTTTAATGTATTACTTAATGTAGAGCATGACAATACATCAAATAAAACAACATTGTTTGCTTACAGAATGCTGAGCATAGAAATAAAAGCATTTCTTCCTCTTTGCATCAACAGATTCTTCTATTGAGGAGCAATGCCCATGTATCAATTACGCTTATGTGGATCGGACTTTCATCATTCAACGTGCGATATCACCAAATGACATGTAACAAAACCCACCATGTGCAAAAATTGGTTCATCTCGACTGAAAAAAATAACTTATATCAATAATGGAAAAAAATATTATTCCAACATAATCTGAACGGGTGGTTGAAAACATTACTTACTCTTTCTTTGCTTTATGATTGAAGAAACAATAATCAGCCACATCCTTTTGCTTTCTTGACAAAGACAACACCAAGTAAAATTCTTATTTGTGATTTTTCATAAACGTACACCGAAAGCTTTCTTCTCACGGATGGGCCATTGTTCATATGTTTCCACAAAAACAAATGGTAAAGGATTAGTATGACAACTAATACATTATAGTGTGACATCTAATACATTACAAAGATTGCACCACCTAATACCTAATGAGTAAAAACTAAAAACTATTCAATGCAACAACTAATACATTATAGTGTGAAACTAATACATTACAATGCACCATTTATTACCTAAAAGAGTAAAAACTAAACTACTACCTAATACATTATAGTGTGATGTATTAGTATGACAACTAATACATTATGGTGTAATAGCTAATACATTAAAGTGCACCAACTAATACCTAACAGAGTAAAGACTAATAATACTGATCAAAGGCAACAACTAATGCTTAATTGAATAACAACCGATAACTAATGACTAAAAACTAATACAAAGAGAGTGCAAATGCTAATACCTAATAGAATTAGAACTAATACATTATAGTGTAAACCCTAATACATTACAAGACAACTACTAATACTCGATTCAAAGCCACACCTAAATCCTCCTCATTTTCTCCTCCCGGTCATCCTTCTCAAGTTCTCGCAACACAATCATCAATGGCATCTTGATTCACATGAAATTCTTCCTGTTTATCCTCATCATCCTCCCCCTGTTCCTTCACATTCTCAGCCTCTTCCTTATCCTCGGGTATTACATCGTCATGCGCAGCAGCAGGGACATCTTTATTCATCCCAGGTATAACGCCCTCTTCCGGGGTCAGAATCTCAAATTGCGGCATGGAAGGGTCAATGAATCTCTTCATTTTTTCAAATTTGCTGACAACCTCGTCAACATATTCATGCAACTTTACACTTGAAAAGAACTGTTGAGTCTCAGACAACTCAACAGCTGGGGACAATGAAGTCTCTTTTTCAGCGAATTGTTCCTGCAGCTTCCTAACCCTTTCCATATGTGCGTGAAATATGGCATTCATGTCCCTCCTAAGCAACATGAATAACTCACTCATTTCCTGAAAAACAAAACAGCAAAAATTATTCGAAAACTACTAATACTTTTAAAGTGAATAATAATATATATATATATATATATAACAACATTTATCTTACATCCTTCGCCAATTCGTGGATCACCTCATCCACCATCTCACCCTTGGGCAGCTTGTACTTAATCAACTCAATCAACTCACAGTCCTCGCTCTCATCATCAATCTCATGCTTCTTTCTCTCTCGTCCGCTTTCCCTTTCTTCCCGTCCCCGCCCATCTTTTACTCGATCTTCTTCCTCACAAATATTTCCCTTGCCAAGAGGCTTCTTCCCACTCTGCCCTTTCCTGCGAGACACGGGATATGTGTCTGTCAGGAACTCTCCCTGTCCAAATTCACCGGCTGCAACTTCTTCCGCAACCCTTTTCTTGATTCTGTCTGTGTCCCAATGTTGTATCAATGGTATGGTTGAGGGTTCCGCACGACCTTGCCATTTCAAACGATGAAAATACAAGATCTGAAGGACTAAAATGCAGCCGCTCACATTCTTGACACTACGATTTATACTTATTAACAGAGAACACACACCTATTAAGCACATGTGTGCACCAATCCAACTGTTTTATGTTTTCCACCTCAACAACTGAACGTAACACACCAAAATCCACATTCCTATTGGCACTTGGTGTTAAAAATGAAGACAATGAAAATAAAAAAAAAACGCTTAAAGTCGTCACCACCGTCCACCATACTCTCCAAAATAGACCTAAAATACTTCAAACTGACTTCTGCCTTAAACTTATACCTAGCATTCCAATCAGTCATTAGAGGTAAACTTTCATTATTTCTTAAAACATCACACCCTTCGTTCATTGGCCGAAGGAAACAGTCATGAATATCCTCCGCCGTCACAACAAAACTCCTATTTTGATCAATCCTAAGGAGCTGACTTGTACCATTGAAATTGCCAATTAACCACCTCAGGAGTTTTGTTGGGATTGCATTCACCCCAGACATCTTCAGCAGACCTCCAAAGCCAATGGCTTCAATGTCTCTCTTTTGAGCATCGTAAGTTTGGATATGACTTCACACGGACCGCGCGGTCTACATTGTGTGACAAAATCACCGCAAAAATGTGAAAAAAAAAGGTTAGTGCTTGTACTTTAAATTGCGATACTAAAAAAAGTTGAGAAAGTATAGTACGTATTAGCTCTTTTTCTTTTCAAAGCAAGATTTTTCTTGCGATTCTTCTTGGGTGGAATATATTCCTCACTTGAGGAGGATGGGTCGTCGTATGGAACAAGAGCTAATGGAGGGATATCGGCATTTTTGACCTCCTCTTCACCGGTCTCTTCATACGCACCATTTTTATTCTGCAAACACATAAAAACACCAAAGAAATCAAAACTAGACTTATTCAAAGATTTAAAAGAAAACGAATGAAGCACATAAGCGGGACACTCTGGTTATGGGCTAATACATTTCGGTGTAACAACTAATACAATTGAGAGTAACAACTAATACAAAACATCCCCAATAATATACACTTTATATAACCGTATTACTATTCAAACAACCTAATAATACATTTAAAAGAAAAACAAAACAACATCAAAAAAGCAGGGGAATGTGATTTTGCACTAATACTTTTCAGTGTAACAACTAATACAATTGAGAATACCAAGTAATACAAAATAAAAAAACATCCAAAAGTAAGAAAAATATATATCTGATTGCTTGTTACCGCAAGCACCAACAACATAAAAACACAGAAATAGAAAACTAGACTATTCGACTATTCGAGTAATCATTACATTTCGGTGTAATGCCTAATACTATTCGAGTAAAGTACTACATTTAAAAAAAAGCAAAGACATAAGCAGGACACTATGGTTTTGGACTAATACATTTCAGCCTAACAACTAATACAATTTAGAGTAACAGCTAATACAAAAAACCACCAATAATATACACTTCACTACATGCCATAAAAAAGAGAGAAATCATTACTAACACTTAGCATAAACAGTATATACTATTCAAACAAAATACGAATACAATTTATGAAAAAGCAGCAATGAGATAAAAAAAGGGGTGTAGTTTTGCACTAATACTTTTCTTTGTAACAACTAATACAATTGAGAATAACAAGTAATACAAAAAAAAAAACCTCCAACATAAAAAAAAAAAGTAAAACTTGAGAACAGAAGAAAACATATACATCATTCCTAATACTTTACATGATAAAAACTAATACATTATGAACTAACTACTAATACATTTAGGAAAATGTTTGTATAACTTAAATGTTTAGTAACAAAAACACATAAACAAACAGAAAATAACAAAACCTACGGAAAACCGAGAAAATAGGGTTTGGAATTCGAAAAATCAAACAAATCACCACAAAACTTTAAACACTACGGACAAAACTACCGTTTTCAAAGTTAAACCGGTGCATGAATCAAGCATTACCTTATTTGTGAACAGGGAACTTCGGAGAACGCGAAGGAGATGTGCTCTCGTCAAGCTCGAACTCAAACTCGGACGAAAATGGACGAAAAATTCACGACCAAAGACCACCCGGCGAATGC
Source organism: Rehmannia glutinosa (assembly GCA_016081115.2). Classification (NCBI taxonomy): domain Eukaryota; kingdom Viridiplantae; phylum Streptophyta; class Magnoliopsida; order Lamiales; family Orobanchaceae; genus Rehmannia; species Rehmannia glutinosa. The sequence goes on from JABTTQ020003138.1 coordinate 149,301, forward strand.
ACTCTTTCTCCCGAACTCGTAAGTTTTTTTGCCCTCTGTAGGTTTTTGCGATGTTGAGAAGGAGGAGTTTAAATGAAGATGAAGAGGTGTAAGCCCACGCGTTCAATGGAGGGGACGGTTCAATGTTTTTGCCCCGAAATTGAAAAGGCAGGTTCAAATAACACTTAACAGAATTACAAAAATGCCCCTAAAGCAAATAAATGACAAAATTGCCATTATTATGGGCGCAGATCCGGTCGATCCGTTTAATGGTTGGGCCGTTAGACGGCCCCGATGAAGTTTTTGTGTAATTTTAGTGGTGTAGAAGTCGAACTAAAGAAAAGTATTTCCAGGAGGGGAAAAGAGAAAACGGGCTCAATGCATGATAAAAACCTGTTTTTGTTTTTATTTTTAATAAGGAATAGCAATTCTTGTATTTATAGATGTTGATGAGGAAATTTCAGGTTTGGTGGATGTGTGGGCCGCCTGTGTAATATGCATGGCCAACATTTATGGTACGGGGCCTATTGCACTTCTCCCACGTTAAATGGTCTACGTTTCATATCATTAACCTGACCATATAATCGAGTTTAACTTCTTCTTCTTCTTCTTCTTTTTTTCTCCTCGTTTAACTTGATTTTTTCTTGTTACGACCTTTTGGAATCTTATTTATGTTTTATATTTTTTCCAGAAAAGTTAGCTCCCACCAGATTTGACTGCTCTGAAAAATCATGGACATATATTTGGAGATGGCAAAATCCCAACGAGAGCCATCCCTGTTGGTGCCCAAATAAAATGGGACGGAGATTCCCCGGTTAGCTTGAGGATGAGAGCGGGGATAGGACGGTGATGATGTTTGTATCCCCCATTCTCGACCGCGTTCCTGTCCCCGATTATATAAAACAGGAATTCCATGTCCCCATCTCCATTCCCAATATGTATACAATCCATATATATATATATATATATATATATATATATATATGCATTAAATCAAATAAGACAGGGGTTCTAGGTAAGAAGGTAAGGGACTAATCTTAACCATTGATTGAAAATATTGGATGGATGAGATCATTCCACTTTTTTTGGTAGCTAGTTTGTAACTGCCTTTCATTAAGTAAAAATATAGTAATTTTTGTTTCAGCGTTTTTATATAAGGTATGATTATAATTGTCTTAGCGCAATTTTCGGAGCAATATTTTTAATATTTTATTTCCGGAATCCAGCATATTTAGTGTTTTTTGCTGCTTAGACAACTTTTAGATAATCCATAGTTAGTTATTTTCTATTGCAATGTTTTATGACATACTGGAGAGTAAGCATAATTAGTTTTCTTTTGATGCTTAGATAGATCATAGACAATGTGTAGTTATTTATTTTTCGTTGTATTGTTTGTGACACTTATTACATAGTTGGATATAATGTACTGCACATTTAGTTTGTACACACTGCATATATAGTTTCTAGACATGCATAGTTAGTTGATTGTTGTTGCATAGTTTATGACATTTATTGCATAGTTGAGTATAATTTACTGCATATTTAGTTTTTTTAACATTACATAGATAGCTTCTAGACAATGCATAATTAGTTGATTTTGATGTATTGATAGCTTCTAGACAATGCATAGTTAGTTGATTTTTGTTGCAAAGCTTTAATGACAAATTCTCTTTCTAATTGTGTATTCGTTATTTATGAGATTGTGGAAGATAATGATTCTCTTCCGTATCCATTTTTTATGGGATTAGTTGTCAGTTAAGGCTAATTTTAATTTATTACCCTTTTTTTGATTGAATTAATTATTTAATTATATTTTTTGTCCATCTAATCACAACCACTCAATGATTCAGTCAATGGTTAAAATTAGTCCCTACGGTTTTACCTAAGGCCCTAGTCTCACTGGATCCTCTCCCTATATATATATATATATATATATATATATATATATATATTATATATAGGGATAGGATCTCGTGTGGCAACCTCTTACCGTGTGGCAGTATGGATTGGTCCCATCCATCCACATGTTTTATTTAATGGTCCAGATTGCTATAAAAATAACTGATTTATTAATTAATTAATATGTGGAAAGGGCATAATAGTAACTAGCAAAATGCAATAAATCACGTCCATACAATCAAGGGATTGATTAATATCACGTTTCCATAACTGAAATTGTACACTATTTTAATAACTGATTGTACACCATTTTATATCTAACAGTGCATCATTGTATAACTAATTGTACATCATGTAAAGGAACTATAAAGACAAAAATGGTGTAACCATCTTCCCATTTAATAACTTAACTATGCACCATTTTATATCTAACCGTTCATCATTGTATAATTAATTATACATCATCTAAAAATCTTATAAAGACAAAATGGTATAACCACCTTCCCATAATGACGCCCTACAATCATGGATGTGATAAAGATCACGTTTCTATAACTGAATTATACACAATTTTAATAGTCGAACTGTGCACCATTTAATAACTGACTATACACCATTTTATATCTAACAGTGCATCATTGTATAATTAATTGTATATCATCCAAAAGAACTGTAAAGACAAAATGGTGTAACCATCTTCCCATTTAAAAACTTAACTGTGCACCATTTTATATCTAACAGTGTATCATTGTATAACTAATTGTCCATCATCTAAAAACTCTATAAAGACAAAATGGTGCAACCACTTTCCCATAATGATGCCCTATTATACAATCATGGATGTGATAAAGATCATGTTTCCATAATCGAATTTTGTATCATTTTAATAATCGAATCAGTATACCATTTTATATCTAACAATTGCATCATTGTATAACTAATTGTACATCATTGTGAATAAGCCACAATTGAATAAAAACGGAACAATCAGAAAAATCAAATCCCATGAAAATCACGGGATTGAATGGTGTACAATTAGTTATATAATGATGTCTGTTAGATATAAAATGGTGTATAGTCAGTTATTAAATGGTGTACAGTTCAACTATTAAAATGGTGCACAATTCAGTTATGCAAACGTGATATTAATCAATCCCTTGATTGTAGGGGCGTGATTTATGGCATTTTGCTAGTTACTATTTTGCCCTTTCCACCGATTAATTAATTAATGAATCAATTATTTTTTATAGCAATCTGGACCATTGATAAAATGTGTGGATGGATTGGATTAATCCACACTACCACACGGTAAGCCCCCTGCCACATTTGATCCTAATCCTGTATATATATATATATATATATATATATATATATATATATATATAGGGAGAGGGTTATATGAGACCACATCATAGGGTGAGTCCATAGGGACCAATCCTAGCCATATATCTAATTTTTTCAAGGGTTGCGATTTAAGAGGCAAAATTACAAATTACAAGCTTGTTAATTAAACACAGGGGTAAATTAGTCATCCTCTCAAATCAATATTCATGGGATTCACGGTATTAATGGAATTCACGCAATCCTTCCAAATCTCAAAACAAAATCACGTAACAAACCTACTGCTTCTTCTTCAACATACTACTATGAAAAATCATTCATCTTTCTTATGAAGATTTAATTTGTTGCTTATATAGATGTGTCATGGTGCTTTTATATATATTAACTACATAAGCAAGTCATTAGCAACAAATCAATACTACATAAGCAACAAGTCTATACTACATAAGCAACGAATATACACTATGTATGCACTACAGATATATTAACTACATAAGCAAGTCATAAGCAACAACCCCATATTACATAAGCAGCAAGCCTATACTACATAAGCAACGAATATACACAACGTATGCACCACAATTACATTAACTACATAAGTAAGTCATAAGCAACAAACCCATACTACATAAGCAACAAGTCTATACTACATAAGCAATGAATATACACTACAAATGCACCACAGATACATTAACTACATAAGCAAGTCATAAGCAACAAACTCATACTACACAAGCAACGAATATACACTACATATGCAACACAAATATATTAACTATATAAGCAAGTAATAAGCAACAACCCTATACTACATAAGCAACAAATATACACTACATATGCAATACAAATATGATTAAATTACACATGCAATATGATTATACTACACATGCAATATGATTATATTACATAAGCAGTTAACAATAGAATACACGGAGAGAGAAAAAAAGTGAACATGAGGGATATGAGTTACTCAATAATGAAACCACGTGCGCGTGAAAGGAGGAAACAAATTGAACGTGATTGAGATCTCATCAAATCTCAATAACTGATTCTATATTATAAAATGACCATCCTATCCTTTTTAGTTGTTGAAACAAAAAAAATAAATATAAAACCCCCTAAACAAAATTACAACAAGAATAATAACAATGAAGAACGAATATTTGGTTGAAGTGTATCTTGTTGTGTTGTATCTCAATGGTTGTCTTGGTTGCTCCAAAACTTCCTCTATTTATAGGAGATGATTGATCAAGCATAGACTCCTCTTGGGGATTGAAAATCTCTGAGAAAAATACAATTAAAATCAAAGAATATAGTTGTTAGAAATCAATCCCACATTTTAAGGAAATATGTCTCATTGTCAAACGGTCATATTTTTTTCATTGTCAAAGCACAGGCGACGATCGTCGCGCACAAATAAGAGATTTGAAGAACTCATTGAAAATTACAACAGGGCGACCGGTCGACATAGGCTTCGACCGGTCGACCCCTGTCTCAACCGGTCCCCCTAAGTGTTTTGTTGAGATAAAAATGTTGCTTCATTTGGAAGAACGTTCGTGCACGGTCGCACGGGGGTGTCGACCGGTCGACGGCACCGGCCGACCGATCGACCGGGCGACGGTCGACTAATCAATTTTACCTCAGGTTCATTTTCTGTTTCAAACGTACTCTTCAGGTACGGGTTGCCCTATAGGGCGACCGTTTGGCCATAAAACAAAAATGTTGTCCAATTTTATATCGAAAATAATCTTCAATAAATACTCCGAAAAATAGTAAAAATATTTTAGACCGATCGGGAGTATTAGGACAACATTTAGAAACATTGTTTTGGTGTAAAAATACATTAACAAAAAATCATTAAAAGCGTTGTCCAATTTAGTTGAAAATAAACTTGAAGAAATACTCCGGGAAATATTAAAACCATTTTAAATCATTTAGAAATATTTGGACAACCTTTAAAAACATTGTTTTGGTGTAAAAACCACATCATCAAAATCATGATAAAATCATTTATCAAACAATCTCCCTCTTTTTGATGATTACAAACCAAAACAATTCAACAAGGCCGATTTTGAAAACAAAACAATTTTGAGAGGCTATTTTGAAAACAAAACAAGTTTTCCGGTCAAAAACAATTTTCAAGCACATATAGCAAATGCTCCCCTTATCAACATGCACAACAAGAGTAATATGGAAGCAACGTCAACATAAGCTAAAATCTTAGCTTTTCGATATTGAGCTTAAGTATCTAAAACTTAAAAGCTCCCCCTGTCAAAGATACATCATTAGAACCGTATATAAGTCCGTACTACAACCAATTGGACCATGATTCATACATAACCATAATGCACCAAGTGGACTGAATATGATCCACAACTTATAGCTTTATGAAGCCATAACTTATAGCTTCCGGTCGTTAAGCTTACCTTTGCTTATATGAGCTAAAGAGTTATATAACCTGTTTATCCACCTGTTTCTCCCCCTTTGGAATCATCAAAAAGAATGTTAGCACGATAAATACATCATATATTCATATCAAAGTGCGCAACTAAACCGGTGTATCGAGCTATTTGAACATTGAAGCTTATTAACCAAATAGGAGTGAAAAGTCGAATCATACGACTTGTAGAGGTTTATGAAAACTTATTTGATAAGCAAGACATTATCTCTATAAATGTATAAGACTTTTGAAATCGAGAGAATCATGTAGGTGATGAATTTTTTATTGAAACGTTTTATCGAACACTTGGCGGGCGTCAAAAATTGAAAAGAATATATATAGCCCTTGTAAATGAAATCAAGCCAAGTTTTTCATCACCAAATGCAATTTAATAAATATCATTCATCAACAATCAATAAGCTCATCACAAACATATACTAATTTCATCAAAATAGTACATATAGGCCAAGTTCTCAAGGATTCAACCCAAAGAAGTAGAATTCTTACCATTTGATCGGTAAGACGAGCAATGATGATGATAGTCGAGCTAGATAATCCCCAAAATATATAATTCATGCACCAAAACTCATTTGAAGTGAATTGTGTTGTGAAATTTGCAAAGGGGACGAAAAATAAATCAAAAAGCAAAAATGCTAAGTCGGAAAACAGAACCATTTTTAACCAAAAATCCCTTTATGACCGGTCATGGGCAAGGGCGACCGGTCGACGGCATGGGCGATCGGTCGGCTTTGCCCCAGTCAGCCCACTGTTTGAGTTATGTCTCAAAATTCGAAGTTTGATCGAAAAATCCGATTTTTCGCCCCTAGGTTTTAAAAACGTGCAAAATGCAAACGTAGACCTCATTCAATATATATTATGTCATGATCAAGCTCGAAATGAGGTAAAATACTTGGCGGTGGGCGATTAAAAAGTCTGCGAGTTATCCTTGAGATGGAATTAAACATATCACAAGTTTTTGTTAAAATCTCAATCCCTTTTTAAAAAACATCGAATCTCAATATATTTAGTTCGATTATGACGAACCATATTTTGAATACGAATAATCGTATAATAAATACCGGACTTGTTATCGCAAAAAATAAGAACGTTTTAATACTTTGGATATACAAGTCATAAGAAGAAGTGCCTTTCAAATATTTGAAAATTTCTTTTAACGTCACTTTAATGAGATTCGTTGGGATAGTTTTTTTTTTTTTTTTGAAGTCGAGCAAATAGACATAAGGCATATAGAATGTCGAGTCTATTGAAATAATACAAGAAAACATACCTCGAATTTGTTTGTCAATTGATATGTCTTTCTCAACATTTGTTAATCTCTACATTGGTAGCCATAGAGGTTGAGTTGATTCTTCCTTCTTCAATGCCTAATATCTTCAAAGATATTTTTGTATATTTTGATTGTGAATTTATAACCACCTTCTTGGCATTGATTAATTTGAAGTCCAATGGAGAAATTTGAGCTCCCCCATCATGTGATACCATGCACATCTCAAGTTCACCTACATCAACTCAGAAGAATCTCTTGCACAAAATATTCATTAGTAGCACCAAAAATATTCTCATAAATATGCACAAGCAAACAATCTTGCCCTTTTTCAAAAAACAAGGAGAGTAGTATCAACTTTACCTTTTGTAAAATCATTTAGCAAAAATAGCTAAGTCTATCATACCATACATGGGGTACTTGTTTGAAACCATACAAGGCCTTTTATAAAGATCATTTGGCCTAGAAAAATTTAAACCCCGGAGGTTATTTTACATAGACTCTTACTAGAATAAAGCCATTTAGAAAATAGCATTAAACATCTATTTGGTAAAGATTGAAATTTTCTCAAAACAAGAATGGGCAAGTAAAATGCAAATAGCTACTAAATGTGCTATGAGTGCAAATGTTACATCAAAATCAATTACCTTCTTCTTGAAAATACCTTTGAGCTACTAACCTCGCCTTAGTTCGACCAATGTTGCCTTGGTCATCGAGTTTGTTCCGGAATACCCTTTTTGTCTACTTCATTACTATCATCATAGGGCATCCAATTTGTCTAAGGTGTTCACAATAGAACATATACATCCAAATATTTTGAGGTAACCAATATTTGGAGTACTTCATTTCTCATCTACACAACTTAACAAACTCATTAACGGCATCGCTTATATAATCAAGAATAAAAATAGCCCAAGTGTAAAAACATGTCTCAATCATCAATAACAAAATATCTTGCAAAAGAGCATAGTAGTAAGAGACATTATATATATAGACCATGAAGCAAGAAACACATACTATGCATTTAGAAGATCATCAAGAGTCTAATAAATCATGCAAGTTCAAGTAAGCTTAAGAAAGCTACAAAAGGTCTCTTTTGAAATTTGAAAATCCGATAGCATATAATTGAGACCTCATTTAAAAGAAGTATTTGAACAAAAGTTGACAAAGCAAATATGTGCAATCAAATATCGAATAGTGCCTTTCAAAAAATCTAAAAATCCTCTTAATGGCACTTGTATGAAATACTATGAAAAACAAGCACATATGCACATGGCAGTACATATATCGAGTCTATAAGAGTAAGAATAACACAAGTAAACGTACCTCCATAATTTAGGCCTTTCTGGACAAATAATGACATAAATGGCCATTTGTGAAAATATGTAAATCCTACATACTTCTTAAAACAAATATAGCACAAATCATAATGATAAAAATGTAGGCTAAGGGATATCACAAGTAAGCTCATGCCATAAAAATCCATAAGAGATGATAACATACTTTAGTCTATAAAAATGCACAAGAGTTTTAAAAACATCATATAAGGTCTCCTTTTTCAAAAGAATTTTTAAAAACACACACATATATTGAAGACCTTAATTAAAAGAAAATCAATACTTGAAAACTCATGTTGCAATAAAAAAACATGCAAAACAAAATAAAATGCATATTTTAAATGGGGAGATACGGGTTACCAATTTTGCCATTTCCATGGGTTGTGCCGTTCCCATTGTTGATGATATCTTCCCCTTGAGAAGTCACTTTGTTGATGATGACTTCTTTGATTACTCCATTTCCAAGGTTTGTTACCTTCCCATTGTTGATGGTCTCTTCTTCTTTGAAAATCATCTTGTTGATAATGTCTTTGCCATTTCCAAGGATTGTGTTCTTCCCATTTTTGACTATATCCTCTTCTTAGAAATTGGCTTTGTCGAAAATAGTTTCTCCTTCTTTGATCAAATGAAACGGTCATTTGATGCCTTCTTGGCGGTATGAATTTTCTTCGATCATTATTTCACCAGATTAGCTTTGAGACTTTTAGGTCTCCAATAATGATTAGAGCTATTTCTAGCCCGACAAGTATTAGCCGTATGACCCTTTTTACCGCAATAGAAGCATGTAATAATTCTAGGAGCATAATGACCAACGTGCTTAGAGACTTGATTCTTTTTCATGTGATTGACACCCTTAGACTTATAATCAAGTTCTAGTTTCGAATTATCACAACAATCAACAATATCGGTCATTCTATTTGTACTCAAGTTGGATTTTAATAAATCCTTTTTCATTCAATCAATATTCTCAACAAGAGTATTATTTTCTTTTTCATGGTTTCTAACCTTGTCAAGTGTGGTGGTGTGAGCACATGATAGTGATTCATAGGAAGTAAATAAACTATCCTTATCATTTTTCAAAACATTGAATTCCTTTTTCAAATTTTTGTGTTTAACAAGTAAGCTTTGGAATTCATTTTGAAGTTCATCATAATCATTTTGCAAATCACTATAATCATTTTGAATAACAATATCATAGGAAGTAGAGGGTTTAAGACATACCTCATTTTCTTCTTCGATGCCCATAAAACAATATTCAACTTCTTCATAGTTGGAAGTTGTAAGAGGCTTGTTCCTTAGATTTGAGCTTGTATCCCTTTGAGAAGTAGATGCTTTTGTTTGACTCCTTTCATTTGCAAATACTCCATAGATGGCTTCTAATTTTTGCCATACTTCATGTGCCGATCGAATTCCTACAATATGTTCATATTCCAAATTAGTAAATGAACAATACAAAATATTGAGAGCTTTACCGTTTAAGAAGATGATTTTCTTTTCTTCATCATTGAGCTCTTTGAAGCCTTTGGAGGTGTGTGGTGTATCTTTCATCGGAATGTATTCTCCATTTATGACAGTGTTCCAAATATCAAACCCGCAACCTTGTAAATAGCATTCCATTCTTTCTTTCCAAAATATAAAATTTTTGGAATCAAACCGAGGTGGCTTGGTGGTGGAGGTGCCGGAAAGATGAGCTTCGTTCGTAGCCGACGATCGTTTCTCTTCACTCGCGATGTGAAACGAGCATGCCAAAGAGTTTGGCTCTGATACCACTTGTAAGTCCAAGCGGCTACGATAATCTAGAGGGAGGGTGAATAGATTATCTCCATCTTTTCGCTATTACCCTCTTTTTAGAACCGAATGCTCAAAGACAATAATAAAGGTGCGGAATGTAAACAACACACGTCGATTTATAGAGGTTCAACCCACCTAGGGCCTAATCCTCTACCACCCCAGTATATCCGGGATGGATTTCAAAAAGAAAAAGAATTTTATTAATTACGAAAATTAATACAAACTCAACTTACAACACCTTGAAGAGCACCACACTCTTCTTCAACAACACCTTTGGAGATTACCACAATCTCCGTTTGAAGATCACCACAATCTTCCTTCAACGGCACCTTGTGAAGATTACCACAATCTTCAACCTTGAAGAATACCAAATTCTTCAACACCTCAATAAGAAGATCACCACAATCTTCTTGCACCTATCACCTAGATCATCCAAGTGTGTTCTTACCACAAGAACACTCACAAGGATATCTTGTGTTGAATGATAACCAAAAATCAAGATTACAACTCAATAATGAATATTACAATTTGAGTGCAAAGTTTAATCAAGAATAGCCTAGACCTCAAGGATGTGAAAGTGAAAAGCTAGGCAAAATTACAACAAGAATAATAACAATGAAGAACAAGTATTTGCTTGAAGTGTATCTTGTTGTGTTGTATATCAATGGTTGTCTTGGTTGCTCCAAAACTTCCTCTATTTATAGGAGATGATTGATCAAGAATAGGCTCCTCTTGGGGATTGAAAATACAGAAAAATAAAAAAATAAAAATAAAAATAAAAATACAGAAAAATACAATTAAAATCAAGAATATAACTGTTAGAAATCAATCCCACATTTTAAGGAAATATGTCTGCTGTCAAATGGTCATATTTTTTGCTGTCAAAGCACAGGGCGACCGGTCGCGCACAAATAGGAGATTTGAAGTACTCATTGAAAATTACAACAGGGCGACCGATCGACATAGGCTTCGACCGGTCGACCCCTGTCTCAACCGGTCCCCCTAAGTGTTTTGTTGAGATAAAAATGTTGCATTTGGGAAGAACGTTGTGTACGGTCGCGACGGGGGTGTCGACCGGTCGACGGCACCGGTCGACCCCCTGGGCAACCGGTCGACCTGTCCAATTTTACCTCAGGTTCATTTTCTGTTTCAAACGTACTCTTCAGGTACGGGTTGCCCTATAGGGCGACCGTTTGGCCACAAAACAAAAATGTTGTCCAATTTTATATCGAAAATAAACTTCAATAAATACTCCGAAATATAGTAAAAACATTTTAGACCGATCGGGAGTATTAGGACAACATTTAGAAACATTGTTTTGGTGTAAAAATACATTAACAAAAAATCATTAAAAGCGTTGTCCAATTTAGTTGAAAATAAACTTGAAGAAATACTCCGGGAAATATTAAAATCATTTTAAATCATTTAGTAGTATTTGGACAACCTTTAAAAACATTGTTTTGGTATAAAAACAACATCATCAAAATCATGATAAAACCATTTATCAAACATAAGCTGGAGACATTTGTTCGGTTTTACATGAAGCTTTTAGGAAAATATGTTATCTTTGAATTTCCCATAACTGAGGCCTAAAGACTTGTTGTTCCGGATTTACTTTTAGTTCTTTATTTAATTAAAGAGAATTTTACTATTAGCCTTTTGAAGTATTGACCAAAACAAATACGGAAGCCTGGTGAACGTCTTCTTATTTTTGCAAAAGTGTTGAACTAACTTTTTAAATAAATAAAAAAAACTAATTTCCTTAATTGTTACAATCTCTCTTTTCTTTGTTGTGGAAATAAATTTGTTTGTTGGGAAAAAATAAATAAATAAATAGCAGGCTGGCCCACCTCAACCTACGGTCCAGCGCTGGCCAATCCATTTAGGCCCGCCAGGAAAATCCTCAACCCAACTCACTATCTTTGGCTAGGGGCGTCAATTTGTGATACGACATGATAACTCGACACGAACCCAACTTGAATTTAGCACATACAGTTACAGTTACAACCCTTAGCAGGTTCGGGTCAAATTCGGGTCGACCACGATTAACACGGGAAAATAAATAGGTTAGGTCAGGTCAACCCCGGTGTCAACATGATTGGCATATTTAACCCATTTAATTGTACAGTGACATATTTTTGTCATATTTTGCGAAATTTTAGTTGATTATATGATGTTGGACAAATTATTGAATACATTTTCTAATAATTTAATGTATTTTTTATTTCTAATTTTAGCTTTTTCTCCATTTTTTCGTTTTTTTGTGTCAACTTTAATTTATATAGGTATTTCGTGTCGTGTCGGGTTACCCGTGTCATAAACAGGTTGTGTTCGTGTCGTGTATCTTGACACAATAATTAAACATATCGTATTTTGTGTCAAACATGTAATACCCGTGTCAAAACACGACTTGCGAATATGAAACACGACACAATTGACGCCCCTACCTTTAGCGGAGTGGGGTGGGCCGGCTCGGCGTGCCAAGCCCATTTTGATAGTAAAGAATTGAATAGAAATAATTTATTGAAGTGTATTGATTCTTGTATAACATTACAAAGGATTTAAATACAAAAATTCCAACGGCTATAATAATGGCAAATAAGGCAACTACTATCATGGTGATGGTTAGCATCTTTATACATTTATAATAAATATCTCTAATTGATTATGTTTGATCTTCCCCTTGAATTGTGGTATTGATAGAAGCAATCTTGTCACCCCTCTTCAAGGTTGGCGGTGATAGTGAAAAAACGCCAAGCTTGTAACTTTTTCCCGAATAAAGTGGTAATTGATCTTGATGTGTTTTGTGCGAGCATGAAAAATGGGATTGTGTGACATTTGAATTGCACTTTTGTTATCACAAAGAAGACTCGGCCTTCGTTCAAGTGAGATGCCAAGATCTTGAAGAAGATATTGGAGCCAAGTAAGTTCAGCAGTTGTAGTCGCTAGAGCACGATATTCTGCTTCAGCACTAGAACGAGAAACTGTAGGTTGTTTTTTAGATGCCCAAGTCACACAATTTGAACCAAGAAAAATACAATAACCGGTTGTGCTCCTTCTTGTCATAGGACAACCAGCCCAATCTGCATCACAAAAGGCATTAAGAGTTAGAGAGCTTTGAGATAAATAACGAACTCCGTGAGTGATTGTTCCTTTTAAGTAGCGCAAGATGCGCTTTACAGCTCGTAGATCCTTCATGGTTGGGTTTTGAAAATGTTGGCATACAAGGTTAACAACATGTGTTATATCGGGTCTAGTGAAAGTAAGATATTGAAGAGAACCACATAGTTGGCGATAAGTAGTAGGATCTGTGGGTTCATTATCATTAGGAAGAGAATTGGGTTTTATAGCTATAGGTGTGCTTATTGGAGATGAATCAACCATCTTAGCTTTATGAGAATGTCTCGAGCATATTTTGCTTGAGAAAGTGTGAGCCCACCAGGAAAATATTTAACTTCAATACCTAGAAAATAAATGAGGGGGCCTAAATCTTTAATTGCAAATTCCTTACTTAGGCGAGAAATAAGTTGAGATATAAGTAAAGGATTATTACCAGTGAGAATTATATCATCTACATAGACAAGTAAAAGAATATAATTAGTACCATGATTATATATAAAGAGAGAAGAATCAACTTTACTACATCTAAAATCAAGAGTAATGAGACAAGTTGATAATTTAATCCACTGAGCACGGGGTACTTGTTTGAGACCATAAAGTGATTTATGTAAAAGGCAAACGTGATTAGAAAATGTAGGATCGACAAAACCTGATGGTTGCTCCATGTAGACTCGGTCATTTAGAGTGCCATGTAAAAAAGCATTTTTGACGTCTAATTGTTTAAGTGGCCATTTGAAATAAGTAGCAAGAGAGAGTATGACACGAATTGTTATTGGCTTGACAACAGGACTAAATGTCTCTCCAAAGTCAAGGCCAGGAATTTTAGTGTACCCTTTAGCTAATAGACGAGATTTGAACTTATCAATACTCTCATCCTCCTTATACTTGGTACGATAAACCCATTTAGAGCCAATGACATTTGCATTTGTAGGACGAGGGACAAGGGACCAAGTTTTATTATTTTGAAGAGCATCTATCTCTTGTTTCATAGCATCTCTCCAATTTTCAAATTTTAGAGCTGTCTTTAACGTTTTAGGTTCGTCAATGGAGATAATAAGAGCAATATTAGAGTGTGGAGAAATAGATGGACAATCATAATCTTTAAGATAAGGAGGGGGGCGCTTTACTCGAAGTGGTCGAGTAGATAACAAAGTTGAAGTTTCACAATTATTCTCATTGGTAGTATTATTTTGTGTCAAAACAAGATTATCATTGGTTTCTGGTGGTGAGGGATCATCACCTAAAGGAATGTCAACATGTGATGTTATGTTTGGAGATTCATCAAAAATTAAATAGGTGGGCTTCATATTATCTGACTCTTCATTGAATGGAGTTTTTGGTGAGTGTTTTGTAAACCATTCTTCAGAATTAGGAAATGTAGTGAGAGATAAATTAGAGGTAGCACCTTGGTCTTTTGATAAGTAAGGAAAATTGTTCTCATTAAAAACAACATACCGCGAAATATAAACATGATTAGTATTCTTATCTAGACATCTATAACCTTTATGTAAAGGACTGTATCCTATAAATACACAAGGAACTGTTTTCTTAGAAAACTTATGCATCGTTGGAGTTTTTAAATAAGGAAAACATTGACAACCAAAAATACGTAAGCCAGAGTAATCGAGATTCTTACCAAATATTTTGAAATAAGGAGTCTCTTTTCCCATAGAGAGAGGTAATCTATTAATTAGATACGTTGCTGTTAAGAAAGCATCAACCCAAGGTTTTGTAGGAACATTAGCATGAAAAAGTAATGTCAACCCTGTTTCAACAATATGTCAATGCTTGCGTTCTGCAAGTCCATTCTGTTCAGGTGTATAAGGACAAAAAATTTGTTGTGTAATTCCACATAAAGCCAAATAATTTATAAAATGATTAGAAGTGAATTCTTTACCACCATCACATTGAAAAATCTTTATTTTTCGATCAAAGAAATTCTCAACAAGGGTTTGAAACTTAATAAAACATTAAAAAAACTCAGACTTATTTTTTAAAGGATATAACCAAGTGTAACGAGTAAAATCGTCAACAAATATCACATAATACTGGAATTTTTGAGAAGAAACAGTTGGTGCAGGTCCCCATAAGTCACAATGAATTTTTTGTAAAGGAAAAATTGAAATAGAATTTGATTTATCAAAAGAAAGTTTACAACGTTTCCCTAATTGACAACTTGCACATATTGTATTTTTTGTGAACCAGTGTGAAACATTGATGACTTTTATTATTTTCTAAAATGTGTAAAAAATTTAAATTAGGGTGTCCCAAACGAGCATGCCATATATTTGCAGACGCTCCTATGAATTTAATCCGCCAAAGCTTTTGTAAGTTGTCCTCCTCAAGTCCATACAAGCCTCCTTGTCCATATCCTTTTGCCATGACTTGTTTCTTCTGATCCTTGATAACAAACTCGTTAGAATCAAATGTAATAGTACAAAAATTATCATCGACAAGTTTACTCACAGATAATAAATTATTTTTTCATTTCTGGCACTACTAAAATATTATTTAGTAAAAGTTTACCATGTGAAGTGTTTAGCATAGTTTTTCCAGTGTGTGTAATGGGTAAAGCTTGACCATTACCAATAAAAATAGAATTAGAACCAAAATAAGGTTTCAAAGAACTTAAATTACCTCCTTGATTTGTCATATGAGCAGTAGCTCCAGAGTCGACATAAAAAGTTGGTTCATTCTCGTTATTTAAATTCATTGCCGCAAAAGCTTCTTGGGTATTTTCACCTTCTGTTTCGTAATTATACCTGTAGTAACATTTAATGGCAGTATGATTGGTGCGTCCACAAATCTGACATGCTACTTCACTAGTAGTTAACTTGTTGGATTGTCCTCTCAAATTGTTGTTGTTGAACCTCGATGGACTTTGAAAGAATGGAGGTTGATTATTATTCCGTGAACGACTTTGAGGGGAAGAATTGGGACCTCGTCCTCTAAAATTGCCTTTGCCTCCACGGTTGCCTCGTCCTCTTTGTCCAAAATATACTTGATTATGATCAAGTTGTTGATGCTCCTCTTTAAGATAAAACTGTTCAAAATTTTGTACAGACAGAGCAAATTGGTTAAATGATGGGTATGGGGGTTTGGATAAAACAACAATTCGAAATTCTTTGTATTTTTCCCCAAGGCCTTGTGCCATTTGGAAAACTTTGTCAACATCACCAAGAGGTTTTCCAATAGCTGCAAGTTTATCACAAATCTCCTTCAATTTTCGGGTATACTCTTCAAGTGAGAGCATCCCTTTAGATAAACCATATAAGCTATTTTTAATTGGGCTTTATTTTCTTGATGTCGGGCAAACTTGATTGTTCTTAGAGTGATCTCCAAATAGAGTATGATGTATCCCCACCAAAGATCATGTTAAGATGTTCTTTCTTCATGTTGCTAAGAAGCCAAGACATAAAAAAGCCATCATTATTAATCCAAAGATCAAAAGTTGGATTTTTTATTTACTTTCCAGCAGAATCAATGATTTCATATGCTGGTTTTTGAAGATTAGTAATGTGATGTTCTATTCAAAGACTTCAAATCAAGGGGAGTATTTGGGATTTCCAAACAAGAAAATTTGTGGTAATCCCAACAAGAAAATTTGTGGTTGATAATTTGATCGAAATGAGGCTAGAACATTGGTGAAAAGATTGGATTGACAAGGTGGGTTCTTCATAGGAGGACATTGTTTGATACATGTTTTTAACTTAATTTTGATGATTTTATTTTATTACCAAAACAATGTTTTTAAAGGTTGTCCAATTACTCCTAAATGATTTAAAATGGTTTTAATATTTTCCGGAGTATTTCCTCAAGTTTATTTTTGTTAATAATGGACAACACTTTTATTGATTTTATATCAATGAGTTTTTACTCCTATAACAGGTTCCTAAATGTTGTCTAAATACTCTCGATCGGTTTAAAATGTTTTTACTAAATTTTCGGAGTATTTCTTGAGTTTTATTTTCGTCAAAAATTGGACAACATTTATGTCTCGTGGTCGACCGGTCGCCCTATAGGGCAACCCGTACCTGAAGATGTTTTTTTTGGAACAGGAAATGAGACGGTAGAGAAACCGGCCAGGTCGGCCTGTCGACCGGCGTCGGCCGTGGCGTCGGACGGTCGACCCCCGTCGACCGGTACACTGGCGTATCTCGAAGCAGAACACTTGATCTTTGCAAAATCCATGAGGGGGACGGTTGGGGTGATGGTCGACCGGTCGAGGTATCGTCGGCCGCCGCCTGTGTTATTTTTCTTTGTGTATTCTTCTAACGTCTATTTTAAATGCGGCCGGTTATCTATATCTTTTGACAACAAATTTCGACCGTTTGACAATGAGACACTTTTCCTTAAATTGTGGGATTGATTTCTAATGACTATATTCTTGATTTTAATTGTATTTTTCTGTAGATTTTCAATCCCCAAGAGGAGCCTATGCTTGATCAATCATCTCCTATAAATAGAGGAAGTTTTGGAGCAACCATAACAACAATTGAGATACAACACAACAAGATACACTTCAAGCAAACACTTGGTCTTTCATTGTTATTATTCTTGTTGTAAAATTGCCTAGCTTATCACTTTCACATCTTTGAGGTCTAGGCTTTTCTTGATTACACTTCGCACTCAAATTGTATTATTCATTATTGAGTTGTAATCTTGATTTTTGGTTATCATTCAAACACAAGATATCCTTGTGAGTGTTCTTGTGGTAAGAACACACTTGGATGATCTAGGTTATAGGTGAAGAAGATTGTGGTAATCTTCTTATTGAGGTGTTGAAGAATTTGGTATTCTTCAAGGTTGAAGATTGTGGTAATCTTCACAAGGTGCCGTTGAAGGAAGATTGTGGTGATCTTCAAAGGGAGATTGTGGTAATCTCCAAAGGTGTTGTTGAAGAAGAGTGTGGTGCTCTTCAAGGTGTTGTAAGTTGAATTTGTATTAATTTTGGTAATTAATAAAATTCTTTTTCTTTCGAAATCCATCCCGGATATCTTTGGGGTGGTAGAGGATTAGGCCCTAGGTGGGTTGAACCTCTTTAAATCGACGTGTGTTGTTTACATTCCGCACCTTTGTTATTATCTTTGAGCATTCGGTTGGAAAAAGAGGGTGAAATCAAAAAGATGGAGATAATCTATTCACCCCCCCTCTAGATTATCGTAGCCACTTAGACTTACAAGTGGTATCAAAGCCAAACTCTTTGGCAAGCTCGTTTCACATCGCGAGTGAAGAGAAACGATCGACGGCTACTGAACGAAGCTCATCTATCCGCACCTCCACCACCAAGCCACCACTATTTGATTCCAAGAATTTTAATTTTTGGAAAGAAAGAATGGAATGCTATCTACAAGGTTGCGGGTTCGACATTTGGAACACCGTCATTAATGGAGAATCCATTCGACGAAAGATACACCATACACCTCAAAAGGCTTCAAAAAGCTCAATGATGAAGAAAAGAAAATCATCTCCTTAAACGGTAAGGCTTTAAATATTTTGTATTGTTCATTTACTAATTTAGAATATGAACATATTGTAGGAATAAAGTCGACACATGAAGTATGGAAAAAATTAGAAGCCATCTATGGAGTATTTGCAAATGAAAGGAGTCAAACAAAAGCATCTACTTCTCAAGATCATACAAGCTCAAATCTAAGGAATAAGCCTCCTACAACTTCCAATTATGAAGAAGTTGAATATTGTTTTATGGGCATCAATGAAGAAAATGAGGTATGTCTTAAACCCTCTACTTCCTATGATATTGTCATTCAAAATGATTATAGTGATTTACAAAATGATTATGATGAACTTCAAAATGAATTCCAAAGCTTACTTGTTAGATACAAAAATTTGAAAAAGGAATTCAATATTTTGAAAAATGATAAGGATAGTTTATTTACTTCTTATGAATCACTATCATGTGCTCACACCACCACACTTGACAAGGTTAGAAACCTTGAAAAAGAAAATAGTACTCTTGTTGAGAATATTGATTGCATGAAAAAGGATTTATTAAAATCCAACTTGAGTACCAATAAAATGTCCAATATTGTTGATATTCATAATTGTGATAAAGGACTTGATCATAAGCCTAATGTTGTTAATCATATGAAAAAAGGATCAAGTCACTATGCATATTGGTCATTATGCTCTAGAATTATTACTTGTTTTTATTGTGGCAAAAAGGGTCATACGGCTAATTCTTGTCGGGCTAGAAATAGCTCTAAATATTGTTGGAGACCTAAAAGTCTCAAAGCTAATCTTAAAGGACCCAAACACATGAGGGTACCACAAAACAATGTGCTATTAGGTACCCGCAAAGCAAAAATCGGAGAAAATTCATGCCACCAAGAAAACATCAAATGAACGTTTCATTTGATCAAAGAAGGAGAAACTACTCTCAACAAAGCCAATTTCCAAGAAGAGCGTATAATCAAAAATGGGAAGAACACAATCCTTGAAATGGCAAAGACATCATCAACAAGATGATTTTCAAAGAAGAAGAAACCATCAACCATGGGAAGGTAACCAATCTTGGAAATGGAGAAGTCATCATCAACAAAGTGACTTCTCAATGGGAAGATATCATCAACAATGGGAAAGACACAACCCATGGAAACGGCGTAATTGGTAAACCGTATCTCCCCATTTGTATATGCATTTTATTTTTAAATCTATGCATACTTTTAATTGTGTCTTAATTGCAAAATGAATCTTCAAGTATTTATTTTTAATATAGGTCTCTTATATATTTATGAGTTTTAAAATTTTTAAAAGAGACCTTGCATGATTTTCTAAAACTCTTGAGCATTTTATTAGACTTATGTGGCTTATTATCTCTTATGAAATCTTATAGCATAAGCTCTTTTTGATATCTCATATTACTTGCCTACACTTGTATTTTCTATGCAAATGTTGTCTAAGAATTGTGTAGGATACATATTTCATACTCATTGGCTATTACGTCATCAAGTTTCTTAAACCATCGAGGTATGTCTACTCGTATTTTTCTTTAAACTCGATTTTATGCTTATGCACATATCTTTCAAGATATTTCATTTTGATCCCTTAAGTGCCCCTAATTGATCTTGCAAATATTTTCTTTTAAAAGGCACTACGTGTTTAGTCTCGATTTTATCGTTTATATGTTTTCCCAAAACCCATATTTGTTGGATATAGTCCAAACTTATATTTTTGCAAAGTTTTAAAACTTTTGGGGTGAAAAATCGAATTTTGGAAAACTCTGGGAGAAAGAAAAATTACCTGAGACGGTCAAAGCAGGGGCGACCGGTCGCCCTGCACGTCGACCGGTCGCCCCCTACCTCGACCGGTCGCCCAGGCCTATTTTACACATATAATCGATTCTGTCTTCTCTGTAAAACAGACGCAAGTTTTTCCCTAAAACCCTATAACAGCGTTCTTCATCCCCTTCCCTTAAAAATCTTCAATTCTTCATCATTTTTCACGATTCTTGTTGCTAATCTTCTTATTTTCACAAGAATCTTACATATATGGCTCCTCCAAGAAATTCCACCGATCAAAATCCCACTTCTAAGAGAAGAAAGGGCGGAGAGGGTACTTTGAGAAATCGGCGAGACGAAGCCGAACAAAGGGATATTCGAGCCGCTCAAAGAAACGTGGCTCAAGAAGGTGATGATGTTCAAAATCCCATTCTCTCTCGGGCCCAAATTACCGAAGCCGCGGAACAATTTCGCTCGAAAATTGCCATTGGGCGAAAGGTAAAAATCTTTTGTTACTCAAGCTCCAAATTCTCGCAATGCTCTTAATTTCATCAATAAGTATGCGGAATGGTACTATGAGGATTCGGGGATGGGAGGTAAATCTATTGCTCGGACTAAAATGTGTCATTTTAGCTCATTTACAAATGAGTATCCCACCATTAGGGATTTTTGAGGAACAAGGTTGGATGTATCTATGGGAGCATGCTTATGTTTTGTATGATGATGATATTATCCAACTTTTTTATGCTAATATGTGGGTGCAATATGATAATGAAAGAAAGCCGATTGCCGTTAATTCGCTTATAAAGGGTCATCATTTTAGATGGACTCCCAATGATATTTGCCACTTTTACATGTTAGAGAAGGTGGTTGGGATTATTTCTCTTGTGGGACTTGGAATGATGAAATGTTGGGGGTGTCGATGAAAGAAGTTAAGACGTATTTGGGAGTATGGCCAAAGTATTCTCTGTTGGCAATGACACTTGAGCATCGTATTTTATCGGTCATTGTCGCATATTGCATTTGTGGTAAGTCGGGAAAGATGCCTAGCAATATGGATTATTTTTGACTTATAAGATTGCTAGGAGGAACCACTTAACTTTGGTGCCATACTTATTCAATGTCTAATCGAGTCCATTACTCAAGGTAATAAGAAGTTGGTTATGGGAAATTGGATTTGTAAACTTCTTATTCAATCGGGACTACCTTCGTCGGAGTGTAACTCGGAGGTATTTCAAAACGACTTTGACATTGATAACATCACCCAAATGGTCACTATGCGCAAGAACATGGAAATCCGACCAACCAAAATGGCGAGAGGAAGAGGTCAAGAGTCTCCGATCCTAATGACTTCTTTGATGACATCGAGGCCACAAGATTGGCGGAAGAGGGCGAATCAAGCAATCCGGAGGGTAATACTAGGTGCTCAACCGCCTAGGAGGTATACTCAAGCCGAATTTGATGAGATGAGGGCTTTTCATGAGACGAGGTATGAGGCTTTGGAGCAAAAGACCTCCAAAATGCAAAAGTCTATCGGCAAGTTAAAGAAATTCATCAAGGACTTAATTCCGGATCTTGCTTCTCCTCGGATGAGGAATGATGTTACCCCACCCCTTTACTTTCTAGCATTTTCATTTAAGTTACTTTGTACTTTTATGAACTTTTGTAAAACTCATTTGTACTAATGATATTTGCTTGTTTTTCTTAAAAGGGTTAATATTGCAAGTTGATAATGACTTGTGGATGATCATGATTTTGATGGAGTATTTGATGGTAAAAATACTCTTATATGGCATGGGTTAAAAATCGGTATGAAGTACTTGATGGTAAAAGTGCTTCTCTTAATGCCTTGATCATTATGCTTAGTTGGTTATGTTGGAACATTTGATACATGTATTGTTTAAGGCATGACTTATTACTTGGTAGATGTTCTAATTTTTGGCATTTGTAATGCCTTGATCATTCTTAGCTTATCTCAATTGGGTTGAACCCTTGAGAATCTACTTTGAGCTCCTTACTTGATGAACTATTGTTGCATATGATTTTTTTTGTTGTTTTGGAATGAGGTTGATTGATGATATGAAAATTTTTGGCTTAAACCATTTACAAAGGTTATATACAACCTCTTCTATTTTTAACGCACACAAGGTGTTTGTTGAAATGTCGCAATGAAACTTTCAACTTCTACATGATTCTCTTGCTTCATAATGTCGTAAAATCTTTTTGAAATCATGTTTTTTGCATACTAATGAGCTTATGGATCTTTTATGTTTCTATTCTCCAATTTTCCTTGGATTACTATGCTTTAATAGCTCAACGGTTATTAAACTGTCCCTTTGGCGCGCTTTGATATTATTATATGGTGTTTTCACCATCCTAACATTCTTTTTGATGATTCCAAAGGGGGAGAAACAGGAAAATGGCTCGTTAGCTCAAAGAAGCTAATAAAAAGCTCGAAATAAAAGCTATAAGCTATGGCTCATAAAAGCCATAAGTTGTGATTTATTTTTAGTCCAATTGTTGCTTGATGGACTTATATAATGATGTTTTGTGACAGGGGGAGCTTATAAGCTCTTGAACAAATTGTAAAAGCTAAAGCTTTTAGCTTATGGATAATTGCTTTTACATTATTCTTGATATACTTGTTGATAGGGGGAGCTTGTGCTTATTGTTGAAAATATCTACTCCCTACTTGGTTGCTGTAATATTTTTGGAAATTTTGGTTGCTTCCAAACGGTCAAATGTTTTTACCGGAAAATCATTTCTAAAATTGCTCTCTTAGTTTGTGTAAAAATTGTTTTGGTTTGTAATCATCAAAAAGGGGGAGATTGTTTGATACATGTTTTTATCTTAATTTTGATGATTTTATTTTATTACCAAAACAATGTTTTTAAAGGTTGTCCAATTACTCCTAAATGATTTAAAATGGTTGTAATATTTTCCGGAGTATTTCCTCAAGTTTATTTTTGTTAATAATGGACAACACTTTTATTGATTTTATATCAATGAGTTTTTACTCCTATAACAGTTCCTAAATGTTGTCTAAATACTCTCGATCGGTTTAAAATGTTTTTACTAAATTTTGGAGTATTTCTTGAGTTTTATTTTCGTCAAAAATTGGACAACATTTCTGTCTCGTGGTCGACCGGTCGCCCTATAGGGCAACCCGCACTGAAGATGTTTTTTTTGGAACAGAAATGAGGCAGAGAGAACCCGACCCGGGCGTCGGCCGGTGGCGTCGACCGGTCGACCCCCTGTCGGCCGTGCACAGGCGTATCTCGAAACAGAACACTTGATCTTTGCAAAATCCATGAGGGGGACGGTTGGGGTGATGGTCGACGGTCGAGGTATCGTCGACGTCGCCGCCCGTGTTATTTTCTTGTGTATTCTTCTAACGTCTATTTCGTGCGACCGGTCGCTTCTATCTTTGACATGACAAATTTCGACCGTTGAATGAGACACTTTTCCTTAAATTGTGGGATTGATTTCTAACAGCTATATTCTTGATTTTAATTGTATTTTTCTGTAGATTTTCAATCCCCAAGAGGAGCCTATGCTTGATCAATCATCTCCTATAAATAGAGGAAGTTTTGGAGCAACCATAACAACAATTGAGATACAACACAACAAGATACACTTCAAGCAAACACTTGGTCTTTCATTGTTATTATTCTTGTTGTAAAATTGCCTAGCTTATCACTTTCACATCTTTGAGGTCTAGGCTTTTCTTGATTACACTTCGCACTCAAATTGTATTATTCATTATTGAGTTGTAATCTTGATTTTTGGTTATCATTCAAACACAAGATATCCTTGTGAGTGTTCTTGTGGTAAGAACACACTTGGATGATCTAGGTGATAGGTGAAGAAGATTGTGGTAATCTTCTTATTGAGGTGTTGAAGAATTTGGTATTCTTCAAGGTTGAAGATTGTGGTAATCTTCACAAGGTGCCGTTGAAGGAAGATTGTGGTGATCTTCAAAGGGAGATTGTGGTAATCTCCAAAGGTGTTGTTGAAGAAGAGTGTGGTGCTCTTCAAGGTGTTGTAAGTTGAATTTGTATTAATTTTGGTAATTAATAAAATTCTTTTTCTTTAAATCCATCCCGGATATCTTTGGGGTGGTAGAGGATTAGGCCCTAGGTGGGTTGAACCTCTTTAAATCGACGTGTGTTGTTTACATTCCGCACCTTTGTTATTATCTTTGAGCATTCGGTTGGAAAAAGAGGGTGAAATCGAAAAGATGGAGATAATCTATTCACCCCCCCTCTAGATTATCGTAGCCGCTTGGACTTACAGACATATTTGAAATAGTCACTGATACCATAAAGAATTGAATATAAATAATTTATTGAAGTGTATTGATTCTTGTATAACATTACAATGGATTTAAATACAAAAATTCCAACGGCTATAATAATGGCAAATAAGGCAACTACTATCATGATGATGGTTAGCATCTTTATACAT
Source organism: Rehmannia glutinosa (assembly GCA_016081115.2). Taxonomy (NCBI): domain Eukaryota; kingdom Viridiplantae; phylum Streptophyta; class Magnoliopsida; order Lamiales; family Orobanchaceae; genus Rehmannia; species Rehmannia glutinosa. Next base: position 174,201 of record JABTTQ020003138.1, read on the forward strand.
TTATAATAAATATCTCTAATTGATTATGTTTGATCTTCCCCTTGAATTGTGGTATTGATAGAAGCAATCTTGTCAGATAGCTCTAATTATTACTCATCATATAATCAGTTGAATATAATCTAATCGAACAAAAATTCAGCCAAAACTTGCAATGTAACATTTAATTGGTTTGGATTTTCTATTCTATTCTCTGGTTCATGTAGTGTATCAGATTAATGTCACATGTACAATAACAAGTACACATTTCCTATGTGGCATTAGACAGGGAAATATTGAAGTTGTAAATGGTATGATCTCAGTATTAAGTGAATTGATATTTATAAAAAAAACCGATGTAATTCTTTTTTTTAAAAAAATTAATTACGCCATCGGGCTTTTTTTTATATCGATTTATTAATAACCGATGTAAAATCCTGATGTAAAATCACTTTTCTTAGTAGTGGTACCATGTGTTTCTATTGTAAAATATCGTCCTCCATATTGAGTGAGCGCACCGTCAGAGAAAAATATACCAATCGAAGCCGTCTAATGAATGGCTTTGATATGTTTCATATATAGTGTTGGATCCAATTAAGAATTACTTTTTAGAAATGTACTGTGACCATAAAATTTGAAGATGTGGCTATTAATGGAATGATATATAAGTGCCAGAGAATGGATAGACATTTCAATTCATGGCGTGAATTTACGAAAAGTTACTGGAATTTCATTTTTCATTGTCGCCTTTAAATGGTGTAAAATCACAATCAAAAGAGGATCACTAGCTAACACATATTTCTCCCTTTTTAATGTTTTAGACTTTTTCATTGAATTAAATCAGGTCCAAACATGGCCGGGTTTTACTATACTAGATAGTTTTCACCCATTTGGATGCCTTTTTATGTATATGCATGTAGGCTTAATAGCAAAATATGCCATATAACATAGGCCGTTTTGCAGTTTTGCCCTTTAACTATTAAAGTTGCAATTTATGCCCTGGACAATTTTGCCCTTATAGCCAAATAGCAATTTTGGTCCATTATCTTTTCAAAGGTAGCAATTATAGCCTATAACTTTCGAGAATTAGCAATTTCAATCCTTTCATACCATAGCTATTTTCAATAAACTCAAATTTCATAGATTATGAAAATTTACATTTTCTGATCCCTATTTTGTTCGTGGCATTGTTACACCTACTTAGATCCAGTCTCTATTCAGAGGTTTTAAATGGATCATGTCAGGTTTCCAACCTATAAACTCAATAGGACATACTTCTGTAAATGATTCATAATTTTAAATAAATTCGATTTCAGACTAAGGTTTTGATAAAACAGATATAGTCCATCACGACCATATCAGGCCCAACATGCTTCCGTAAAATTAATAAATCCCTTAAAATTCATACCTCTTTTGACCGAAACAACACCGGGTTAAGTGGTTCGCAACGCCACCAGTCGGAAAATTACTGCCCCCAGATCGTTTGACAAACAGCTCCTCACTGTTCAACCTCACCCTCAGGGAAGATGATCGCAAGTTACCCGACTCCTTCGAAAATCGCCAAAGACGCCTTGGTTCGTTTCTACTCCAAGGCGTAAAAGTAATCTTTAAACGGGATGAATTAATGGAACATTATGAAGACATGTTGAAGCGGAAAGCCCTTTTTATTAAGAACTTATTGAAATATTTATTACATTAGTAATCTCCTTTTGGGAGGAGAATACTGGTTTAGCCTCTCATAGATGAGGCTTTCACTCGTAAATACATAAAACTTAACACTAAAACACTCAAAATATTACAAATTTTTCACTCAGATTTTATTGTAAGAAAACTAAGGAAAATGTTCGATGTCCTCAGCTTCCTTCAAATCCTTCAATTTATAGAGGTAAGTCCGGACTTGAAAGGCGGACTTCAATTCTTGTTGAAATTAATGACGTCACTACTTACGTCATATCCTGCATTATTGCCTCGCCAGCTGTTTTCTTTTCTTTCCGCGTGACTCAGCCCATGTGATGGTTGTCGGGGAATCTTTTAAAAAGTCGGTCTGCGTGGTCCCCAAGGAAAATGCGTCTTGTGAGAGGGCCCTTATATTTTTGTATGGTCTTGTCGGTCGGGTTTGGGTCGGAAACCTTTCCCAAACTCGGGTTCCTTCTGTTCGGGGCATGCTTGACAGATCCGGTCGATCCAATGGCCAACATGCGCCATATTGCAGAATTTCCGGTAAGTTTCTTTGCTTGCCGGAATCTTGTTTTCCCAGAGAATTCTTCTTTTGGTCTCGAAGAGTTCCTCTGCAAATCCTGTGGTTGATCCAGTCATTGAATTCAAAAGGAAAGATCCATTCGCCGAATTCTGGAAGAACTTGAATGGATATTTGACTTTGTCCATTTCAGTTAGACAAACCCAAAGACCCCATGCTCGTTTGGTAGAAGCTTCGTCTTCAGAAAATGCTCCTACTAACACTGGTCCTTCTTCCGGTGAAACTGCTTTAATGTATTTTAAAGCATTTCCATCCGGTCTTCTTAGCTTGATGAAATGAAAAGCTTCATTAAAGCCTTTCTTTGCTGGTTCAGGAGCTGCACTTATAAAATACAGTTCCAAAATATCCCCTCTGGCCAAGTGTGGATTATTGGCCCAGGTCTCGTAAACCGCTTCCCCAATCTATTTCGGTAATTTTGAAATTTCTGGGAATCCTGGTGACACGGTATAGATTGAAGCTAAAGCTCCAAAAGTATACCATTCCTGGACTTCATTTGGATGACTTCCTGGTTTCATCCAAACTCTTGGATACTTGCCTGAGATATCAACCATTGTTTTTTCTGGGTTAATACCTTGTCTTGTAACTAATTTCTCCCATTGCCGCTGATATACCTGCATAGGAGAAATCTTAATCTCGTCGCCGTTTGAACCTTAGATTTGCCTGTCTGTGGCCTAAGATTCAACTCTCCCTCTTTACCCCGCAGGTCTTGGGTTGACTTGAAGACTCGGGTTGTGACACCGGAGCTTCAACATTAAATTACGATTTGTACACCTCGGGGATGCATCACCCGCAACACTTGTGATTATGGTACTTGAATCCATACCTCGGGGTTAGAGCCCCGTACTCTCTCGGCCCCTTTTTGCACCGTAGGAGATGCGGCTGGAAGAGAGGCCCTTGCGGCGCTAAGAACAATTGTCCTTGAGCGAACCGGCATGCTCGAATTTGACTAGAAACGGAGTTTTGTCACTGTTGAAGTTGTCCAACAACTCGCATTGAGACATAACGTCCCAAAATCTCGTTCTAGACTCTCCAGGTTTTCCCGAGATGTCTTACTCGTTTAAGGACACAAGAACACGCCCTTCCATCTCGTGTCAAGAAATGCAAGAATATTTTCATGAGATTTTATAATGACAATATCATAATCATAATATTAACATTCAGCTTGCCATCTAAGTAATCTAGCCTTTTCTCGGTTTTGATTCAATTTTGTTTTTTTAAAAGCCTTGACACTTGAATTATCAATTTTTAAAGTAAACTTTTTAGCCAAAAAAAATAGAGGCCATTTTTTAAAAGCCTTTTTCGATCGCAAAGAATTCTTTTCGTTAATATGCCACCTAGTTGCTTCACTAGGGGTGAATAAACCGCCGATATCTACATGGCACTTCCTCGTTTGGTGTGACTTTCGTAAGAACTACGCCCCACCAATCATCACGGCATCTATGTAAAAAAACAGTTCGTCCTCGTCTTGGGAATCGCAAGCTTTGGAAGCTTTTTACAAACTTCTTTAAGTTGCTTAATTCCTTCTTGATGTTCATCTTCCCATTTGAATATGCATCTTTTTTAAGCAATGGGCTAAACACCTTCCCCGTAGTATGCCGATTGTTAATGAACATTCCAAAGAAAATTAACAACTCCAAGAAAACACAAGTCAAGCCGCTTCTTGTCTTTCAACAGTGTATCCGAAATCCCCGTATCTTTTCCACAATATGATTTTGTAGAATAATTCCAGATTCATCGATTTCAATTCCGAGGAATTCAATTTGTCTTGTTGCGATTACCGCCTTCTTCTCTGAAAGCACTAATCCTTCTTTGTGACAAACATCTGAAAATATCTCCAAATGTTTGAGATGTTCCTTCATGTTCTTTGATGCGATAAGTATGTCATCAATATATACGAACATGAAACTAAAATAATCTTTGAAGAGATTATCCATTTTTCTTTGAAATATTTGGGGTGCGTTAGCCAATCCCATAGGCATCACGTTCCAAATATAGTGTCCCTGTGGTGTAGAGAAAGCTGTAAACTTCTTACTTTCTTCCTCCATCTTAATCTGGTAGAATCCAGACTTGCAATCGAACTTTGAGAATATCTTGGCACCTTTGATGCGATTAACGGATGTTCTCTACTTGGGATATAGTATCCATCGAACTCCAAAATGTTATTAATCCCTTTGTAGTTAATAACAAGTCTTCGCTTTCCTCTTTTGATTTCTCCATGGTTTTCGACTAAGAATCCTGGATCTTTGTATGGAGAAACTCCTCGTGAAATTAACTTAAGGTCAAGATGTTCCTTAAGTATCTTTTGCATATCCTTACGATCCTCTTGGTTCATAAGGATTGGTTTGAATCTTACGAACTCGTACTCCTTTCCAGGTTTAACCTTTAAGGATGCTTTGAGCTCATTCTTATCCCACCATGCCAAAGGATCTTCATTGTAATTCCTTTGGATCTTCTTTTTAATGTCCTCGAGTGATATATGTTCCTCCAAGGTCACGTCACTCTGCGGACTCTCCATTAGACTCATCCATAATTCTGCAATGGCTTCTGGAGTTACTCGTTCTTCTACTTGTACCCTGAATGAGTACAAGTTATTATCCCATATATTTTGATCCTTTTGAATGGAACCAAATTGTCTATAGGATAATAAAGCTTCACCAAATTTCCTTCGATCCGCCATTTTCGGATTTCGAAGTTTGGCTTCGTCACCACGCTTGCTGTGAAAATTAATAGGCATTTTTCTGTAAAATGCTTCCCGCAATCGCTGGACAATGATCTTATGATCACATAATGTTGTGAAAATAAGTCTTCTTGTCTCATTCTCCTGTGTGAATCGCTTGAATGTTTGTAGGAAATTGTTTCCTAGCAAAACATCTGCACCTGTATCATGGAAATAGATTGGTGGCATTTTCACTTTGTACCACGGGGTACCGCCTGCACCTCCGATCATGATTTCTGCTTGTTTAATTCCTCTATTAAGAATAAGGATTCTTTTAGAGAAATCTCTTCCTGCAATAGCTGGTAAATCTTCTCCAATTTCTTTAGGAAAAACATCCGGCTTTGTAGTACATATTCCGACTCCTGAATCAATATAGGCGGCGAAATACTCGGCCTTGTATTCAACATATAACATTCCAATTGAAATGTATATGGAGAATGGACTAGTGGTCATCTGATTCTGTATCTTTTATCAGCCACTGTGAACTCCATTCCTTCTTGTAATCTTTCCCAAGGTTTATGATCCTCAAGAAATTCAATTCCCAAGTATTAATTGTTCGGGATTTTTCCTACTACTCCGGAGATAGTCAGCTCAATTTCGCCTATCTTCAGGCTTCCTTGATACCTTCCCACTATAGGTTGTTGGAGATAATACAACACATCACAAGGAAAAATATTATCTTTTTGAGTGATGTCGAATATTACTTCAACCTCTCGCCATCCTTCTGGACATTTCAGCTCTCCTGTTGTTTTGAAAACATCGGGATACGCTGAATCGCATTTTGGTCTCCTTTCTTCCCAACGGCGCTACTCGTCATTCTCGTCCGTTGGAAAGACATCCTTTCGGGCTCAACTCTGAGACTTCGACTTTTGTTGAAGACTGGTTGATCTTGTATTTTCATATCGATCTCCTTGATGGTTGGAGACTCAATAAATTCTTTTCTCAAGATTCTTGGGACTTCAATAAATTCCTTTCTCAAGAATACCTCTGAATGATGTGTATTCGAGAGATCATAGGATATTTTGTATGTGATCGAGTAGGGTCTGTTCCCTTCTTTCATCAACTCGACTATTTTGAAATCTTGATAAAGGGTTAGGACTCTACTAAAATCTCGATCTCCCAGATTGTATGCAATTCTAGGATAGACATTAAATGCCAATTTCCCAACATACAAATTTCCTGTAACCGCTCCAAGGCATGAATCCTTGAGGTTTAAGATTCGCTTGTCAAATATATCCAGATTGAGTGGCGAATCTATCCCTTCTTTGAATGTTGCTTTAATAATGACTCTTATGGCTCCAATATGAATCCATGAGAGTGTATTTGCAACTTCTCTTTTAACTCTGCTTTTGATCTCCTGGATTTCTCTAATAGGGACCAACTGCATCTCGATCAGGTTCCCGGTAAACTCCATCGGAATGGCAAATTCTCCGGTTGTTACCCTGTGAATAATTTGGTGTTTTCTATTACGAAACCCAATCTTATCCAATGCTTTTTCCATAGCTCCGATTGTAAATCCATCATAGACTTGAAGCTTTGGATCTTCCTTCATGATTCTCATAAGAGTTTTATGAGAAACCGTCGTGTGAGAGAGGAATCCTGACATATCCTCCCCGATCGTCTGTGAAGAATTTCTTCTTCACTCGATTCGAGCCGAGTGAGTCACTTCCATCATCGAATAGATCTCTTCTTCATAGATGCTCTCATCCGAGGGTATATCCTCAAATTGATACACCGTATAAGATCTCGATAATAATGCCTTCTTCGATCTCTCGGTGTGGCCTCGAACTATCGACTCCTCGTTTTTGATTATCCGGGCAATCCATTGAGATATGCCCTCTTGCTCCGCATGTCCAAAGAATTACAGTCTTTGAAACTTTCATTGGCTCTAGTGTGAGCACGCTGAAAGTTCTTTCTCCTCGGATTTCTGTTTGGTACCGCTTGATTAGAACCCGATGATGAGGCTCTACTCCTTGCAGGCCTTTGGTCTCCGCCCTAATTTATAACCGGGCTTTTTGTTTTGACTTAACCTTCTAGGTCTCCATGAAGACCGCTTCTTTTTGTTTTGTTTCCTCGGCGGTATGGATGGCTTCTATCCTTCTTCTTCTTGTGCCGCCTTGGTTGACCTCCCACAATTGTTGGGATATCATTATCCACGCAACATAGAGGAACTGTTTTGTTAATTCCTCTTAATCTTTTGTAATTCTTGTATAGAGTCGCTTGGTAACACCATTCGAGATAACTTGGCCTTTAGGAAAGACATTTTTCGGCCACGTTTACTCACTTGACTCCACCCTTGTATTCCCCGATAAGCATTTCTCTCCAAGGACTCGGAATCTTGGCAAAGAATAGTTGTGCAGCTTCTTTTTCCTCAATCTTGGATTTCCACCGGTATTCGGTGAACAACTTGATATATTCGTCAATATGAAAAATATCCAGAATTCAAGGCTATAGAGGGCTTGTTTATATCTCTTTCTTTTTCATCCTCTAATCCTCGAAATAACCTCGTGGCGATGAACTGGATTTTGAATAGTTTTGCCATACCATCGACAATTCCTTTCAGTGATTCCCCTGATGTGACCGAACTTTTCGTACTAGCATCGATCATATCCCAAGCAATCTTCACCTATCCTTCAAGACTCATTTCAAGGAGTAAAATGAATGAATCCTTTGTAAGATGAGGGTTCTATTTGAAATTCTCATAGTCAAGCCCATTCATCAATGAGAACTTCTCTATTTTTAAAATCGGGATGTCAGATTTAACATCAACCCATATGGATGAATCGGGTCGAGGTGCGATCTTCCATAAGGCGCCCGATAAACATTCGGCCTTCCAAAGAGGTTGTCTAGTTCCCGCAAGAGGTTTCGACCTCCGTCCCCGAAAGTGGATCACTCCGGTTGTGAAATCCCCAAAGATGTGGCATCCTCTCGCCCCGAGCTCCATGATGCAAACCCGTACTTTCTTCGACGTTAGGATTAACTGGTGGCGATGGTGGTGGAATTGGTCTACCTTGTGGGTCATAGGTAACCAAAGCTGATTCCTCACATGCGTTCATCTTTAAATCTACAATACCTAATCCCGCGAAGGATTCTTCCAGGTCATGTAGATCCTTAAGATTCATCTTTTCAATATCCATCTTTTTTAATTTTTGATGGATTTTCCTTTGATTAGAGCAATGAGCTTCTCCTCATCCGTCATTTTTCGTATGACTTCGGTTGGTTTCCCCTTTTTGTTTAAATAGGGTACCGTCCCAAAATTAATACGTTTCCTTCCTCCGGATGAACTTGGCCTTTTCTCCAGGTTCTTGACTCGTTTCTGAATATCATGAAGGAGTTCTAGATTTTCCTTCTGATATTTCACCATCGTCTCCATCCGCTCGATATGATGAACTTGTGCGGTAGATGAATATGACGGTTGCCATAATTTCGCACCGTCTTCCGGATTTCTCTAAGATCTTCGGAAATCTTAGATTTGTCTGGGAAGTATCTCGTTCCACTCAGGTACTCCATCAGGAATCATTGTTCTGATGGGAATTTTCATGAACCGTTTCTTGAAGGTTCATCAAGTGAACATATAGTGTCTGGTTAAGCATCCAGAACTGCCTATAATATTCTTCTCGCATTTTGCATTGCCTTAAGGTTTCCCCGTCGGCTCCTGGCTGTTCCTTTTCTTCATATTGGTATTCCCAATATGAAACCTGGTCAAGGTGTTCTTGTGCGTACATCGTCAATATTTGACGATATGTCTTGTAAGGGGTACATCTCGGACATCGGTCCGGATCCATATTCTCGGAGAAATTCTCCTCACCAATTGTCAATTACATAAATATAATAAATATAACCAAAAAGTTCTTAATAAACCTGGGCTCTGATACCATTTTAAGCAAGACACTTAGTCAAATCAACCATATGTATGAATAAGGGTATAATTGGTATTATTAAAATATGCAATTATTCCGCTAGACCAATTTTGCATCAACTCAAGACTTATAGGACACCAATTGCTACGGTATAAACTTGTAGGACCAATTTTGCAGAACGTTATAAACTTACAGGACATATTTTGCAAAACTTTATAAACATACAGGGCATATTTTGCAAACCCAATAACAAAAGTCCAAAAATGCATTTTACCCAAGTTACAGGATATTTTCTGCAATTAAGCCTATGCATGTACACACTCCTCTTCCATAAAGTATCAAAACTACTAAAGTTCATTGATCTATAAATAAAATTAAAAAATTAATCAAATTATTTGTTGTTCAACTCCGGGGTACATTAACTTTTTTGTTTTAAACAAAACACATTGTTAAGTTAATTGGTCCATTTTTGTATTGGTCCATTACTTAGTGATTAAGCCCAATGTTCAGCAGCCCAAATAAGCCACCCAAGCCCGCCCGGTTATTTGTTCGGACTGTGGGATCCGACTCCCTTGTCCGCGGATCCTTCTTGGTTGATCTCAGACGTCCATTTGTTGAATTAATCCGAGCCATTCACTAGCCTAAAAATCCCCTGGTACCCGAAACCTTAATTCATAATTTGATTTTTTCTTTCTCTCTCATCTCTCGAATCCTCTCTCTGTTCTTTGTGCTCTCACCTCTCTCTCTCTCTCTCTCTCTCTAGAAAATTTCAAATCCTCGCTGGATCCTTGTGAGATTCTTGGGTTGGGATACAAATCTGTATGATTAAAGTGTGTGTCCACCATCTTCGCGGTGTACAATCTTATTTCTGAGTGAAACTAGGGTTTTCTGGGCTGGGGTATTTCCTAGGGTTTGTTCCGAGAGAATATTCGTTCGAGGGCTTGTTTGGAGGTTCTTTATGGTAAGGTTGTTCTTTGGGTGCTTTGCTTTGGTTCTTTGGGTGATTTGTGGTGATTTTGTGTAGGGATTCCAGTCCCTGAGCCAAATCTATTCTATATTCGGTGTTAGGGTTTTATCCCTTTATATTCTTTGTGATATATTTCTTTACTTGTAATTTTAGTTCCATTTTTGTACTTTACATTTCTGCAATGGAGTCTAGAGTATATTTGTATTAATAGGTTCGACTGAGACTGTAATTTGTTTTTCGATACTTTGTGTATTGATCTATTGAGGCAGATAGATACCCAACAGTGGTATCAGAGCACCTATTTGCCTCTTGGTGGGTTGGTGCTTCTGGTTCTTGAGCTTCTTGGTGATCTGTTGGCTCCCTGGTATATTTAGTTGTGGTGAGAACCCAGGACTGGCTCCTGGTTGTAAGCTTTCTTGTTTCCTCTCTCTCTATCTTTACTTTCAGTACTTAGTTAGGGAAACCCTAAGCTTAAGCCTCTTGACCTTGTGCCTTGAGTGTAGTGGAATCCTGAGGTGCGAGAGGGATCCACCTGGTTTTAAAATTAATTTATGTTGCTCTTGGTTTCTTGGACTATGTGTGGTCATGTGTTGCCTTACTTGTTTACTTTGCTTTGTGCTGGACTCTGTGTGGTCCCTTACTTGCCTCTTATTTTCTGTTGTCATTTAAATTGGACTCTGTGTGGTCCACCTACTTGTTGCTTCTGCTGTTCTATTTGATAATTGTGATACTTGCTATTGTGATGCATTCTTGTGATATCCTTTGTGGCATTATATGTGAATATGGCTGGTGTATCTGGTTATCATCTGGAGCCCTTTAATGGGAAAAGTGATTTTTCTATTTGGCAACAAAAAATGAAGGGGATTTTAATTCAACAAAAATGTTTTAAAGCTATTGATCAAAAGTACTCTGATAAAGATACTACTGAAATAAAATCTGAGCTTGATGAATTTGCTTACTCATCCATTATCCTTAATCTTTCTGATGTTGTTTTGAGAAAAGTTGGCAAGTTAACATCTGCCAAGACTGTTTGGGAAAAATTGCAAGAAATCTATACTGAAACTTCCCTACCCTCAAAACTCTTTCTACTGGAAAATTTTCTTAGATTCAAACTTGATTTGACTAAGGATATGGATGAGAACTTGGATGTATTTACAAAATTGATACAAGATATCAAACTTACTGGTGATAAAAACATTGATGATTATACCCCTATTGTGTTGCTGAATGATATTCCTGATTCCTATGCTGATGTGAAATCTGCCATCAAGTATGGTAGATACTCTATTACCCTTGATACTGTGATTAATGGCCTTAAGAGTAAAGAATTAGATCTGAAAATATCCAAGGGGAATGAACATGGGTCAGGGAAGGTTATGAATGTCAGGGGTAGAAGTCAGAACAGGAAAAATGGGAATAACAACAACAAAAATTCTGGTAGAAAAAGAAGCAAAAGTAGAGAGAGATCCAGTTCTACACCTAAGAACAATAGGAAGTGTTATAAATGTGGTGAACATGGCCATTACATCAAAGAATGTACTAAACCCAGGAATAATCAGAACAATAATCAAAACAATAACCAGAACAACAAAAATCAAACCAATGACTCTGTGAACTTGACAACTGGCAATGATCATAAGGGTGATGTGTTTATGGTGCATGAGTTGCATGATTCTGTGAATGTTGTGCCCTCAAATTATTTCAGTGAAAATGATTGGCTTATTGATTCTGCTTGCACATTTCACATGACACCTTTTAAACACTTGTTTGCCTCTTATGCTCCTGTGCAAAATGGATCTGTTTCCATGGCTAATGATAAAAAAATGTCAAGTTATTGGTGTTGGTACTGTGTGTTTGAAACTTGATTTTGGTTATATTTTGATTGTGAATGATGTAAGGCATGTCCCTGATTTGTCTAATAACTTGATCTCCTGTGTTATGCTTGAGAATGATGGTTATGAGGGAAGATGGGGTAAGGGTTTGATGAAAATCATGAAATGATCCCTTATTATTGCTAAAGCTGAAAAGAAAAGAAATTTGTATGTTTGCTATGCTGAGTCTGTTCCCTGTATGCAAAATTCTATGGGTAATGTGAACTTTGTGAATGACAAAACTGAACTTTGGCATAAAAGACTTGGTCATATAAGTTCTAAAGGACTTGAATTGTTGCATAAAGAAGGATGTTTTGGTAATGATAAACTTACTTGTGTGCCTTTCTGTGACTCATGTGTTTTTGGTAAACAATAAAGAGTTAGCTTCCCTACTTCCTCTTATCCAAAACAATCTTCTTGCACTGATATTCTTGAATACTTACATGATGATGTTTGGGGTCCCGCTAGTGTTCCTACTCATGGTGGGAATAGATATTTTCTATCTGTGATTGATGATTTTTGAAGAAAAGTGTTTGTATTTCTTATGAAAAACAAGTCTGATGTTTTTGAAAAACTTCAAAACTGGAAAACCTTGATAGAAAATCAGACTGGAAAAAGGATTAAGTATTTCAGAACTGACAATGGGTTGGAATTCTGTAACCAACTCATTGATCAACTTTGTGTTGAATCAGGCATTGTAAGGCACAAGTTTGTGCCTTACACCCCTCAGCTAAATGGGGTTGTTGAGAGGATGAACAGAACCCTTTTGGAAAGGGTGCGAAGCATGTAAAGTACTTCTGGTCTTTCCAAAATGTTCTGGGGTGAAGCTGTTCACACAATGCCTATATGATAAATAGATCCCCATCTGTACCTTTGAAAGCGAAATACCCTGAACAAGTTTGGTTTGGTAAACCTGTGGACTTTTCAAACTTAAATGTTTTTTTGTTAGCCTTTGTCCACCAAAAGGTTGACAAACTTGATCCAAGATCTTTAAAATGTGTTTTTTTGGGATACCCTGAAGGGGTTAAAGGGTACAGATTGTGGTCTAAATTTGAAAATGGTTTCAAAGTTATAATCAGCAGGGATGTGGTTTTTAATGAAAATGAGTTTCCCTGCCTTGATGTTTCTAAAAATGCTTCTGAAACTCAAAACCCCACTACTCCTAATAAGGTGGAGCTTTCTAATGTGCCTTCTATCTATGTGAATGATAATTCTGATATGATTGATACTGAACATGATTCTGTGAATGCTAATGATGTGCACAATGATATTGAGAATGATAATGCTGAATTGAATGATAATGTGCATGATGAATTCCCTCTAGTTGACATTAATCTGAATCATGAGCATGCTAATAATGATAACTTGAATGACTATGTGTTAACTAGAGATAGAACTAGAAGGAACATTAGAATCCCCAACAAGTTTGCTAATTTTCACTGAAGTTCTTATGTGTTCTCTGTGTTGGAATCAATTGAAAATTCCGAGCCTAAAACCTATGTTGAAGCTATGAATTCTGTTAACTCTGTGAAATGGTTGAGTGCTATGCAAGATGAGATGACCTCTTTGCATGTTAATAACACATGGGAACTTGTTCCGAAACCTGTTAATTGTTCTATTGTTGATAGTAAATGGTTGTTTAAGGTTAAACAAGAAAATGAAGGTGTTAGATACTGCTAGACTAGTAGCAAAAGGTTTTACCCAGAAAGAAGAAATTGATTACACTGAGATTTTTGCACCTGTTGTGAAGTTTGTAACTGTGAGAATTATGCTAGCTTTAGTGGCTCAGTTTGACTGGGAACGAAAGCAACTTGATGTTAAAACTGCTTTTTTACATGGTGATTTGGAAGAACAAATTTTTATGAAACAACCCGAGGGTTTTGAAGATAAATCCAAACCAAACCATGTGTGCTTATTGAAAAAGTCTTTGTATGGATTAAAACAATCACCTAGACAGTGGAGTAAGAAATTTGACCAGTGCATACTTGATTTGAAATTTTGTAGAATTCAACTTGATCATTGCTTGTATTTCAAACTTGATGTTAAGTCCCCTGTTTTCTTATTGATCTATGTTGATGATATGCTCTTGACTGGTCCATGCATTAAGACTGTTGACTATGTGAGAAATTGCTTAAGTGCAAAATTTGATATGAAATTCTTAGGTGATGCTAAGAAAATTCTTGGTATGAACATGGTTAGGGATAGAAATAACTCTGTGATTTGTCTTCATCAATCTTCATATGTTGAGAAAGTTTTACAAAAGTTCTCTATGAGTGATGCAAAATCAGTGAATGTCTCTCTAGCTTCTCATTTTGTGCTAAGTAGGGATCAGTCCCCTAAAACTGATCTTGAAATTTCTTCTATGCAAAACATTCCTTATGCTAATGCCATTGGATCTGTTATGTACTTAATGGTCAGTACTAGACCAGACATTGCTTATGTTGTTTCTTGCCTTAGTAGATTTATGTCTAATCCTGGAATGGTGCATTGGAATGCTTGGAAGTGGTTACTGAGATATCTTAGACATTCAACTGATTATTGCCTTAAATTTTCTAAGTGTGAAAATGGTGTGATTTTAAAAGGATATGTGGATTCCAACTATGCTAATGACAAAGATAACAGAAAATCAACAACCTCTTATATTTTCACTCTGTGTGGTTCTTGTATTAGTTGGAAATCCCAGTTACAACATATTGTGGCTCTGTTTACTACAGAATCAGAATATGTAGCTGTAACTGAAGCCTTATGGCTAAAAGGACTTGTTTCTGAAATTGGTTTTCTAAAACAAAAGGTTGTTGTATTTTCTGACTCACAATCTGGTATTCAGCTATGTAAGAATCCAGTTTTTCATGACAGAACCAAACACATTGATGTTAGGTTTCATTTTATAAGGGATATTATTTCAAAAGGTCTTATCTGTCTTGAAAAAGTGGCATCTGAATACAATCCAGTTGATATGGGTACTAAGTGTTTACCCTTATCAAAGTTTAAAAACTGTTTAAAAATCCTGAATTTTGACACTGGTGATTAGTTACCTGGTTAGTTACTCTTATGTTGGATTTAATAATTACTGTGTGTTTCTGCTGAATCCAAAACTGTTGAGTTAATATTTGCTCTATGCTCATGTTAATTCAATGGGGGAATTTAACTTGTTGTGTGCTTGTTAAACTCCTTGTCTAGTTACAGTAAGCTTTATTGCTTCTGTAACATAAGTCCTTCTTGGCTTAAGTGCTAGGAAGGCAATCGGCGATGATGATGACTGGAACCCTTTTAAATTATCTAATTAAATTACAATGAGCCAAAGGTTGAGATTGTTAAGTTAATTGGCCCATTACTTAGTGATTAAGCCTAATGTTCACCAGCCCAAATAAACAACCCAGGCCCGCCGGGTTATTTGTTCGGACTGCGGGATCCGACTCCATTGTCCGCGGATCCTTCTTGGTTGATCTCAGGCGTCCATTAGTTGGATTAATCTGAGCCATTCACTGGCCCTATAAAACCCCTGATACCCAAAACCGTAATTCATAATCTGAGTTTTTCTTTCTCTCTCATCTCTCGAATCCTCTCTCTGTTCTCTGTTCTCTGTGCTTTCACCTCTCTCTCTCTCTCTCTAGAGAATTCCAGATCCTCGCTGGATCCTTGTGAGATTCTTGGGTTGGGATACAGATCTGTGTGATTAGAGTGTGTGTCCACCATCTTCTCAGTGTACAATCCTATTTCTGAGTGAAACTAGGGTTTTCTGGGTCTGGGGTATTTTCTAGGGTTTGTTCCGAGTGAATATTCGTTCGAGGGCTTGTTTGGAGGTTCTTTGTGGCAAGGCTGTTTTTGGGTGCTTTTTGCTTTGGTTCTCTGGGTGATTCGTGGTGACTTTGTGTAGGGATTCTAGTCCCTGAGCCGAATCTATTATATATTCGGTGTTAGGATTTTATCCCTTTATATTGTTTGTGATATATTTCTTTACTTGTAATTTTAGTTCCATTTTTGTACTTTACATTTCTGCAATCGTGTCTAGAGTATATTTGTATTAATAGGTTCGATTGAGTCTGTAATTTGTTATTCGGTACTTTGTGATCGATCTATTGAGGCAGATAGATACCCAACACACACAATGCGGATGAGGGATTAAGGCGCAATCCCAAACTTGTGTCTTATACCGAGTATTATTACAATTCACCATGTACATTTGGATATTTCCAAACAATACCTAACTATACAGAAAACGTACAACATCATCTAAACTAACTAGATCCTAATACAACTCTTCTATGAAATGAAGGTATCTTTAGCTGGTCTAGACGAGCCAAACTATGAATGTTCTGTGGTAAATTTTTAGACTCTATATAACCTGCATGGTATGGTGGGTGCATGTAGAGATGTTAAACGAGCCGCGGCCCGTTGCCCCAGACCGTTTAAACCGGAAAAAAAGAGGGTTAGGGTCGAATTATTTTGGTCCATTTAAATACGGGCCTTTTTTGGCCCGGACCGTTTAGCCCGAGGCCCGTTAGGGCTAGCCCGTAGGTTAACCGGGCTAGCCCGCTAGCCCGCCAATTGTGTTTTTTAAAAAATAAATATAATTCTAATATTATAAATTTATTTTATTACATATTACATATTACTAAATATATTTTTTCAAGCTCACATCTCCTCATCTTTAATAGGTTTAAATATGTAATTCTTAAAACTATGACTTATAGTCATATGAATATTTTTTTAAAAAGTATTATTTTTTTCATTTTATATGGGTATATATTATATAATGCTATCTTTTATTATTAAAGTTTTATTTTAAAAATTTAGATCATGGAATATTTAAATTTTATAATTCTGTTAATGCAATATAATTATAAACTATGCAAGATTTTTTTATAATGAATATTTTAACTTAACATGTTAAACTTAAATGTTATATATGTTCGAGTTTAAAAATTTAGATTTAAATATATAATTTTTTATTTTTTTTACTTATAGCCCGATAGTGGCCCGTTTAGCCCGAAGCACGCTAGGGTTAGGGTTAGGTTCGCAATATGCTAGCCCGTTAGGGCTGACCCTATAGGGCTAGGGCCAGACCGTTTAACATCTATAGGTGCATCCATGGTTAGCCAATGTGTCATCCACTTTGTTCCCTTCATGTATGATGTTACTCAAAAGTACATATCACTACAAGTCAGGAATTTTGAATATTCGGTCCAACTTCTTCTCCAAAAGTGGTGAAATCTTCTGATGGGAACTAGGCTGCAACATACAAAATAAGGTCAAGGGGTCTCTGGGTTGTCCAAGGAAGGCCCATCCGACGCTCAAGTCAGCGATTGTAGGAGAAATTCAATTTAGAGTAATTAATTGAACTTACTTACAAATGAACATGGATGAACATTTTATACCTGGGATGATGAGCCGCATGAGCTTAGTATAATAAAGTGTGTCGCTTGGGTTGTAGCACACCTCGTGGGCCGTAAATAGTGGACTGAGCCTCATGGGCTGCTCAATAATATTTTGGACCTCATGGGCTGCTCAATAATGGTTTGGGCCTTATGGACCAATTGATAATACTCAGGCCTAATAATGAATATTCATTGGTAAATAAATAAATAATGACGTAATTAAATAAAATAAATATAATTATAATTTTACCCCCAAACAACATAGTGTATGAGCAGGGTACATTAACTTAACAAACCAAACTTAAACATGATGTTTTTGTTCGATAACTATGAAACTCGAATAATATATAAAATAGTAAAAATATTAAACTCTCTCAATCATGTGTTTAATTTTCTTGTTTTAGATCTTTTAATTTTGGCAAAAACTCAGGTAAGACGGTCTTGCGGGTCAAACCCTGTAAGACGGATCTCACCGACCCGCCCGAACCGACCCACCCATTTCTTATTTATTTTTTTTAATTTTATTTTGCTTATCAGCCTACCCGACGTGCCCCACACCCCCACTTCTCTTCACCAACTTCTCTTCGCGCCAGTTCTTCTTCTTTCTTCCTTTTCTTCAAAAATTCTTCAACTGTCTTTTGGAGTTCGATTTTTTCAGTTTTTTGGTGTTCTAATTGTGCTATGTCAGTTTGAGATAACATCCGATAAGAACATCATTATTTTTCTCCGTTTTGTTTTTCATTTTTGTTCGATTCTAGGGTTTTGATTTTGTTCAATTTTAGGTTTTTTTTTTCGAATTGGCTTCCGGCATTGCGTTGGGGTCTGTTCCCCACGGTGTATCTAGGGTTTGGCCGTTGCTTTGAAGCTTTAAAGTTTGCAGCTACTTCATTTTGTATTTTTTCGCAAATTTTTCTGTATTTTTTTCGAAAAACATAAATTGTAGAGGAGATTTTATGTTTCTTATGTACTCTGATGGTATATATTTATAGTTTTGTTGGTAGTCTTGCGATTTTTACATTTTATTTTACTATACTGGAAGTGTATGTGATTCTAAAGAAAGTTGGTTATGTTTGTACACATGTTTCTGTTTATTTGACTTCATGGCTCAGTGTGTTTTTTATACCCTGAATATATATGTATATGCATCTTGGAAGTATCATATTTAATGCTTAATAGTATCATAAATTGCATTTAATGTATCATTTGTACTTTTAATATGTTGCAGTCTCATGGTTGTCTTGATTTTTATTCAAATTTCATGGTTTTTACTGAGTTTTGCACTATTCTCTGTAGGTTTACATTGTAGTCGAAGATGACACGACATAAGGTATTGATAGTAAGGAGAGGTAGAGGTAGGGGGAGGGGAATGTTTGATAAATGGTTTTATCATGATTTTGATGATTTTGTTTTTACACCAAAACAATGTTTTTAAAGGTTGTCCAAATACTCCTAAATGATTTAAAATAGTTTTAATATTTCCGGAGTATTTCTTCAAGTTTATTTTTCAACTAAATTGGACAACACTTTTAATGATTTTATGTCAAAGTGTTTTTACTTCAAAACAATGTCCTGAATGTTGTCCTAATACTCCCGATCGGTCTAAAAATGTTTTTACTATTTTTTGAGTATTTCTTGGAGTTTATTTTCGATATAAAATTGGACAACACTTATGTTTCAGCTCGACCGGTCGCCCTATAGGGCAACCCGCACTGAGTTGAGTTATGGAACAGAAAAAAAGGGACGGATGGAAATCAAGGGGGGCAACGGTCGACCTTGAGGGCGACCGATTGACCGGTGAGGGCGACCGTGCCTCGAAGCCCCCCCGAAGAACGGAAACTTATGTTTCTCTGTTTTGGTCTTCCTCGACCGGTCCAACATGAGGGCAACCGGTCGCACCCCCCTGCGATCGGTCCCCCTGTGTAAAAATTCGCAGAATTCAATTTCAATCTTATCTCTGCGCGACCGGTCGAACCCCTCTTTTGACAGCAAACTATCCGTTGAGTTTGCAGACAACTTTTCCTTGATTTAAGGGGTTGATTTCTAACAGCTCTTTTCTTCAATTGTCTTGCAATTTTTTACAGATTTCATGTCCCCAAGAGGAGCCTATCTTGTACAAGACATCTTCTATAAATAGAGGAAGAATTGAAGCAACACAAATAAGAGAGAAAACTATAACACAACAAGATACACTCAAGAATACACTTGTTCTTACATTGTCTTATTTCTTGTTGTAATTTGCCTAGCTATTCACTTTCACATTCTTGAGGTCTAGGCTTTTCTTGATTACACTTGCACTCTATTGTATTATCAATTATCGAGTTGTAATCTTGAATTTGGGTAATCATTCAACACAAGATATCTTGTGAGTGTTCTTGTGGTAAGAACACACTTGGGTGATCTAGGTGTTAGGTGTGAGAAGATTGTGGTAATCTTCTTGTTGAGGTGTTGAAGAATTTGGTATTCTTCAAGGTTGAAGATTGTGGTAATCTTCACAAGGTGCCGTTGGAGATTGTGGTAATCTTCAAGAGAGATTGTGGTAATCTCAAAGGTGGTGTTGAAGAAGAGTGTGGTGCTCTTCAAGGTGTTGTAAGTTGGTGTTGTATTAATTTTGGTAATTAATAAAATCTTTTTTCTTTTTGAAATCCATCCCGGATATACTGGGGTGGTAGAGGATTAGGCCCTAGGTGGGTTGAACCTCTATAAATCGACGTGTGTTGTTTACATTCCGCATCTTTATTATTGTCTTTGAGCTTTCGGTTAGAAAAAGAGGGTAAAATCGAAAAGATGGAGATAATCTATTCACCCCCCCTTTAGATTATCGTAGCCGCTTGGACTTACAAGTGGTATCAAAGCCAAACTCTTTGGCAAGCTCATTTCACACCGCGAGTGAAGAGGAACAATCGTCGGCTACGAACGAAGCTCATCCTACCGGCACCTCCACCACCAAGCCACCACTATTTGATTCCAAAAATTTTACATTTTGGAAAGAAAGAATGTAATGCTATTTACAAAGTTGCGGGTTTGATATTTGGAATACCGTCATCAATGGAGAATCCATTCCGACGAAGAATACACCACACACCTCTAAAGGCTTTAAAGAGCTCAATGATGAAGAGAAGAGAATCATCTCCTTAAATGGTAAAGCTATTAATATTTTGTATTGTTCACTTACTACTTTGGAATTTGATCATGTTGTAGGTATTCGATCGGCACATGAAGTATGGCAAAAATTAGAAGCCATCTATGAAATATATGCAAATGAAAGGAGCAACTCAAAAGCATCTACTTCACAAATGGATACAACATCAAATCCAACAACATGGGATGAGCCTTCTACAACCTCCCATGATGAAGAAGTTGAACAATGCCTCATGGGCATCGAAGAAGAAAACGAGGTATGTCTTAAACCCTCTACTTCCTATGATATTGTTATACAAAATGATTATAGTGATTTGCAAAATGATTTTGATGAACTACAAAATGAATTCCAAGGCTTACTTGTTAAATACAAAAATTTGAAAAAGGAATTCATTGCTTTGAAAAATGATAAGGATAGTTTATTTACTTCCTATGAATCACTATCATGTGTTCACACCACCACACTTGATAATGTTAGAAACCTTGAGAAAGAAAATAGTACTCTTGTTGAGAATTTGAATTGCATGAAAAATGATTTATTAAAATGCAACTTGAGTACCAATAAAAAGACCAATATTGTTGATGTTCATAATTGTGATAAAGGACTTGATCATAAGCCTAATGTTGTTAATCATATGAAAAAGAATCAAGTCCCTATATATTTTGGTCATTATGCTCCTAAAATTATTACATGCTTTTATTGCGGTAAAAAGGGTCATACGGTAAATACTTGTCGGGCTAGAAATAGCTCTAATTATTGTTGGAGACCTAAAAGTCTCAAGACTAATCCCAAAGGACCCAAACACATGAGGGTACCACAAAACAATGTCATATTAGGTACCCGGCAAAATAATGATCGAAGAAAATTTATACCGCCAAGAAGACATCAAATGACCGTTTCATTTGATCAAAGAAGGAGAAACTATTTTTGACAAAGCCAATTTCCAAGAAGAGTATATAATCAAAAATGGGAAGAACACAATCCTTGGAAATGGCAAAGACATCATCAACAAGATGATTTTCAAAGAAGAAGAGATTTTCAACAATGGGAAGGCAACAAACCTTGGAAATGGAGTAATCAAAGGAGCCATTATCAACAAAGTGACTTCTCAAAGGGAAGATATCATCAACAATGGGAACGACACAACCCATGGAAATGGCGTAATTGGTAACCCGTATCTCCCTAGTTAAATATGCATTTTATTTTGTTATTATGCATGCTTCTATTTGTGTCTTAATTGCAAAATGAGTTTTTAAGTATTTATTTTTTAATTAAGGTCTTCAATATATATTTGTGCTTTTAAAATATTTTTTTAAAAAAAAGACCTTATATGATGTTTTTAAAACTCTTGTGCATTTTTGTAGACTAAAGTGTGTTATCATCTCTTATGGATTTTTATGGCATGAGCTTACTTGTGATATCTCTTAGCCTACACTTTTATCATTATGGTTTGTACTAGATTTGTTTTAAGAATTGTGTAGGTTTTACATATTTTCACAAATGGCCATTTACGTCATTACTTGTCAAGAAAGGCATAAATTATCGATGTACATTTACTTGTGTTATTCTTACTCTTATAGACTCGATATATGTATTGCCATGTGCCTATGTGCTTGTTTTTCATAGTATTTCATACAAGTGCCATTAAGAGGATTTTTAGATTTTTTGAAAGGCACTATTCGATATTTGATTGCACATATTTGCTTTGTCAACTCTTGTTCAAATACTTCTTTTAAATGTGGTCTCAACTATGCTATCGGATTTTCAAATTTCAGAAGAGACCTTTTGTAGCTTTCTTAAGCTTATTTGAACTTGCATGATTTATTAGACTCTTGATGATCTTCTAAATGCATAGTATGTGTTTCTTGCTTCATGGTCTATTTATATAGTGTCTATTTCTACTATGCTCTTTTGCAAGATATTTTGTGATTGATGATTGATGCATGTTTTTTTACACTTGGGCTATTTTTTTCTTGCTTATATAAGCGATGCCGTTAATGAGTTTGTTAAGTTGTGTAGATGAGAAATGAAGTACTCCAAATATTAGATACCTCAAAATATTTGGATGTAAATGTTCTATTATGAACACCTTAGATCAATTGGATGCCCTATGATGATAGTGATGAAGAAGACAAAAAGGGTATTCCTGAACAAACTCGATGACCAAGTCAACATTGGTCGAACTAAGGCGAGGTTAGTAGCTCGAAGGTATTTTCAAGAAGAAGGTAATTGATTTTGATGTAATATTTGCACTCATAGCACATTTAGTAGCTATTCGCATTTTTACTTGCCCATTCTTGTTTTAAGAAAATTTCAAGCTTTACCAAATGGATGTTAAATCCAATTTTCTCAATGGTTTTATTCAATAAGAAGTCTATGTAAAACAACCTCCGGGGTTTAAAATTTTTCTAGGCCAAATGATTTCTATTAAAGGCCTTGTATAGTTTAAAACAAGTACCCCATGTATGGTTTGATGGACTTAGCTATTTTTGCAAAATTATTTCACAAAAGGTAAAGTTGATACTACACTCCTTGTTTTGAAAAAGAGCAAGGTTGTTTACTTGTGCAAATTTATGTTGATAATATTTTTGGTGCTACTAATGAATATTTGTGCAAGATATTTTTCTAAGTTGATACTAGGTGAACTTGAGATGAGCATGATGGGGGAGCTCAAATTTCTTCATTGGACTCTAAGTTAATCAATGCCAAGAAGAGATTAACAAAGGTTGAGAAAGACATATCGATTGACAAACAAATTCGAGGTATGTTTTCTTGTATTATTCCAATAGACTCGACATTCTATATGCCTTATGTCTATTTGCTCGACTTCAAAAACTATCCCAACGAATCTCATTAAAGTGCCGTTAAAAGAAATTTTCAAAAGGCACTTCTTCTTATGACTTGTATATCCATAGTATTAAAACGTTCTTATTTTTTGGATAACAAGTTCGGTGTTTACAGTTTATGAAAATATGGTTCATCATAATCGAACTAAACATATTGAGATTCGAAATATTTTCTAAGGGATTGCGTTTCTAAAACGAAAAATTGAGATGTGTTTAATTCCGTCTCAAGGATAACTCGCGGATTTTTTCGTTAACCGCCGAGTATTTTACCTCATTTTGAGCTTGATTATGACATAATGTATATTGAATGAGGTCTACGTTTGCATTTGGCACGTTTTAAAACTTAGGGGCGAAAAATCGGATTTTTGGATCAAACTTCGAATTTTGAGACAGAACTCAAACAGTGGGCTGACTGGGGCAAGGCCGACCGGTCGCCCATGCCATCGACCGGTCGCCCTTGCCAATGACCGGTCGCCCTAAAGGATTTTTTGGTTAAAAATGGTTCTGTTTTCCAGACTTAGCATTTTTGGCTTTTTGGTTCATTTTTCGTCCCCTTTGCAAATTTCACACACAATTCACTTCAAATGTGTTTTGTTGCATAAAATTCATACTTTGGGGATTGTCTAGCTCGATTATCATCATCATTGCTCATTTTTACCGTCGAATGGTAAGAATTTCACTCTCTTTAGCTCAATTGGGTTGAACCCTTGAGAACTTGGTTTAAATGTCTATTTCTTGATGCAAATTATATATGTATGTGATGAGCTTATTGATTGTTGATGAATGATATTTATTAAATTGCATTTGGTGATGAAAAACTTGGCTTGATTTTATTTACAAGGGCTATATATATCTTTTTCAATTTTTGACGCCCGCCAAGTGTTCGATAAAATGTTTCAATGAAAAATTCATCACCTACATGATTCTCTCGATTTCAAAAAGTCTTATATATTTATAGAGATCATGTTTTGCTTATCAAATGAGTTTTCATTAGCTTCTACAAGTCGTATGATTCGACTTTTCCCTCATATTTAGTTTATAAGCTTCAATGTTCAAATAGCTCGATACATCGGTTTAGTTGCGCACTTTGATATGAATATGTGATGTATTTATCGTGCTAACATTCTTTTTGATGATTCCAAAGGGGGAGAAACAGGTTATAAGCTCGTTAGCCAAAAAGAAGCTAAGATAAGCTCAATGAAAAAAGAATATAAGTGTGGCTATTGAAAGCCATAAGTTGTGGATCATATTTAGTCCACTTGGTGCATTATGGTTATGTATGAATCATGGTCCATTGGTTGTAGTATGGACTTATATACGGTTCTAATGATGTCTCTTTGACAGGGGGAGCTTCTAAGTTTTTGATACTTAACTCAATATCGAAAAGCTAAGATTTTAGCTTATGATGAAGTTGCTTCTATATTACTCTTGTTGTGCATATTGATAGGGGGAGCATTTGTAATATGTGGTTTAATATCTCAACTCCCATCCTTGTGTTAATATTGCGCGAAATGTTGTCACTCTCAACGGATATTGATTTTTTACCGGAAAACTTGTTTTGTTTTCAAAATCGCCTCTCAAAATTGTTTTGTTTTCAAAATCGGTCTTGTTGAATTGTTTTGGTTTGTAATCATCAAAAAGGGGGAGATTGTTTGATAAATGGTTTTATCATGATTTTGATGATTTTGTTTTTACACCAAAACAATGTTTTTAAAGGTTGTCCAAATACTCCTAAATGATTTAAAATGGTTTTAATATTTCCCGGAGTATTTCTTCAAGTTTATTTTTGACTAAATTGGACAACACTTTTAATGATTTTATGTCAAAGTGTTTTTACTTCAAAACAATGTCCCTGAATGTTGTCCTAATACTCCCGATCGGTCTAAAATGTTTTTACTATTTTTCGGAGTATTTCTTGGAGTTTATTTTCGATATAAAATTGGACAACACTTATGTTTCAGGCTCGACCGGTCGCCCTATAGGGCAACCCGTACCTGAGTTGAGTTATGGAACAAAAAAAAGGGATGGAGGGAAATCAAGGGGGGCGACCGGTTGACCTGGAGGTCGACCGGTGAGGGCGACCGGTCGACCCTGAAGCCCAAGAACATAAACTTCTGTTTCTCTGTTTTGGTCTTCCTCGACCGGTCCAACATGAGGGCGACCGGTCGCACCCCCCTGCGACCGGTCCCCCTGTGTAAAAATTCGCAGAATTCAATTTCAATCTTATCTCTGCGCGACCGGTCGAACCCCTCTTTTGACAGCAAACTATCCGTTGAGTTTGCAGACAGCTTTTCCTTGATTTAAGGGGTTGATTTCTAACAGCTCTTTTCTTCAATTGTCTTGCAATTTTTTACAGATTTCATGTCCCCAAGAGGAGCCTATCTTGTACAAGACATCTTCTATAAATAGAGGAAGAATTGAAGCAACACAATAAGAGAGAAAACTACAACACAACAAGATACACTCAAGAATACACTTGTTCTTACATTGTCTTATTTCTTGTTGTAATTTGCCTAGCTATTCACTTTCACATTCTTGAGGTTAGGCTTTTCTGGATTACACTTGCACTCTATTGTATTATCAATTATTGAGTTGTAATCTTGAATTTGGGTAATCATTCAACACAAGATATCCTTGTGAGTGTTCTTGTGGTAAGAACACACTTGGGTGATCTAGGTGTTAGGTGTGAGAAGATTGTGGTAATCTTCTTGTTGAGGTGTTGAAGAATTTGGTATTCTTCAAGGTTGAAGATTGTGGTAATCTTCACAAGGTGCCGTTGGAGATTGTGGTAATCTTCAAGAGAGATTGTGGTAATCTCAAAGGTGGTGTTGAAGAAGAGTGTGGTGCTCTTCAAAGTGTTGTAAGTTGGTGTTGTATTAATTTTGGTAATTAATAAAATCTTTTTTCTTTTTGAAATCCATCCCGGATATACTGGGGTGGTAGAGGATTAGGCCCTAGGTGGGTTGAACCTCTATAAATCGACGTGTGTTGTTTACATTCCGCACCTTTATTATTGTCTTTGAGCTTTCGGTTAGAAAAAGAGGGTAAAATTGAAAAGATGGAGATAATCTATTCATCCCCCTCTAGATTATCATAGCCGCTTGGACTTACAGGGAAAGGGTAGGGTGGACTCCCAAGATGATGATATAAAGGACGATATAAAGGAATCTCCAATTATTGACAGTCCAGGTGTAGAGGTTGTTGTTGAGACGTCGATGAAGGAAGATAGGGTTGAAAAGTTGACGAATCAAGCTATTGTTGAAATGTTGACGAAGGAAGCAACTGTTGGAATGTCGACGAACGAAACCTTGGTTAAAGAAAGTCATGTTGATATATTATTGAAAGAACCCCCGACTGAAACCTGTGCCGATACATTAATGAAAGAACCCCGCTGAAACCCCTGATGATACCTTAATGAAAGAACCCTGGGTTGATGATGTGTGTAAAATATACGTGCATTTAGGGGCTTAAAATGATATATAATTGATGCATTTGCACGCATATTTACTATGTTTTTACATGGTTTCCTTAAAAGGGCATGATACTGTGTATTCTTGTAATACTTGCAGGAAACGGAGCTTAAAATGAAGAAATATCAGTTAGAATGCCCGGATAAGATTGCCGAATGCTAAAAGAAGATCAAAACAACAGAAAAGTGGACAAAAACACTTCACACGGCTGGACCGTGTGGTGTCACATGGCCGTGTGGAGTGCCGGTGTGAAAATCACACGGTTGTGTGAAGTTGAATTGAAAACAGAGGATGGAGCAGGCCCACACGTCCGGACCGTGTGAAGTCACCCGACCGTGTGGGAAACAGAAGCCAATCGCACCACCTGATCGTGTAGACTCACACGCCCATGCGAGGAAGGGCTGAAGACAGGACCACACGGTTGTGTGGCCGTGTGGGACTCTATTTCAGCGCGTTTTTCAGAGTTTGCTTCCTGTTCTAATTGTACAAGTGATCTCTCCAAGCATCTATAAAAGGGACCCAAGGCTTGCATAAAAAGACATCACTTCATATAGCAAAAACACATCAAATAACACAGGAACGCAAGAATCGAAGAGCTTCTGAGAGCAAAAGGCTAGGTCGCGAAGAACACCACAAGGCTTTCGCGTCTAGGGAGCACAAGAGCTTTGAGTGCTTGGAAGGAGAATCCATCCTGACAAGAAGGGGTTTTCTTTCTATGTCTAAGAACTCTTGTCTGTGCTTATATGATGCCTTAATATTGATTCAAATTTGTCTATGAGTTTGTAATCAATTTTTGGCATATTTTTCGTATCTTAGGGGCATAATCGAAACTGTAGATTTGTATTAAATATGATTATTTATTTTCTTAAATAATTCATGCTTTCTACTTTATGAATTCAAATGCTTATTTATAATTGATTTTTATTTGGCCGGGAATAATTTGCATGTCATATGTTAGTACAAAATTCGGGAGATTAGTTTTAACAAAGACGGAAATTGAATTCAGACATAAACGGGTGTGACAAATGTTTGTGGGGAGTCATTCAATTCACAAATCTTTTGGGAATTAGTAAGAATTGTAACGGGCCGAGAGGCCTACAATTATTATTAATCAATTGTTTATTCACCGCCCGAAAGGGAGAGTAGACGAACTTAGGAATTGAACCCATAGAATTGCAGAATTGGTTTTAAACTTTATTCGCATTTAATATTGAAGAAGCATGTTAAGATTATGTGCCTAAGGTTGCTCCTAAAGATGTTGAAAATACTTGTGCGGTACGCAAATTTATTTTATTTATTTTTCTTTATTTTTTATTTTTAGTTATTTAAAATTACTTGAAATTCGGTCGCTTCAATAAAATTGGAATACGATGTTATTATAGCCTAAGTGTTTCGAGATTCAATCCCTGAGGAATACGATCTTGCTTGCCATTATTCTTAAACTACACTGTACACTTGTAGTTGTATGAAACAAAATATTTTTGGCGAACAAGTTTTTGGCGCCATTGTCGGGGATTGATTAGATTCTACTTAGATATAGTAATAAGTAGTTCAATCTTAATTGAAGCATATTTTTAATTATTTCAGAATTTTGAAATAGTCGAAATTATTTTTTATTAGTTTTATTTTTTCAATTTTAACACTGTTTTTATTTAGTGCAGATAGTGCATGATCGCGCGTTCCAGATCGACCCAGCCAATTCCCATTGATTTGGAAATCGAAAAAATAGCGAAACAACTAAAGAAAAGAGCCAAAGCGATGGCGGATGGGACTAATCCAAACATAGTGGAAAACAGAAACAATGAGGAGCGCCCACCAGGGGCCCGCGTCAAGGACAGGATATTGGAAAGGCCCGCGAGAAGGGCAGTTAGGGACTACTTCCAGCCAGAGGTAAGCCAAACTTATGGAGGTATGGTCCTCTGCCGATCAATGCAAACAATTTTGAACTAAAACGGCATTGATCTAGATGGTGTCACAAAACCAGTTTGGGGGTAGAGCCGTTGAGGATCCAAACGCGCATCTGGTGCACTTTCTTGAAATTTGCGATATTGTTAAGATTAATGGTGTTTCTGAGGATATCATTCGATGCCGCCTTTTCGCATTCTCTCTCCGCGATAAAGCTAAGGGATGGTTATGCTCTTTAACACCACCAGCCGCAAATTGGGCAGAACTAAGTCAGCGGTTTCTAGCCAAATACTTTCCCATTAGTAAGACGCTGCAATTGAAATCTGAGATCGCCTCAGTTTAGGCACTTAGATGCTGACCCCCTATATGAAGCATGGGATAGATTCCGGGAATTGTTAAGAAAGTGCCCTCAACACGGATATCCCGATTACCAAGGTTCAGTACTTCTATAATGGTTTGTGTGGCAACACAAGAACAATTATAGATGATGCATCTGGAGGTGCACTACTAAGGAAATATCCTGAGAAGGCGCTAGAATTATTAGAGGAGATGGCGAACAACAGTTACCAATGGCCATCCGAGAAGTTGACTGTCCAACGAGTGGCAGAAGTTCAGGATGAGAAGGTCGTCATGCTCATAGAACAGGTATCCGTGCTGAATATGAAACTGGACGCGATGCAACAAGTGACTCCAATAGATCCTGCTGTTGTTGAAGAGGAAGTAAACTTTGTGGGTCAACAAAGAAACTTCAACAACAATTATAGAAATAATCAGATACCCAACTACTACCATCGAGGGTTGCGAAACCATGAAAATTTCTCTTATGCTAACATTAAAAATGTTTTGCAGCCACCTCAGGGATATAACATGGGTAATCAAGGCAGAGCTGAGTCAAGTGAAAAGAAAGCATCTGTTGAAGAGATGTTATCCTTGTTTATCAGAGAGACAAGGGCCAGACTTAACAAAGATGAGGCTAAGATAGACAGGATAGAAGAACAGGTCACTCAGCTAAACACGAACGTAAACGCAAGACTGAAATCTCTGGAAACACAAGTAGCCCAGATCGCAATTGTTGTGGGAGGCCAACATCAAAAAGGCAACTCCACGATACCGGGCCGTATGACCATCACACGGCCGTGTGATGAAAGGCTGGCGGACAGGAAAACGTGCATCAACATGCAGGGCCACACGGCCAGGCCGTGTGCCCTCTCACGGTCGTGTGGTCCTGCGAACAGAAATCGGGCAGAACACTTGATAAACGTTAAAAAATATACAATTACTTTCGGTTTGTAATAATATTTTACCTTATTAATATTATTAATAATATAAATTTATAGTATTATTATGTGTTATAAATAAAATAGAAAATCAATACAAAATTGTAGTAGGAAGCATTTTTTATGCAGGTTCGGATCAATGTGCATAACTTTCAATTCCGGCATGATTTAGGGATGATTATTGAAGATATGGATTCACAATCCATTATTTAACAAATATTCAAAGATATTAAAGCCTAAATCAAAGTTTGGGATGATATTTTCTTAGATCAAAAGTTCATCACAATTTCATGTTTCAAGAGACTCATTTTCTGCCAAGACTGGACCAAGGTCAGTATTTTGGGCATAACTCGAAGACCACATGTTCAATGGTGCTGAGGTTTTTACTGTGTCTTCCCAACTCATTTGGATACAACTTTCATTAAGACTCCCAAGTCACATTAAGTCAGCAAGGATTTTAAAAAATGCAACAAAATGCTGCAGTCATGATCCCGCATGCCAACCACTCCACACTTATTACATCATATCTTGGCCAATAATGCTTGGAATTCATTCAAATCAGTGGGAAAATGTAGCCAAGACATGTGAGAATTATTGTGTTAAAGAAAATCAAGATGAATCAGCAAGAATCCTTTCCAAAAAGACCAGACAAATGAAATAATGGAGTTGGTTTCAAATTTTCAGCATTTTGACAATTATCTTGAAAATAAAAAAATAAAATAATTCCAATAGGAATTATTGTGTTACCTATAGATAGAGGTCATTTACACTTGCTAAACACACAAGTTTGTATAGAAAGTTAGAGTTTCAAAGAAAGTTTCATTCTTGTTTTCCTATATTATAGTAGATTTTCTAGTATTTCATAAAAATGCTTTCCTTAGTTTTCATACAATATCTTGTTTTCTCTACATTCTTTATGTCTTTCTAAGTTTATTGTGTTGAGGAATAGAGTGAATCTTTGATGGAGGAAAAGGAATGATTGTAGCTTTACATTAAATTTTATTGTTTTGATCATCAATTTATTTTTTAGATTATACCCTTCTTGTTTTATGGTATTCTTGATTTATGCATTCTATTGGCACAATAAATACTTGGTTCCATTTAGTTAAATGTTTGGTTTTACTTCAACCGACTACTAACGTGGATACCTTGATTTATTGTAGATAAGAGAATGCATGAATACTTGAGTCCATAAGCAAGTATTGGCATTATAAGATAAATTATAATTGGTAATAAAACATGTTCACCTTACTACATGATTTATATTTAGAATATCTTTCTATTGGAACCTTCGTTGTGTATGGATTCCAATAGTAGTAATTGAAGAGGTAAGAAAATATAATCATTCATTTATCCAAAATCAAGAGTGGATCTCTATCCTCAATAATTTTATTAATCAAGTTTATCGTAAAAAATTATATTTCTTACTAGTTTAAAAAATATCTATTTATTTCTCAAAGAAAAAATATTCCATGTAAACTTACATAATCTTCCCTATGGATCGACCTCGGACTCACGAAAAAATTATTACTTGAGACAACCTGCACTTGGGTTTGCAACCTTAATGTTGGGGTATTGATTTTTTGGCGCCGTTGTCGGGGAAGGCAAGGTAGGTTTCCAGGTTTGTATATATATCACTGTAAATATTGTGTGTTTGTATGCTTACATGGTGTCGTAGTCCAAATTCCCGTCGTTTAGTTAGATATAATTTAGAAAATTTGATAGAAAATTTTGATTCACCTCCACACACACCAATTATGGCTGAAGAAGAAATTGTTCAAAATGAAATGGAAAGAGTGGAAAATCAAGAAGTGCATAATATGTGTTATTATTTGCAACCTCCTCGAAATTCTACTTCTTCTTGTTTCATTTTTCCACTAAATGCAAACAACTTTCAATTTAAGCCAGGGATGATTCCTTTACTTCCTAATTTTCATGGTATGGATTGTGAAAGCCCATATTTACATTTAAATGAGTTTGAAGAAGTATGTGCCACATTTGATGATCAAAATTGCACGAATGAAATTGTTAAGCTCAAATTATTTCCTTTTTTTTTTAAAAGATAAAGCAAAAACTTGGCTTAGCTCGTTAAAACCTAGATCAATTGGTACATGGCAAGAAATGCAAACTGAATTCTGAAAAAATTCTTTCCAACTCATAAAACTAATGCTTTGAAAAAACAAATTCAAAATTTTTCTCAAAATCCTAAAGATGTTTTCTTTAAATGTTGGGAAAAGTTTAAAGAGTTGTTGAATTCCTGCCCACATCATGGTTTTGAAAATTGGCGTATAATCAGTTTCTTTTATGAAGGTTTAACCCCTAAAACAAAGCAATTTATTGAATCGATGTGTAATGGTAAATTTCTTGATAAAGAACCTGATGAAGCGCTAGAATATCTTGACTATTTGGCAGAAAATTCTCAATCTTGGCACAGTGTTGATGAAAATAAAGGAAAACTCCAGCTTACTCAAGAAGATAGTTTAAGTGCTAGGCTTGCGCTTTTGGCTAAAAGAATCGATGACATGGAAGGTAAAAAAGTAAAAGAAGTTAAATCTGTGCAAGATAAAAAAATTTGTGAAATTTGTGGACTTAAAGAACACTCCACTAATGATTGTCCTCACATTCCTGTTGAAGCAAATGTCATGAATGGATTTAGAAAACCTTTTCAATCTCCATATTCTGAAACTTACAACCCACAATGGAGAAATCATCCTAATTTCAGTTGGCGTGATAATAATCAAGCTCAACCAATAAATTCACAAAAACCACCAAATTTTTCTTCATATCCAGTCCCATATGTAAAATCCCTTGAGGAGACTTTGCAAGCATTTATGAATGAACAAACGAACATCAATAATAAAACTTCACAGGCTATCAATGAGATCAAGAACTCACTTTCAACACTCACAGCTTCTTTGCGAACTCACGAAAAGGGTAAGTTTCCTGCTCAACCTCAACCTAATCCTTCTACGCAGTGTTGTGTTTCTACTTCAGGTGAAAATCCAGTCAATGAGGCTAATTCAGTCACAACACTTCGAAGTGGAAAAATTGTTGATAAAACAATTCATCCTAAAAATGTTCTAAATTCAAATTTAGAAATGAAGAATGAAAATAGTGATGATGAAGAAGGTAAGATTAATGGAGGTAAGTTTGAAAATGATGAAACATATTCACCTCCTGCCCCTTTTCCTCAAAGATTGCAACCAACTCAAAAATTAAACTCCAATTCTGAAATTTTTGAACTTTTTAAACAAGTCAAAATTAACATTCCTTTGTTGGATGCAATCAAACAAGTCCCACCTTATGCAAAATTTTTGAAAGATTTGTGCACAATTAAAAGGAAACATCATGTGAAGAAAAAAGCATTTTTAACTGAAATTGTTAGTTCAATTATACAACAATTTGCTCCACCTAAGTACAAAGATCCAGGTTGTCCAACAATTTCATGCATTATAGGAGACATTATAATTGAACGTGCTTTACTTGATCTTGGTGCTAGCGTAAATCTTCTACCTTTTTCAGTATATGAACAGCTAGGTTTAGGTGAACTTAAAGAAACTCCAATTGTACTCCAACTAGTTGATCGATCAATTAAAGTACCAAAAGGAATAGTAGAAGATGTGTTGGTACAAATTGATAAGTTTTATTTTCCTGTTGATTTTGTTGTTTTGGATACTCAGCTGGTTATAGATACAAAAACTCAAATTCCTGTCATTTTAGGTCGTCCATTTCTTGCAACTTCAAATGCATTGATTAACTGTAGAAATTGTATTTTGAAATTATGTTTTGGAAATATAACTTTGGAATTAAATGTGTTTAATGTTTGTAAACAACCTGCTGATGATACCGAACTACATGAAGTGGATTTAATTGAAGAAATTGTTCATGAAAATTTCAATATCAATAATTCTTTTGAAAGTGAAAGAATTTTTGATAAGAAATGTTTTGATGTCTCCACTGAATTTTTGCAAGAACTAGAAAACCATTTTTGGAAACCAACAACTGAGGAGTTGTTATCATCAGAAACACAACCTATTTCTTCAAGCATAAAAGCTCCAAAAATTGATTTAAAACCTTTACCATCTCATTTGAAATACTCTTTTCTTGGTGAAAATGATACTTTTCCTATAATAATTTCTTCCAAACTTGATGCATCTCAGGAAAGTAAGTTGATCGAGATTTTGAAAACGCATAAAAATGCCTTAGGGTGGACCATTGCTGACATAAAAGGTATTAGTCCTCTAATTTGCACACATAATATTTATTTAGAGGAAAATGCAAAACCATCTAGAGAAATGCAGCGAAGACTAAATCCTAATATGAAAGAAATAGTGAGAAATGAAATTATTAAACTCTTAGATAATGAAATCATTTATCCTATTTTCGATGAAGAAGTGGGTAAGTCCTATTCATGTTGTGCCTAAGAAGTCCTGGAGTTACAAAGTGGTTAAAAATGAAAATAATGAATTGATTCCAACTAGAACCATTACTGGTTGGCGTTTGTGCAATGACTACAGAAAACTTAACTCGGTTACTCGAAAAGATCATTTTCCATTGCCCTTTATGGATCAAATTTTAGAAAGAGTTGCAGGTCATAAGTTCTATTGTTTCTTAGATGGATATTCTAGTTATAATCAAATTGAAATTGCACTTGAAGATCAAGAGAAAACAACATTTACATGTCCTTTTGGTACATTTGCATATAGAATGATGCCTTTTGGATTATGTAATGCACCAACTACATTCCAACGATGCATGCTTAGCATTTTCAGTGACATGATTGAACGTTTTCTTGAAGTCTTTATGGATGATTTTTCAGTTTTTGGTGAGTCATTTGAAGATTGTTTGTTGAACTTAGAAAAAGTGTTAATAAGGTGTGAAGAAAAGAACCTTGTGCTTAATTGGGAAAAATGTCATTTCATGGTAACAACTGGTATTGTTCTTGGACACATTATTTCAATAAAAGGTATTGAGGTAGACAAATCAAGGTTGAGTTAATTGCTAATCTACCAAAGACCAAAATCAGAAAGGAGGTAAGATCATTTTTAGGGCATGCAGGTTTTTACAGAAGATTTATCAAAGACTTTAGCATAATTTCTAAACCATTGTGTAATCTTCTTACAAAAGATGTTAGTTTTGAATGGACCGAAAATTGTGAAAATGCTTTTGTCAAACTTAAAAATATGCTTACATCTGCCCCAATAATCCAACCTCCTGATTGGAGTTTACCTTTTGAAATAATGTGTGATGCTAGTGATTATGCCGTTGGAGCTGTTTTAGGGCAAAGAAAAGAAAAGAAACCATATGTGATATACTATGCAAGTAAAACTCTGAATGGTGCTCAAATCAATTATTCAACTACTGAAAAAGAATTACTTGCTGTAGTATTTGCATTAGAAAAATTTCGATCCTATCTGGTTGGTTCACCAATTGTTGTTTTCAGTGATCATGCAACTTTGAAATATCTTTTGTCAAAAAAAGATTCCAAACCAAGATTAATTAGGTGGATACTCTTACTCCAAGAGTTTAATATTACCATTCGTGATAAGAAAGGAGTAGAGAATGTGGTAGCTGATCATTTATGAAGACTTATTTGTGATGACTCATTTCAAACTCCACCTATCAATGATACTTTTCCTGATGAACAACTATTCAATGTTACTGTAGTACCTTGGTTTGTGGATATTGTTAATTTTCTTGTGACAAGAATGATGCCATCAAATTGGAATTCACAAGATAAAAAGAAGTTTTTGACTGAGGTAAAAAAGTTTTACTGGGATGATCCCTACCTTTTCAAATATTGTCCAGATCAAATCTTTCGTAGATGTGTACCCGACAATGAGGTAGGTAGCATTATTAAATTTTGTCATTTAGAAGCATGTGGTGGTCACTTTTCAGTAAAGAAAACCAGTACAAAGATCTTACAATGTGGATTTTATTGGCCAAATCTTTTCAAAGATACTTACACTTTTTGCAAAAGTTGTGAAAATTGTCAAAAGTTAGGATCAATTTCAAAACGAAACATGATGCCTTTGAATCCTATTTTGGTTATTGAAATCTTTGATTGTTGGGGTATTGATTTTATGGGGCCATTTCCAGTATCATTTGGTTTAATTTACATTTTAGTCGCAATAGATTATGTTTCAAAATGGATCGAGGCAATTCCTTGTCGAAACAATGATCATAAAAGCGTGATAAAATTTCTAAAGGAAAATATTTTGAGTCGATTTGGAATTCCTCGAGTCATTATTAGTGATGGGGGAACACATTTTTGCAGCAAAGTTTTTGCATCTCTAATGAAAAAATATGGAATCACACATAAAGTTGCAACACCTTATCACCCACAGACAAATGGACAGGTTGAACTTGCAAATAGGGAGATAAAACAAATTTTAGAAAAAATTGTTAACCCGAATCGTAAAGATTGGTCTTTTAGACTTATCGATACACTTTGGGCATACATAATTGCTTTTAAAACATCATTGGGAATGTCTCCTTATAGAATAGTTTATGGAAAACCATGCCATTTACCAGTGGAACTTGAACATAAAGCTTATTGGGCAATTAAAACGTTTAACTTCAACCTTGATGATGCTTCGAAATTGCGAATATTACAAATCAATGAGCTTGAGGAATTGAGAAATGATGCATATGAGAATTCAAAAATTCATAAAGCAACAATCAAAGAATTTCATGATAGTAAAATTACAAGAAAAACATTTGAAATTGGTCAAAAAGTTTTGCTTTATAATTCTCGATTGCATTTATTTCTGGAAAATTAAGGTCAAGGTGGAGTGGTCCTTTTATTGTGAAAAAGTATATCCGTATGGAGTCATTGACATTGAGAATCCTAGAAATGGTAATGTATTCAAAGTAAATGGACAAAGACTTAAACTATTT
The DNA here is from genome assembly GCA_016081115.2 of Rehmannia glutinosa. Lineage (NCBI taxonomy): Eukaryota > Viridiplantae > Streptophyta > Magnoliopsida > Lamiales > Orobanchaceae > Rehmannia > Rehmannia glutinosa. The sequence continues at coordinate 210,763 of JABTTQ020003138.1, forward strand.
CTAGAGAATCAATTCCTTCCAGAGGAAGTTCTTTTTCTTTATAATCCTTGTTATAATTAGTGTACATATTTGTTTCTTATAAATATGTGTATTTTGTATGGTTTAATTATTTATTTTCCCGGTTAAATGGCGGATAACGGTACTCCGTGACTATTAAGTCGGACTCATCAGTTTCCCACGAACACTGATATTTGTACATAATTTTATTTCCTTATTCTCTTTCATTTGAATTTTTTTTTAAATGGATAAAAAAATTCCCCCTACTCTCAAAAAGATATTTTATTTTCTTGCTAAAATTGAAATTTTAGAAATATATAAAGCCAGACTTGAAAGGTTAAGATTGTTTATGCTCAAAGGTATTCTAGAAGATATACGTTGGATAATTAAAGCAAAGGTAAAATTAGCAGGTGAATTTTCATTTTCTCCTACTAAATGCATGCCTGGTTTTGGCAAAAGTTCATATTCGAAAAAACAAAGGGCCAAAAGAGTGCAAGTTTGTCACAAATGTGCTAGATGGACTTGTGACACACGATGTCGTTCTTTAGGCATGGTTTCTAGAAATCGAGAGGATAAAATTCAATTCATTAAGGATGGCCTGAGTAAGGAGTCTTTAGATAACATTCTATAGAATCTTGATACGCATCCTAGTGGATTTGTGCATCGTGAAATTCTCCGATTATGGCTCCAATTTCATGAAGAACGTGAACTTAGTCTTGGGAATCTGACGTTAAAAGACCCTGTGTGCCAATTTATAAGAAAATTGGATGGGAAGCATATCCCCGACCCATAGAGGGCGTTTAAGCCGTTTCTGGATGTAAAACCAGAGGAAGATGTGAGCCACAATCACAACTACTTTACTGTTCATTCACGCGTTAGTATTTAATTATTTGTCTTTACTTTCTTGTCTTTATTTCAAACTTTTTCATTAAAAAAAAGGAAAAAAGAAAAAAATTGCAATAATTTAAATTATTGTTGTGTTTCATGTTCATAGCTTAATAAATAGCTTTGCATTCACCCTCTTATCACACCACTCAGTTTATAAAAAAAAAAAACAGAGAGAGATAGAGAGAGAGAAATATGGAAGTGTCTTATTTCCGTAAAATTAATAGTATTGCTGTATTTTGTGGTTCAAGTCCTGGGAAAGATAGTTGTTTTATTGAGGAAACCAATAATCTTGGTAAAGTTCTTGCTCAAAAACAGATTCACTTAGTATACGGGGTGATTGTCAGGGGTTAATGGGACGTATTGCTGGTTCTGCGTTTGTGGGAGGAGTCAAAGTCTTAGGAGTTGTTCCAAAATCTTTAAGTCGAAATATCATTGGAGAAACCATTGGAGATGAGTTAAGAGTATTAAACATGCAAGATAGAATGGTAAATATGATGAATAATGTTGATGCCTTTATCACCCTACTGGTGGTTTTGGTACACTGGAAGAGTTATTCCAAATGGACTCCTGGGCACAACTCAACATTCACCAGAAGCCTATAGGTATTCTTGATGTTAATGGTTTCTTTGATGGTTTGTTATCTTTCTTAGATTATCTTTGTCGAGAAAGGTTTTATTTCATCACCAGACGAATCATAATTTGTGCGACAACTCCAAGCTTAATTAATCGACAAACTCCAAGCATACATTCACAAGCCGATCCAGCGATTTGCTCATATTGTTTGGCTTTGAAGATACAAGTCTAAAACGCAAATTGGATTTATCTCGACATTGTGAAATTTACCATATATCATGGTTACAAATGCCATTATGTTCTTTCAGTTTCAATAAGCCATACATCAGGTGATATTTTATAAACTTTACTTTCCTAATTATTTTTGACATTGAGGACAATGTTTCAAATAAGTTGGGGGGGAAGGGATAATGATATTTTCTTTTATATGGTAAATGTGTGTTTCTTTTTAAATGTGTGATTTTATTTTGGAAGTTTTTTAAAAAAAAAACTGATGGCAGAGTAAAGAATGTCATTTTGATGTTCTTGAGGCGCATCTTTATTATGGTGTTGTTGTGTTCTTTTCTTTAAAAAAAAACATGGCATGTTGTATTTGGTTTAAAAAAATTTGTGAATTATCAAGCATGAAAATAGCTTTATTGTTGAATTCAATGATGCTATCTTGATTAAATAAAAATAAAAAAAAAGGAGAAGAAATTGCTTTATGCACATTCTATGCTTTGTGGAGAGATTGGTTGTGATACATATAACTGAAAGTTTGATCATGATAAAGCGTTTCATTTTCAATATTCACACATCTTTTGTGAATGAGTGGTGAGTTTGAGAAAACAAGCATTCTGAACTTTAATTGGTCATTTGAAATGGTTATGTTGTGATCTGAAATACTTAAATATGTCTACCTACCATGTGGAGAAATGATTTGGTTAATATCTACATTTTCAATTTTATTGTTATATTATCATGTAAAGTCATGTTGTACAAATGAAGAAAAAAAGTGAAAAATGAAAAAAAAAAAAAAAGAGAAAAAATTGATAGAAAAAAAAACAGAAAAAAAGAAAAAAAAAAAAAAAAAAAGAGAAAAAAGAGAAGAAGAAAAAAAAATGAATACTATTACTTAGTTTGCCATTCTAAACCAATGAAATTTCGAAACATATTTTGGGTATGAAAATTTAGGTATTTCAAAACTACCTATCTCATGCTCAATTTTTGTTTGAATGCTTGTCCTAAATTTTATTGGCCATTTCCTTGAGAGTTTTAACTGTTTTCCAACTCCATGAATGAACACCTTACCAGCTTAAATGATAAACACTAACCCGTGAGGATATGGAGTTGAGACATTTTCATGATTAAATTTGATTTTTATGTATCTTGGTTTGCGGAATGCAACGGTGGTTTTGTGCATATATACAATATTTCTTCTCTATATAAAAATATATATAAAAAATTATATTTATTCTTGAAAGCACACTCTCAACCCCTATTTTAACCCCAAAATCCCACTTTTTCTCCCACTTTCTCCTACACAAACCCTAACCCACGAAAATTCTCTCCCTAAATACTCAAACTACTCTCCAAATCTCTCCAAATTCACCTCCAATCTCAAACCAAAATCACAAATCCTTCACTTTCTCACCAAACCCACCACCAAATACCTTCAATTTTCAACTTCTCCAAGTTCTACAATAATTTTGGGGGTACTCCAAAAATTCCCAAATTTCAGATTTTTACTCTTCCAAACCTTAAAATTCATGGCTTCTAGGGATGAAAGAGGAGCAAGGAGGAATACGGGAAGAAGGAGGGAGCCGACCCCGAAGCCCGAACCCAAGCCTCAACCGATTTTCGACCCCGAGGAGCCCGAAGCCTCCAACGTCAACTTGCCAAATGAAACCCACCGAGCTAGATGAATGATACTCTACTTTCGTCCATGGATTAATATGAGGTTTCCCGATGAACCTACTCTTACGAATTTGGGTTTATTACAAGATTTTAGAGCTTTATGTGGAAGAATTGATTGGCATGAATTTCTAAATGGGCATTGGGCTACTTATTCTGTTATTACACTTGAATTTTTAAATAGCTTTGAACTAGTGGTGCGAAAAAGAAATTTGATGGGAGTGAGATTTCGCTTGGGGAATGAGCAAAGGGAACTAACAATTGATGATTTAAATGAAATTTACAAAACACCAGCGTATGGGGTGGAGGAGCACGAGGAATTCAATAAGGATAGGTTTTGAAAAAAGATAACTCGAAAACAAATTTACACGCCATGCACTTCTAAGGCGTCTAGTATTCGCAACCCGGTATTTTGATATGTTCACCGAGTCTTGGCTGAAACCATCTTTTCGACGGAGGAGAGTAGAGGGGCATTGAGGGTTGATGAATTGTTTATCATTTTGTGTATGCCATCGGGAACTAAAGTGGTGCCAAACGTCGGGGCTATGATAGCCCGACAATTTGATAGGATTAGAAAGAGTGAGAGGGGCGAAATTTGCATAGAAGGGATGATTACCCCTATTGCTGAATATTTTAACATTAATTTGGAGGGGTATGGGAAGCCATTGGGCCTAAGTTGATTGATTTAAATGTTCTAACTGCTATGAAAATGATAAAATTCGATGGGCGTGATTACAGGCTCATTCAAGCAGATAGAACAACCGTTAAGCTTCTGAACCCCGAAGCTGCTTCGATTAGAAATAGGGGTAACTGGCTACTTAGAGAGGTAGAGGGGATGCTTCTCAAGAAGAGTAGGATGAACAAATGAGGGAGATGCCAGAATCCTCTAAGAGGGTAACCAGCCATTTACTATGAGTGAGAGGCTCGAAATGGTAGAAACTGGTGTGGGAAAATTTATAGATGACACATATCAGTTGACAGCCACCGCTGATGAGTATCACCAGGAGTACTTACAGCGTTTTGATGCCATCACCCAGCAGCAGCAGCAGATGTACGAAATGATGTCTCATATGGACCAGTGGCACATCTCACAAGGCCACTACCATCCACCTCCACCACCTCAGTGATTTATGTAAGTACTTATTACGCATTCCTCTTTGATAATTTCCTCATATGTTTGGGACGAAGCATATTTTAAGTTTGAGGGGTGTCAAAAATGCGTAATTTAGTACGTTCTTGCATTTTGCATTGCATTTAGGACTGCATGTAGAAGCACTTGCATTGTAATCTTTGGAAGAAAAAAAAATTCAATTTTTAGTTTATTTTGTTTTAGCACGTTTACCGCTTTAGCACGTTTAATTGCTTTTGTGTGTGGTTTTAATTCAGTTTGTATGCCCAACTCCTTATGATTTTACTATGAATTTTATGGCATGGTATAACATACTTGTGGGAATAACGTGATAAATTCTTAGGAGGAAAGTTATTTATTTACTTGGCATGTGTTAAGAAAATTGGGCATTTGAGCATGTTGCGAAAAATAAGCATGTGAGCTTTTGTGCCTTAATCTGCTTTATATTATGCAGACTTATTTTTTCTTGAGTGTGTCATTCATGATTGATAGAACTCTATAACTTGCTCTGGTATCTTCATTGAAGCCATGTGTGTGTGCAATTTTTGAAAATGATCTAAGGCCATCTTTGTTTAGCCTACTTAACCTAAAAGCCTACCTATAAAATCATGATTCCCCAGTTAGCCAATTTTGAGCCAAAACTATTAATTCTGAGCCACATTGATCTTTAAAATTTAAATATGTTTTATCCCTAAAATGTTTTTGAGCTTATAGAAAATGAACAAGTTTGGGGGATATGTGGTGAAAAATTTATAAAAAAAAGAGAGAAAGTTGGCAAAAGAAAAAGGGATGAGCAGTATCTAGGTAAATGGAAAAAAATACATGAAACTCGAAAAAAGAAGAAGAGAAAATCGAGCAAAGCAAAAGAAAAATTCTGAAAATTGTGAAAAAGAAATAAGAGCTTGAGGTTAGAGAAAAGAAAAAAGGGCAAAAAGGCCAAAGAATGAAAAGAGGAGAAATAAAGGTGGAATTGAGTTGAAAAAGGAAACTGGTCTTATGTTGAGATTGGGTTGGTGAATTGTAAGTCTGTGCGCTTAAATACTATTTGTTCAAGTCAAGTCACTTAATCCAAATTTCCCTACCCTTACCAAAGAGCCTACGTTACAACCAAATGAAAAGTCCTTTTTGATTCTTAGATTGTGCACACAAAAGTGGTCGAGATGTTAGACGATTTGCAAGCCTATGGTAGTTCTACTTTCATTGAATTGAATTTGAGCGTAAACACTTACCATATACTTCTGAGAATAGAATGATACACTATTTACTTGTTAGTCGCGATGTCAAGTACCCGACAGAGTATTAATGATGCCGAGTTTATGAATAATAACTTCTTGATGATGAATTACAAAGTTTCCTTAAGTTTGAAATCAAATACTATTTAATGTTAATAGTGTTCTTGGGTGTTCGTTCGTTTTTACCCCTTGTATTATTTTTCTAAATTTGCCCACGGACGAGCAATGCTTTAAGTTTGGGTGATTTTGATGTGGGTAGATGCATTTAGGGGCTTAAAATAATATATAATTGATGCATTTGCACGCATATTTACTATATTTTTACTTGGTTTCGTTAAAAGGGCATGATACTGCGTATTCTTGTAATACTTACAAGAAACGGAGCTTAAAATGAAGAAATATCAGTTGGAATGCCCGGATAAGATTACCGAATGAGAAGAAAAGATCAAAACAACGGAAAAAGTGGACAAAAACACTTTACACGGCCGGACTGTGTGGTGTCACACGGCCGTGTGGAGTTCCGGTGTGAAAATCACACGTTGTGTGAAGTTGGATTGAAAACAGAGGACGGAGCAGGCCCACACGACCGTGTGGGAAAGGGAAGCCAATCGCACCACCTGACCATATAGACTCACATGCCCATGCGAGGAAGGGCTGAAGACAGGACCACACGGCCGTGTGGTGCCACACGGCTAGGCCGTGAATGAGTCTATTTCAGCACGTTTTTTAGAGCAAAGTGATCTCTCCAAACATCTATAAAAGGGACCCAAGGCTTGCACGACAAGACATCACTTCATACAGCAAAAACACATCAAATAACACAGGAACGCAAGAATCGAAGAGCTTCTGATAGCAAAAGGCTAGAACACCACAAGGCTTTCGCGTCTAGGGAGCACAAGAGCTTCGAGGGCTTGGAAGGAGAATCCATCCTGACAAGAAGGGGTTTTCTTTCAATATCTAAAAACTCTTGTATGTGCTTATATGATGTCTTAATATTGATTCAAATTTGTCTATGAGTTTTTAATCAATGTTTGACATATTTTTCGGATCTTAGGGGCATAATCGAAACTGTGGATTTGTATTAAATATGATTATTTATTTTTTTAATTAATTCATGATTTTTATTTTATGAATTCGAGTGCTTATTTATAATTGCTTTTTATTTGGCCGGGAATAATTTGCATGTCATATTTATTAGTACAAAATTTGGGAGATGAGTTCTAACAAAGACGAAAATTGAATTCAGACATAAATGGGTGTGACAACTGTTTGTGGGGAGTCATTCAATTCAAAAATATTTTGGGAGTTAGTAAGAATTGTAACGAGCCGGGAGGCCCACAATTGTTATTAATCAACTGTTTATTCACCGCCCGGAAGGGGGAGTAGACGAACTTAGGAATTGAACCCATAGAATTGCATGAATTGGTCTTTAAAACTTTATTTGCATTTAATATTGAAGAAGCATGTTGAGATTATGTGCCTAAGGTTGCTCCTAAAGATGTTGAAAATACTTGTGCGGTTCGCAAATTTATTTTATTTATTTTTCTTTATTTTCGATTTTTAGTTAGATAAAATTACTTGAAATTCGGTCGCTTCAATAAAATTAGAATACAATGTTATTATAGCCTAAGTGTTTCGAGATTCAATCCCTGAGGAATACGACCTTGCTTGCCATTATTCTATAAACTACATTGTACACTTGCAATTGTATGAACCAAAATATTTTTGGCGAATAGCTGAAACCCCTGCTAAAACACCTGTTGATACATTAATGACAGAAGCCCCTGTTGAAACGTCGAAAAATGAAACCTCGATGAAGGAAGGTGTTGCTGGAAGCTTGACGAAGAAAGCCCCTGTTGAGACCTCGACGCAGGGAAAAGTTGACAAAGAAGAAGTAATTCCGGATAAGGATGTTGATGATGTACATGACAGAAGATTGAGTAAGGTTGTTGGGACAAAAAAAACCTCGGTGAAGGAAATGAGCAAGACTGTTGGTGGCAAAAAGGTTGTTGGTAAAAATCCTCACAAGAAAGGAAAGCTATCAGACGATGATAAGAAGAAAGGAAAGATATCAGACGATGATACGAAGAGGTTAGTGTTGGGAAATTAATTTTTAGATTTTGATGAATGCCATGTAAAACTTAGAATAGAAAGTTGGCACCCCATTTTTGTTGTAAATTGCATTGTAATAGATAGGGATGGTCGAGCTGAGTTAAGTCATCTATGCCAAGATATGCAAGAAGTCAACGTGAGACTAGAAGGAAGACTCATTGAGGGCGGTGAGTGTAGCAAAAAAAGAGAAGACAGAACTCGATCAAGGTGCGGTGAGATGATGCGGTGAGTGAAATGTCATCAAGTCAACTCAAGACAGCCAAGTCTCATGTTGAAGTGACATATGAGTCATCCAATGATTGGAAGCTGACTCGAAGTCACCTGGGAAAGTCAAGGAAATGCAGTCAAGTCGAGATAACTAAAAGAGATCCGTTGCGATGGAAATCATTCAAGTTCAATCCTCAAGCCTACATTACGATGGAAATCAATCCAACACTCACCTGTGAAGGAAAAGACGACTTCAATCAGTTGAAGAGGAAACATTTGAAGAATCAAGGGGTCTACATTCCACGGAGGATTGTAGGAAGGTTCAAGGTCGAACCAGTCTCAAGTTTTTGGAGGGCTTTGTGATCAAATCCAAGAAGCTTGAGCAAGTGGACTGTTAACCACTTTTTATATTGATCAATACTTAGTGGATTCCTCTAGGAGTTGGAGAAGAGAGGAGTAGAAGAATTACCCCATCTTCGAACCTCTATAAAAACTTATTGTGTCATTTACATTTCAGCACTTTAATTTCTGCACATTACTTTAATATTTGTTGATAAATTTGCTATCCAATTGATGATCAACAAAGTGCTAAAACCAAGCATTAAAACATATTTAACCAAAATTCAAGGGTGTTAAGTCTTCCGCTGAAAACATATCACAGTCGAGTTAAGTCTTTAGTCAAAACAGCTGAGTTATTCTATCAACAGCTCAGTCAAGTCTGTTGAGTGACTAACTCTGTTGATTAACTAACTTAGTTGTCCATCAAGGACTCAGCTGTGAAGTGTTAACTCTGAATGTTTTAAAAGGACTAAATCGAAAACTTGGTAAGGTTTATTCAACCCCCCCTTCTAAACCTTACACTAACACCCCTTGGGACCTATAAGTGGTATCAGAGCGGTTGGTTCATTGAGCCTCCCGCACTGGTTACTGAACTAGGTCTCCAAATTTTTAAAAGCTTGCTTTAGCACTTGATCTTTCAAAACTCTTTTATTCAGCAATGTTATCATCATGGAAGCAAATTTGACACGCATCCCTATGTTCAAAATTGAGGAATTTGATGATTGGAAAATTCGTATGCGGGCTCATCTATCAGCATTACACGATGAGATGTGGATAGTGATAGAAGATGGGCCACTCCAAATCTTGAAAGTAAACACGGTTGCAAGGAGAGCTGCAGCTGAAGGAGAAGAGGATGTTGCACCCAAACCAGCGATGATTGAAAAACCAAGAGCTGAATGGACAAATGATGACAGGAAAAGATATAACTTGGACAATGTAGCCAAGGACATTCTTTACAAAACTTTGGACAAAGCCATGTTCAACAAAGCCAAATCATTCAAAACGGCAAAAGAAATCTAGGACAAGCTAACCTTGATTTGTGAAGGCTCAGAGCAAATCAAGGAAAATAAACTATCTGTTGTTGTACAAAAATTTGAAAACTTTAAGATGCTTGCAGGAGAAACCTTGGATCAGTTGGATGCTCGGTTCACAGAAATTACCAATGAACTATCTGCACTTGGAAAAGAATATACACAGAAGGAAATGTGCATGAAGATTCTAAGAAGTCTCCCAACTGAGTGGGATATGAAAGTCATGGCCATGAGACACTCCATGGACCTATCAAAGACATCCAATCATGAGCTATTCTCAGATCTCAAAGCCTACGAATTTGGTGAGAAGAAAAGACCAAGAGGAGAGATGTGCCCAAAACAATTTGCTTTAATAGTTAAGGATGGTAAAAGAGCCGAGGTCAAAGAAGTCATTGACCAAGAGGAGATAGCCCTGATGGTTAAAAGGTTTAATAAGTTCTTCAACAAGAATTACAAGAGAGACAAAGGTGAATCCTCCAGAAGATACTCAGCTCCCTCCAAGTCAAGGGAAGATAGGCCAACCAAGAGAGCAGAGCATCAAAAGATTGAGTATCAAAGAGCTGACAATCCAAGGATGGAAAGAACTGATCAAAAGGTTGAAAATTTATGCTGGAACTGCAGGCAACCCGATCACTATGCCATTGAATGCCCATATCCTGTAGTCAACAAATACAGGAATGAAGAGGAAAGAAAAGTCTTTGAGAAAGAAGACAAGAAAAGAGAAAGGCAATGTTGGCCAAAGATGTTTGAGACAGCCAAGTCAAACGACGCAGCAGACTCGGAGAGTAGTGAAGCAGACTACTCAAGTGACTCTGAAGAAGAAGCCTTGATCTGTCTAATGGCCAAGGAACAAAACCAACCTGACCAAGAAGATGAGGTACACTCTAACTCATCACACTCATATACTAGTGATAGTGATTGTGACACACACACTTCATCACCCACTGATCTTTATGATTCATTAGGCAAAATGATGAAAGACTTTGAACACATTAAATCCTCACACACACTACTAAATGAGGAAAACAGCCTACTCAAGAGCCAAAACTCACAGCTGACTAAGGAGCTGAGTACTCTAAGTCACATATCTGATGAGAATAAAATTCTAAAGGCTGAAAATGCTAAGTTAATAGCAGAGATAGCTGCTATAGAAAAGAGGGACAATGACCTCAAAAATGTGATTGCCTCATTCACTAAGGCATCTAAATCCTTGGATGATCTTATTATGAGTCAAAAGAATGTGGAGACAAACAAAGCTTAGGATTTAATTCCTCTGTGCTATGTCAAGCTCCAAAAGTGATTTTGGAAAAAGGATCTTCAAGTAATGAAGCATCTCAAAAATCCAAAACTCCAAATGGTGCACACACATTTATTCCAAAGCACAATCACAAGCAAACTGGCCTTGGTTACAAAGGAAAAGGAAAAACGGCCGATTGAGTGTCTTTGAGAACAAGTGAAAAGAAATCTAGTCGAGTTCCTCAAAGCAAACTCCAAACAGGAAGTACTCTGTAAAGAAGAAACAAAGCTACCAAAAGCCCCAGAAATTCTATAAAAGGAATACATATGATGGGAATGGTAGAAATTATCCAAGCCAAGCTGATTGGAATAATGTGAACTATCAGCAAAGATCTATGGAATATAAGCCTAAATGGCAAAGGCCTAAGACTCAACAAAGGCCATTCCAAAGGCAAAAGAGCTATCATCAGCACACATATGCACTCAGGCACTATACTCAAAGATATCACAACTACCCAAACAAAGCAATTGCTAGAACACATACACAGACATACAGACAAAAGAGACAGTTGTATGAACCTAAAATCCCCAAGCAATTTGCTAAAATTAATTATGATTATGGCACTGATAGATGGCAACCTCTTAGAGTCAAATCATTTGGCTATAGGTTAGTTGGATCATCTTACAATACTAACCCCTCAGGACCCAGACAAATATGGGTACCTAAAACCTAATTTCCTTGATTGCAGGTTCAAGGAGCAGCTGAGTGCCAAGGAACCTGGTACATGGATAGTGGTTGTTCCAGACACATGACAGGAAACAAGAACAATCTTTCAAAATTTAAGAAAGTTAGAGGTGCAAAAGTCATATTTGGAAGAAATGAAGCTCCAGGAGAAATAAAAGGCATTGGATCCATCAAGAAAAATGGATTAGAAATTACAGATGTTGCATACGTTGAAGGCCTCAATTTCAACTTACTAAGCATAAGTCAACTCTTTGACAAGGGCTATAACGTTGGATTCAATATGGGAGTGTGCCAAATCAAGAACACTGAATCTAATGAAGTAGTGTTTCAAGGATGCGGACAAAAGAACATGTATGTGGTAGATTGGTCAATCGCAACACCAAGCACTTGTCTCGCTAGCAAAAAGCACAAATTGAATCAAGTCAAGGGCGTGGCACAAGAAGTCGAGTCACCGAACTTCAAAACAATTAACAAGCTTGCAAGGAGCAATCTCGTGGAAGGACTTCCGGACAAGTATACAAGAAGGAAAGTGTATGTGATGCATGCCGGATGGGAAAGCAAATCAAATCATCATTCAAAGAAAAGACATGTCCATCTTCAACAAGAATATTGCACACCGCTACATATGGATCTATTTGGTCCAGTTGAACCAGCTAGCATAAGTGGGAAGAAATACACCTTGGTGGTAGTAGATGACTACTCTAGATATACATGGACAATATTCATGTGCAAGAAGAAAAAAACTCTGCAGAAACTACCACAGCTGATGAAGAGAATCCAAAACGAGAAGAGTCAAACCATTATCAAAATAAGATCTGACAGAGGAACTGAGTTTGTCAATAGTATAATAACTCAGTATTGTGTTGAAAATGGTATTGGTCATGAATTATCGGTGCAAGGACTCCTGACAAAAAATGGAGTTGCAGAAAGAAGGAACAGAACTCTCAAAGAAGCAGCAAGGACCATGTTAGCTGAAGTAGGGCTGCCTAAAAGATTTTGGGCTAAAGCAATAAACACAACATGCTATACTCAAAATATATGCATGATAAACAGACAGTTGACAAAGACTCCCTATGAGATTTGGACAGGGAGAAAGCCAAATGTTGCATATTTTAGAATATTTGGATGCAAATGCTTTATCCATAACAATGGCAAGGACAATTTAAAGGATTTTGATGCTAAAGTTGATGAAGGTATCTTTTTGGGATACTCCGCTGAAAGCAAAGCCTAAAGAGTGCTCAACAAAAGGACAATGGTTACTGAAGAATCCATTCATGTGGTGTTTGATGAACCCAATGTAAATGGAGAAGACATTGAAGAGTCGGTGATAAATTTGAATCACCAACCATGAGAAGAGTCCCTATGTTGAAGCTAAAAGTTTGGAATTATAAACCCGGATGAAGATGAGATAGTTGAGTCTCAAAGACAGCTGGGAAATATGCAGCTAAGTGATGATGAGAGAGTAGATCAAAATAACACAACTGCAAGACGACTGAATCCAGCTAACTTACTCCAACCGATGTAAGATGGGTGAGAGACCATCCACACGTAACTAATCATTGGAAATGTAAGAGAAGGTGTAAAAACCAGATCAGAACCCAACAAGAAGCTATGTTCACTTGTTTCATCTCACAAATAGAGCCAAAAGATGTGTTACAAGCATTGGAAGACACACATTGGATTCAAGCCATGCAAGAAAAGTGAATCAATTTGAAAGAAACAAAGTGTGGGAATTGGTTCAAAGACCTACCCATCAAAATGTTATTGGCACTAAATGGGTGTTCGAAACAAGATGAATGAGGAAGGTTATGTGGTAAGAAACAAAGCAAGATTGGTAGCCAAAGGGTATTGCCAAGAAGAAAGAATAGATTTTGATGAAACTTTTGCTCTGTGGCAAGATTGGAAGCCATAAGGATGTTTCTTGCCTATCTTCGCTCACAAGAACTTCACCGTATATCAAATGGATGTAAAGAGTGCATTCCTTAATGGATTATTGGAGGAAGAAGTATATGTTGAACAACCTCCAGGATTTGAGCAGAAGACTCTTGGAGATAAAGTATACAAACTCAAGAAAGCTTTATATGGATTGAAACAGGCACCAAGAGCATGGTATGATACATTATCACAATTCCTGACTGAGAACGGATTCACAAAAGGAAAAGTGGATAGAACACTCTTCAGAAATCAAGATGGGAGGAATATACTGCTTGTTCAAATATATGTGGATGACATCATCTTTGGATCCACAAACAAAGAGCTGTGTGATAAATTCTTAAATCTTATGCAAAGCAAATTTGAAATGAGCATGATGGGAGAGCTGACATTCTTCCTTGGACTCTAAGTAAAACAGTTGAAGGATGGAACCTTCATAAGTCAGACAAAATACACCAGAGATTTAATGAAGAAATTTGGGATGGAAGAGAAGTCTTCTTTGAAAATACCAATGAATACATCAGTCAAAATGGATATGGATGCAGATGGCAAGCCTGTGGATCAAACAAGATACATAGCACTTATTGAATCATTGCTCTATCTTACAGCAAGCATGCCAGACATCACCTTTGTTGTAGGTGTATGTGCAAGATTTCAATCTGCTCCAAAAGAAAGCCACATGACTGCAGCCAAGAGAATCTTGAGATATTTGAAAGGAAGCCAAGAAGTTGGCTTATGGTATCCAAAGGATGGTGGATTCAAGCTAATTGGGTATTCAGACTCTGACTATGTTGGATGTAGAGTTGACAAGAAGAGTACCTCCAGGCACATGTCAAATGCTTGGAAATAGGCTAATTTCTGGTTTAGCAAGAAGAAAAATTCAATAGCTACCTCCCACAAGGTGAGCGAGAATACATAACCGCGGGCGGGTTGTTGTGCCCAAGTCTTATGGATGAGACAAAGAATTGAGAGACTATGAAGTTGAAGAAAAAGAAATCCCAATTTGTGTTATAACACAAGTGCAATTGCAATCACTCAAAATCCTGTGTTGCACTCAAGAAAAAAGCATATTGATGTCAGATATCACTTCATAAGAGATCATGTAGAAAGGAAGGACATCACCTTGGAATATATCTCAACTGATAAGCAGTTAGCTGATATATTCACAAAACCATTATGTGAATCAAGATTTGAAGAACTCAAGCATGAATTAGGGTTAATTGAGCTGAGTTGATACTCAGAAGAGTCAAAGAAAAGAGATGAAACACGACAAGATGAAAAAGAGCTGAACTCCTGAATCAGCTATGTGAATCAGCCGAATCGGAGAATCAGCTGTGTGAAGTTAACTGACAGCTGAGTACCTATGTGCAAAGAGAGAAGAGTTAAATCAATCTAAGGGAATAAGCTGAGTCATTTATGAGCAAAGTGACAAAAACGCAGTCGTTTTTACTAAGCGGGAATATTTTTAAGAATGACGTCAGCATAATTATGACGTGTACAGTCAAAAGTTGCACACAAAGCTTATGATTGGATATAAATGTTGCCGCATTAAATGCGAGAAATTAAATGTTAATCGGCGTGCAAAATCTAAGCCATTGATCTTGATCAAATTTCAAAAAACCACCCGCACGTCCTTTCATAGCCCATACATATACCGTTTCTTCCAATTTTCTCTCACTTTACCAAAACTTTTCATATCTCTCTCAAAAGCAAAGAAAGAAACTTTCTCTCAAAACCCTACAAATCCTCAAGTTCATTTTCAAAGTTTCGTTCGGTAAAACATCCAGAAATGGCATCTACTCATGATTTTGTCAAGTTGGGAAAGCAAATCCACACTGGGTCTACTGTGGATTTTGATGGCATGATCAAAAAAGGGTCTGACGACACCCTCGTGAAGAAGATTTCAGAGAAACTGGAAAAGTCTAGATTAAAACCGTTTTTGACGATGGAATTTCCGATGACTTACGTGGAAGAGGTCGCACAATTCTACGTGAATGCTGAAGTTCACGATGAGGGCATCAAGTTCTCTGTTCACGGGAAAGAGTTCACCATCACTGCCAAGGATCTAGCGAGAACAACGTTTGTTGTTTGCGTGGAAGGAGTCTAGGAGATTTATGAAGGCGATGTTAACCGATTGCGGCTTGGAAGGAAGTGGCCAAAAGTCGTCTTTGCGAAGGTTGTCTACACGGTGAGAAGAAGTCTTTGAAGGAAGACTACCACAAGCCGGATATTGTTGCCAAGTGTGTGGACATCAAATTTGGAAGCTTTAATCAGCTATCCAAAACCAAACTGATCGTGATGGCTGCGATCATAGAAGAAAAGAAGGTGAACTGGGCTGAGTTTGTATACAACATACTCTGCCAAAATGTTGGGAATAAATCCTTCAAGAATGATGGTTCGTTTGGAGGTTCCCTGGGGTACGGCCTGGTGATTGGCCGAATGATGGAAGTGAAAGGAGTCCCTCTTCGACATGGAAAGGCGTTCCATGTCAACAAGAAAATGTTCTGGTCTAATCTCTCCAGAGCACAGAGGAGAGATTATGCCAAGAGAGCTGACACGAGTGAGGGGGAATCAGCTGGCCCTGAAGAAACAGTTGTCTCCTCCTCTCCCCAGAAGAAGGTTGCCCCTGCAGCTGCTAAGAAGATTGATGCCCCTGCAGCAAAGAAACAAAAAACAAAAGATGCCCCTGCCCCTGCGAGTCAGTCACCCCCCGGCCGTGTCTCCCGCCCCCCCCTGCCGCAATGGAGAAGGAACCGTTAATCCCTTCTCGGTGATTAAAAAGAAGAGGATTGCCACAACAAGGAAGGCAATCGCCTCTAAGACAAGCGAAGGCATTTACCCGACGAACCGAGGAGGAAGTAGAACCGGATATTCCTCTCGTGAAAACCAAAAGAAGAAGAAGAATCTTCAAGCGCTCCGAGCTTGAGAAACCGGCTGAGTCAGCCACTCAACTGAAACAAATAGCGGAGACCGCTAGAGAAGTAGAGTCTCTAGAGATTATAGATGAAACAGCCAAGTCTGCTGAAGACGATCAGCAGAGGCAAATTGAAGACACAAAGTTTGTAGTCGAGCAATTTGAGACACAAGAAGAATCGAGAGAGCAAACTCTCTTGTTGTGAGGTTGTTCCCCTCCCGCAATGTGACGCCACTGAGGGTGCGAATCACCAAAGTTTGCTACCTTCAATCCCTGAGAACGAGGGACAGCAGGGAGAAGATGATAAAGATGATGATGTAATAATCCTATCCCCACTATATCCAGACATCCAAAATCGTATGCGGGAATGGAGGAAGTGGAAGCTGAGTCGATCCAGGGAACAGTTCCAAAGACCAGAATTTATTGAAGAAGAAGACGAACTATTGAACTTTCTCGGATTGACCAATATGGTCCAAGCACTGGATGAAGAAAACTGCACAGATATCTTGCAGATCTTCAAAGACAAGGAGAAGCAGAGACTGGAAGATGAAGCTGAGGCTCGTGAAAAGGTCAGTATTTGTCTCTTTAATGGAACCACTGATCATACACATCCTCATCTTGACATCCTCTCTGGGAGTGATGAGGATCTGGATCCTCCGCCGCCGCTGAGAAGAATTGCGGATGCAGCAAGCCATGCGGGAATCCAGGAACTGCATGAGCAACGGTTATTGGAAGGACAGGGAGTCCTCCACATCATAGTGGAGATCAATCGATGGGAGTGGTGCAAAGATATTGCCCACGATTGTTGGTGCCACCACTTCTCCAGCTCACTCAGAATAAGGTGTTAAGGGAACTGGCGATGAAACTAGGACTGTGGGGACCCCAGTCGAGCCTACCCCTAATGAAGGTGTCTTACCACCTGCCCCAATGGTTGAACACTCAAAGGGAACAGCCGGGAGTCCGGAGACGAGTGACCCCATTCCAAGTCACTCACCTGGTGTGCGGTGAGGGGAAACTCCTCCACCGCAACAAGGTCGGAGGATCTTTGCGGTGACTCCACAACGAATCTTGGAGGCGAAGTGGAGAAGGAACAACAAATAAATACACAGCAAGTTGTCACTGACGAGGCTCGAGATAGTTAAGACTGTCTCTTTGAAGTGCCAATCGCTCTGCGAGCCAATGATGTTCTTTGGTGCGGTCGAGGCACATGAAGGAAGCGCCTGCGAGTTAACACTGGGGCAATGAAAGTGCAATCCATGGAGTTGAGACTCGGTGGATGCCACCTCGAAAGACCCCAAGACAGTGACACTATCGAAGGGGACCATCAAGGCCTCGTTGCGATTTGAGACTGCAGGAGGTAATGAAGGCCAACGGGAGGTTGAGACTTCCCGGGGTAAAGAGACGGGACGCACGTAACATCCTCTACTATCATTGATCCATCTAAAAAGGAGATAAGTGCTCTTCACGATTCCCAAGAAAATCTGATGTAACCATTTCGGGATCCGAAGGTGAAGACGGCTGAGTCATCCCCTACTGCCAATCCAAAATACTCAGTTGAGGATGTTCTCCCAAGCACAAGTAAGTCCGACCTTAAGGCTACTCGCCAAACCTTTAATTTTGATGATGAGCCACCCTTGTAAATCTCATCATCGTCCGATGACGCTTTTGATATGGCCGAGGACTAGTCAACTCATGTGGAAAAACCAGCTGAGACCGACGAAGCTGTTAAGACATGGTGAGGCTCAACAAGTCGGGTCAACTTCACAATGGACCACGGTTGAAACAGAAACAGAGTCAATCGCGCAGCTCCCAAGTGCAGCAGGATCGACTCCACCGGGAACTTCACGAGCACAAGTTGTCATTCAGTAGATTCCCGTTGCCCATGATGATTCGTTTGAAGAATCATTTCCCTTCTCTCTAGAAGTACCTGACCTTCCTGAAGAATCAGCTCGAGATCAAGAACATTTCCATAAACCTGATCCCGTTATTCCAATGACACCATCGTCCCAATGAGACTTTGACTTTGACTTTGACGCTGCTTGGCCGCCAGCTGAGACAGGAGTGACAACTGAGGTTCGAGAAGTTTTTAAGGCCATATTTGCAGAGATAGGGAAGATGGAGAGGCACCAGGCCTCGCTGGACATGAGGTTGGATAACCGAGACGCAAATTTTACTGCCGATCTGCGAGGAATAATTGTTAGGATCCGGGAATGGTGGCAACAACAGCAAACAATGCGCGTAGAACAAGCTCGATATTTCAGGACATTGTTCAATAAATTGCTAGTATGTCGGGCTGAGAATGCTGATATGAAGACAAGAATGCAAGAGAACATCGAGCGAATGCATGAATCTCACCACACAGAGAGATTTGCTGCGTGAATACAATAAGAAAGAGCTCATGCGCGTAGAGGAGAACATGGATCGGAAGTTCAGTACCTCATGGCTAAAATGAAGGTGGTGTGGTGAATCCAACGCCACCCGCTCCGAATTCCGTGCGGCAAAGATACTCCGCAGCAGATTGAAGCATAACTCGCTATCGATCGCTTAGACTTCATGATTGCTAGCTTGTTTCCGTGTTTCTCTCTCCTTTGATGATGCCAAAAAGGGGGAAGAGGAATACCTAAAGGCATTGAAAGGATCCGGTTTGAAAAAGGAGGACGAATGTTTGTGAAGGAAAGACAGTGAGAACAGAAAAGAGAGAAGAACGGAAAATTTGTTGAGGGGGAAGTTTCGAAAGATATAACCTTGATGATTGCTAAAACCCCCAACAAGGTCTTGTCACTGATTGATATCATCAAAGCAAACTCCATGTGACTCGCGCTCCAACATCCTGCAGTACCCATGGTGAAAAGAGAAAGATAGTTGAAGCAGGGATGAAGGACGTGGAAGGAAAGATGGATGCCAGAGTTATGGATATTCTGAAACAACATGGAGGCATTCCAACAGACAAAGACACCTATGCCATTTCAGATGTCGGAACCGAGCCAAGATCTGTTGATGAATTCAAGACGCTTGCATCCGAAGGTTACTTCGCAAATATGTCCATGGCTCAAGCCTGGGATTTGTATTGGGAAAAAGGCCTCAAGCTATGTGAAGAAGGCGACAGCGCCAGACCATCGCGTCGCTCTGCTTTGGTCACTCCGCTAGTCACTCACCGGGAAAAAGAAGGCCCCAAAGACAATACACGCCCGGAGGAAGAGGAAGAAGCGAGATGGGGGGAAAGAGGTTTGAGACCTAGACCTCGCCCAAAAACATTGAGTACATAGATCCAGGCAAGAAAGGAGGGATCTATTGGGTGGATTCGACGAAGTAGCCAAACCTGCAAGTGGCTAAGAACAATGCTGAGTATGTGAAGAGGATTGAAGAAGAAAATAGAAGACAAACTCGTTGTGGGAGGAAAGACAAGAAAGAAAAAAAAAAGAGATGAAGCTGCCAGAAAGGCTTATGAGAAAAAGAAGGCGGCTGAAGATGAGAAGAAGAGAAAAAGGTCAGAAGATGACAGAGCTGAAGAAGAGGAAAGAAGGAGGCAGCGAAGGAGATGAAATGTTGTTGTTCACCCCTTCATGTATTTTACTATGTAAATACATCTTTATGTAAGTCTTCTGTACATCGAATAAAATTGTATAATTTCTATACTTGCGTAGATATAGAACAACATGGTTACCTTAAGTTTGTTTTAAGCTCGATACACTCAGTTGGTTTGTGTAAAGAACAAGAATGCTATGATCAATAAAAGATTGATTCTACGCATACATTCTGTGATTCTACATTGTTTGTACGTATCTTTGTTGTTCAATTATTGAACGAATGTTTTAAGTTTTAGCATCATCAAAAAGGGGAAATTGTTGGGAAATTAATTTTTAGATTTTGATGAATGCCATGTAAAACTTAGAATAGAAAGTTGGCACCGCATTTTTGTTGTAAATTGCATTGTAACAGACAGGGCTAGTCGAGCTGAGTTAAGTCAGCTATGCCAAGATATGCAAGAAGTCAACTGGAGACTAGAAGGAAGACTCCGCTGTGAGGCAGCTGAGTGTAGCAAAGAAGAGAAGACAGGAACTCGACTGAAGGTGCAGCTGAGATGCAGCTGAGTGAAGTGTCAGTCAAGTCAACTCAAGACAACCAAGTCTCAAGTTGAAGTGACAGATGAGTCATCCAATGATTGGAAGCTGACTCGAAGTCACCTGGGGAAGTCAAGGAAATGCAGTCAAGTCGAGATAACTGAAAGAGATCCGTTGCACAGAAGTCAAGAGAATTACTTAAACAAGTAATACTTCCATACTACCTTTCTTGAAGTGCTCAGTCCCAGAAGCGTGCAAAAGGAATAAACCAATGGGAAGCTCTGCACTTGTGTCAGAACTCTGAAAAGCTGAAGAATCATTCATACGAGGAAATGTCAATTCCAAGGACTGCAACAAGACAAGCCAACGACCACAAGTGTCTTTTGGAAATTAGCCTATCTCTTCAACGGGCAAATTTTTCAAAAGAACACTATAAAAGGCTGAGGAATCTATTTGAGAGAGAAGCAGGTTACCTTGACAATCAGAAAATAAATACGAACAAGAAAAGCAATATCTATAACCAAAAATATTCTCAAATCATTCAAGTTCAATCCTCAAGCCTACATTACGAAGGAAATCAATCCAACACTCACCTGTGAAGGAAAGACAACTTCAATCAGTTGAAGAGGAAACATTTGAAGAATCAAGGGGTCTACATTCCACGGAGGATTGTAGGAAGGTTCAAGGTCGAACCAGTCTCAAGTTTTTGGAGGGCTTCGTGATCGAATCCGAGAAGCTTGAGCAAGTGGGCTGTAGTAGCAAGGCAGTTGCCCTGTGAAGAAGATGAGTCGTACGAGAAGCCACCATTTGTGTGACCAAGCATCTCGAGATGAGTCCCAAAGGATCAAGTCATTTGTGTGATCAAGACTTGCATCGGGTTTAACCACTTTGTATATTGATCAATACTTAGTGGATTCCTCCAGGAGTTGGAGAAGAGAGAGTAGAAGAATTACCCCATCTTGAACCTCTATAAAAACTTATTGTGTCATTTACATTTCAAAGACTTTAATTTCGCACATTACTTTAATATCTCTTTGATAAATTTGCTATCCAATTGATGATCAACAAAGTGCTAAAACCAAGCATTAAAACATATTTAACCAAAATTCAAGGGTGTTAAGTCTTCTGCTGAAAACATATCACAGTCGAGTTAAGTCTTTAGTCAAAACAGCCGAGTTATTCTATCAACAACTCAGTCAAGTCTGTTGAGTGACTAACTCTGCTGATTAACTAACTTAGTTGTCCATCAAGGACTCAACTGTGAAGTGTTAACTCTGAATGTTTTAAAAGGACTAAATCAAAAAGTTGGTAAGGTTTATTCAACCCCCCCTCTAAACCTTACACTCACACCCCTTGGGACCTACAGTTAGTATACTTGAAAGTATTTGTTTTTGATTTCAAAGTATCATTATTTTTGTGAAAAGTATCAGTGTATGTTACATATATGTTTTATGGAAAGTATGTGTGTGTTAATCCTGTAATAAATCATTGTTTATATGTTAGAAGTATCATTTTTCATTCTGAAAAGTATATAAAATTTATTCAAAAGTATCATTATTGTATGCCTGTTTTTCACATAAATGTTGATTTTTATCACCAGATATAAATCAGTGTTTACATGTTACAAGTATCATTTTTTATTTTGAGAAGTATCTAAAATTTAATTAAAAGTACCAGAAATTATTTCAAAAGTATCATTTTATTATCTGAATAGTATCATATTTCATACATGAAAGTATTATAAATTGCTTTCAAATTATTATTTTTCATATGTAATTGTTTTATTTATATATATATATATATATATATATTTTTGCAGCAACTTTCTTACTCAATGTAGACCCAAGGGTTTATTTGATGTTGTGAACTCTTTGACTGAAAGACAAAAAGAGAATGTGAAGAGTATTGGGTTTGGTGGGTTACTGAACCTTAATGTTCAATATTTACCTGCTCAAATGATTATGTGGTTGGTTCAAAGGTTTAATGGGAAGAGTCGGTTGCTTAGTATTGATGACAGGAAGAGGTTTGTAATTACTGTTGATGACATTTGTGATGTTTTCATGCTACCGAGGTCTGGCCAGGAAGTTTTAGTTTTCAAATGGAGTGATAGTTTTGATCCGACTGTTGAATTTAAGAAAACATTTGGCATTGATGGGAGTTCTAGTGTTGGCACTTTGAAGACCAAGTTGATGGGTGGTTTTAAAGAAGGAAGTGATGACTTTAAACGAATGTTTGTTTTGTATAGTTTATCAATTTTATTGACCCCGAGTGAAAATAGGGTTGTTGATGTTTCGTGCTTTAAGTCAAAGTTGGGTGTGGATGCCATTGCATATTTTGATTGGTGTTCACTTGTGTTGGAAAGACTTGGCAGGGCGGTTGATAATTTTAACAAGAAGTCTACCACCCATATAAGTGGTTGTATTTTGGCGTTGTAGATTATATATTTGCATCGTCTTAAATGGAAAGGAGTTGCAGAACCATTTGATCTCCCTCTCATTCAGCACTGGACGACGCAATGCAAAAGAAAGCGTGTGAAAGAAGAGAAGAGTGCTGGAGAGTTTGGCCAAGGGAGTGGGTGGAGGACGTTTATCATATTTCTAGGAATAGAAAATAAATAGTTTGACTAATGGAGGTATGGATGAGAGGACTCTGGTAAAGAACATGTTGAGAAGGAAAAATCTGAGAATTTTGATGAATCTTCAAGAATCATCAAGTATGTATTACTAGAGGGGCAGCCGACTGATGATGATATTGAGAAAATTGCTAAAAATGTAAGTTAAATGTAACATTTATTTTCATCTTAAAGTAATAATCCTGAAAAGTATCCTTTTTTGATAAAAAAAAGTGTTACAATATTTTGCAGGGGGTGCACAAAGCCTGTCCTGTTGAAAAGGGACATGGAAGTCATACGCCATGTCCATATGGAACAAGCAAATACTTCTTCATCACCTGATGATGAGTTCTTATCAGGTGCAGAACTTCACGAGTACATCGATGAAGTTGTGAAGAATTTCCAGAAGATGAAAGAACGTAATGACCTCACGCATAATGAGCCGATGCTTAGGTTTGATCTTTTAACCCCTGAGACAGAATCACCCGTTGTTGAAGAACAACCTACCTATGAAGCGAATATTGATGATGATGTAATCCAAGGACTGCATGATAGTCAAATTGATGAAGTAATTCAAGGTCAGATTCAGCATGCATGGCAAGTTGTAGGCAGTTGAGGTACTATATGTAAAGTATTATTTAAATACTGAAAAATATCATTTTTGTTTGAATAAGTATCTCTTTCATTATAATAAGTATTTGTTTCTTAGAGAAAAGTATCTGGTTTTTTCAAATAAGTATCTGTTTTTTTTTTTTTTGAATAAGTGTCATTTTTATTTGATAAATTATATATCTAATGTGTTCTATCAAACAGGTGATTCTTGGCCTATAAACGAAAAGCGTTCTTTTCGTTCTGAATTTATGAAGAAGAATAATTGGTATTTGGTTGGAATGACCCGGAACGAGAGAGAGAGAGAGACATTGTTGATTTCTGTTTTTTCCGCATAGTCCTAAAATAGAGTAAGTAACAATGAGATTTTTTGGATATTCCCTTTTTGATGAGAAATGTTATGTTGATTATTTTTATTTATTTTTTTAGCTCATATGTGTTTGCACATGCTAGCGATTTTTTTGTTCCCTTTACGGATGGGATTGACTCGATGAATGATTCGAGCTTGATTTATGTTAATGTGATTGACATATGGTCTGTCATTTTAAACAAAAAAGCAATTGGGCCGAACGATCCAAAACACTTTTATTTCAACACTCAGCACTCTGTAAGTAGTATCTATTTTTGTTTTGTTGTATTTTATTTTTATGTGGGTTAGCTTTTTTTTCATTTTTATTTTTTGCCGAACAGCTATATCTTGTTGATCATTTTCAAGGAAAAGATTGTGCTAAAGATGTGAGAGGTTGTTGGAGGGTGTGCATGAGACTGTTGAACAAACCCAATTTGAATGAAGTGGATCGTGTAATAACTTTAGTTTTTTATTTGAAAAGTATCTTTTTATTTGTGAAAAGTATCTCTTTATTTGTGAAAAGTATCTCTATATGCATGAAAAGTGTCTCTTTTTCCTTGAAAGGTATTACAAACTGTAATGAAGTATTTGTTTTTCAAATATGTAGATATTTGTTCCATATTGTTATGAAGGTCACTTTGTTGCTATTGTGATCAACTTTGTTGAGAAGAAAATTTAATACCTCGACAATCTGGTGCACGATGTAGTTGTTGTTGATGAATATCATGGACTTGCGACTTTGCTGGTAAAGTATCATATTATTATTATATGTGAAGTTTACATGAATTGAATTGTTGTGATATATTTCATTTTTTGATAGCAAATGCAAATGGATCTATTTCTAGAAGAGGAAAATCACGACAAAGCTCATGAAGTTGCGTCATATTCATTTGAAAATATTCCTTTTCCGTGGCAAAAAAATGACAGGAATATTGACTGTGGTGTGTTCCTAATGCACCATATGGAAAACTTTGTGGGTAATGTTTACTCAACTCCGGATTTGTGCAAGGTATGAACATTGTTTAGACAAATAATGTGTAGTTTATAATTATTTGTATGTGTTTTGATATTACTTTTCTTTTCTTTTTGTTTTGAAATATGTTGAAAGACGCAGTTTAAGAGTCGCATCTTGTGCAATTATTATCTGAATTGAATTGAACGAGTTGAAGGTGCAAATAGAAAAGGAAGTTCTTAAATTTATCAATGACTTCAAGGAACCCGTGAAGGAGCGTCCCAAGAAACGTCCCAGAAAACAGAAGAAATGATGTTGTATAATTTTAGATTCAGACATCTTGATATTGTGTTTTGTCCCACAGATTTGTAGTGGTGTTTTTTGCAAATGTTTGGAATTGTATTTTCTTTCGTCAGTTTAACATAATTCTGCAGTTCTTAACTTATTTATTTTATAGTTCAATATGGCACATATTTCTTAAAGTTTCATGTGTAATGGAAAAAGTATCAGTTTTTGTTTAAAAAGTAACATAATTCTGCAATTTGATGTATAAAATGTTAAATCCATATAATTTAAAGGTATCAATTTTCGAATGAAAAGTGTCAGTAATAACTTCAAAATTATTATCATTATGTAAAATAATCTAGCATTTTCTAGTCTTGTAAACAAACTTATTCGCACAACAGGTGACACATTTGAAAATACAGGATAAACTAAAAAGTATCATGTATAATCTAGAATGTATCATTATTTATGTAAAAAGTAACATATTTCTTTAATGCAATATATAAAATATGAAACCATAATATTTGATCTTGAAAGTATCATAATTAGAATGAAAAGTATCACTAATTACTTCAAAAGTATCAAAATTACAATCTGTAATCTTTAAAAAATTATCTAAAATAATCGAGCATTTGGAGTCTTGGAACCAAACTCCTTGGCTTGAGAACAGTCAGTCAAATCAGTAGTTTTATTCTTGCTCTTTTTCAAACTACCCTTTATCCTTTTTCTTCTTTCTTTTGTAATAGACCGAGTAGGATCTTGCAACTTATTAGATGTACTTGAAATAGCAGATGATTCATCTTGGTCAGTAAAATTTTGTGTATTCTTCAACGCAGTAATAGCGAGAAAATCTCCATTATACCCTTCTTCAATGATCCTTCTTGCTTCTTCATTTGCTTGGCATTTCAAGACAAGCTCGTAATATCTTCGTGCCATTTCATGACGCCATGGAATGCAGTCACTAGGCTTTTCAGGCTTTTCATTTCTGTTATTTAAGTTATCCCACACCTTAGATTTTGCCATTCTTGTCCATCTTTTCAGAATATATATTTCCGGTATCTTCACATGAGAATGAAGATGAATGACACGCAATGAATGGTAACACAAGATACCACATTCTTCAAATTTCTTGCAGGTGCAAGTTATCATGATTCGCAAAGGATCAAACGTGACATGATTTATATCTCCAGCTTCAGTATGAGAAGAAATGTTATAAATATTTTACACCTCATCCTCATGAACTAAAGTACAAGTAGTAGAAATTGACGATATAAACTCTGCCTCAAAATCTTTGAACAATGTCAACGTGTATACCTCAGAAACGTGCTTTAACATCCCAGACAATGGTATGGTACTTGTTGGGATCGATCTTGATGACTTGAATTCATCATTTTGTTCTTTCATTCTCCCATTCTTCACTAGTTATTTGAAAATACCAAAAAAATCAGTCAAACTTGTGGTCTTCTTTGCATTGAATCCTATGGCATTATTAGTACTTTCACTCCTTTATGAGGAAAGTATTCCAACAAAAAAGAATTCCTTACTTAAAGATGTGCACCATTTGTCCTTTAGTTCATCAATCGTTTGAACCATGTTTGTTCCTCCAATCCATATGTAGAAATCGTGTTACTCCAACAAGTTTTAAACTCAGATACGTCCTTACATCCTGACAAGCATTTCCTAAAGCATTCTTAAATGAATTGTTGCTCTTCAACTGTTCAAGCCTGCTCACAGCATTTTGGTAAATATGCCATTGGCATAGTCTATGCTTTGTCCCAGGGAAAACTTACATGAAAACACTGACATAGTTAAAGTAACACTTTTACGCTTACAAGTATCTGTTTTAGAAAGTAAAGTATCATAATTGTTTAAACAGGCACAGAGCAGAAAGACGGATGTTAAATAGGACAAAAAATCATGACAAAATAGAAGTAACAGTTTTATGCTTTAAAGTATCTGTATATTGAGTTAAAGTATCATACCTTCTTCTATTGCATTAGAAATTGCTTGGTCTTGATCAGTGGATATAGTGATAGGACACTTCTCTCCCATGAATTTCTTGAAAACCTCAAAAAGCCAATCAAATGATTCAGATTTTTCATTCGATAAAAATGCACAACCAAACACACATTTTTCCAATGAATATTGTTGATGCCAACAAATGGAGCACAAATCAAATTGTATCTATTTGTGCGATATGTGGTGTCAAATACTACGACATCTCCAAATATCTCGTAATCTTCTCTCATCATTGAGTCTCTCCAAAAAACGTTGCTTAATTTGGCCATATCATCTAATTTAACTCTAAAATAAACGTCCTCCTCCTTGGATTGTCGTTCATACAACATTTTAACTAATGTATGTGCATCCCCACCTTCTATTTCTTTCAGTTTCAAACGGTTTACAAAATTCAGATGATCTTTGATAGTGTGTCCATCACTTTCATCCCCACCTGCTTCACGTGCCATATACCGATAAGAATCTGTTGGTCTCATTCCGAAAGAAACCATATCTTCTATGACTTTGCCCTTTTCACTTATAATTTTTCTTTCAGAGAAATGAAGGTGGCTCCACTCTTTCCTAGTGAGTGGATGATTGTGTTCTATAATATGACTCAAAACCTCATAAAGACTTCATTTAGTTTCACTCTCATTGTAGCATTACATCCTGTACGGGTAATAGGAAAATTTTTCTTTTTTTCATTGTTGGAGTTTATTCTCAAATTTCCCGGTCTCTTAAACCCCTCAGAAGAGCAGACAAAGTATTTCTCCAGCACAACTCCATTAGATTGTGTTCTAAATGTTGCTTTGCGAACACTAAATCCTAGTTTATGAATATGATCGCAATACAATTTATGCATATCATCAATTGTCTTCCTTTTAATCCCAACCAGAGAACCAGATATATCCACAATGTCGTTCATGTATTCTGGGAACATTTAAATGAAACACAGTAAATGTTAAAACAGAAAGGATACTTGTTTATTAAAACGTAATACTTTTGCATTAATATCTAATACCTTTCTCCACTGGTTTTGTACTCTGTTCAAATAGTATCCACAGTATTTATATTTTCATCTTCAATGATTTCTATTTGTTCTTCATCACTAAAAACAATAACTATTGAATCCAATTTTTCACCTATAAATAGAAAAAATGAATAAAATATTATATTAATAAATACTATAAAAAATATGTAGGTGAATTTTTTGAATATGTTAATATAAGCTGTTAATGTTCATGTTTAAAAGTAACATGTTTATTGCTGTAGAAATCCACTATTTTTTTACTAACAAGCGTCATTTTTGTTAATGTTATCATTATTGGCAAATTTGGTCTTTCTGCACAGTGCAAAATCTGGTGTTGTAACTCTGGGATGTAACTTGTCTGCACAGAATCTGGGCGGATTTTATGCCAGATTCTCTGTTTTTGGTTTATGGCTTGTGTTCTATTTTGAGAAGATTGCTGATAATCTTGGATGCCTTATCTAGATTAATTCAGCCCATATTTTGCCATTTAATCTTTTTCCTTATGTCTTTGTTATCACCCATAAGGAAAGGATTTGTTTTTCTTTGTTTTCCTTTTTTAGTTTGTAACCTCCAGCTGGAAATTAGCAAATCACTTGATTTCAGCCATGAAAGATCAGTTCTATACACTATAAAAGGGAGTTCAGCACCTTGAAGAAATTATCCAGAAAAACACCATTGAGTTATATTGTTCTTCAAGAAATCTATTGTTTGATAATTTTTATTCTTTGGGAGAAGAAGGTGAAAGATCTACGGTGTGGATGGACTCAACCGTTCAAGGGATTTGAAGTTAGAGGGATTCCAACAAGGTTGAGGTTTTTTGAAGATTCGATCAGAGTATTAGTTTTATACGAGTGTTGGTGAATTGATAAAGAGGGAGTCTTTATGCTTTTCGTAAATCCAGTCGTATTTGTAATAAGCATTGTTTTTCTAATATTGAATTGTTTTTTCTCTGGGCATGGCCTCGTGCATTAAGATTGAGGAATCTAAGCACGTTAAAAATCCTGGTGTTATTTTTTATTTTCGTTGTGCAATCTATTTTTATAGTGCCTGTGTTAAGTGTTATAACACCACTGTCTGA
Source organism: Rehmannia glutinosa (assembly GCA_016081115.2). Lineage (NCBI taxonomy): Eukaryota > Viridiplantae > Streptophyta > Magnoliopsida > Lamiales > Orobanchaceae > Rehmannia > Rehmannia glutinosa. The sequence continues at coordinate 239,964 of JABTTQ020003138.1, forward strand.
CACCAAAGATTTTTATTAACACTCACGAAAATCAGGTTATATTGATTAATAGGGCAACATATTCTATCAATTGGTATCAGAGCCTAACACTAATTCTTATTAGTGAGATCATGTTTTATATTTGTTGCTAACATGTCTTGTGTTTATGAAGAAAGTTCGGTTTCACGCCCTCAACTCCTTGACAAGTTTGAAAAATCCACGAAAGAAAAGAACAGAAGAAGCAAATCTTCAAATAAAAGCAAAAGGATTCAATGCAGAGAATGTGGTGACTTTGGACACATCCAGGCTGAATGTGCAAATACTTGAAAGAAGAATGGGAAATCATTCACCACCTCATGGAGTAACGAAGAACCAGATGATAAAGAAGAAAAAAATGTGAGCAATCATGTTGACAAAGAGGTTGGTTGTAATGAAACGCACCCCAGTGCTACTTCTGGTGTTACAACACCAAGCAGGTATGACACTAACTTTCCTTTTGTTGAAAGATGTCTAAACTCTGTGATTCCTGCAGAGGAAAACAACTCTAGTGATGAATACTATGAGGATGACTCTGAAGTTGATGAAGAATCAAGGAATGAAGAACTAAGGAGAGTTTACCAAAAGATGTACGAAAAATGCTTGGTTGTCTTGAAGACAAATGAGAACCTAGAAAAGAAAGTAGTGTGTCTTACTGCTGAAAATGACTTACTCAAAGGAGAGGTAATTAAGTTTGAAAAACTAGCAACGGAGAGAAAAGAAGAACTTGGCAAAGTAAAGAAAGAACTCAATGAGATGAAAAATTCTGTCAAAAAACTGAACACTGGCAAGGGGAGATTAGATGAAATTCTATCTCAAGGAAAATATCATCAAGATCGTGCAGGTATTGGTTTTGGTTCTAATTCTAACAAAAACTTTGCTAAAAAGGATAAAAATTCTAAAAATACTTTTGTTAAAGAAGGAGCTTCATCTAATCATGTTGGATAAAGAAATGGATTTGTTCCTATTTGTCACTATTGCAATCGTCCTGGCCATATAAGACCTAAGTGTTATCGTCTCCAAAAATACTGTAGGCAAGGCAGAGTGCAATCTCATGTGTTCAAACATTACCAAAGAAACACTCCTTGTTTTAAAGTTGATTTATCCAACAAACCCAAGAAAATCTAGGTTAGGAAAAATGAGTTTTCGTGTAATGTTGCTCACACATCTTTAAAAGCTAATGTGACTGAATCATCGTATTTTGACAGTGGGTGTTCTCGTCATATGACTGGAGAATTGGAAAAACTCATTGATTTTAAAAAACATGAAAATGGTTTGGTCACTTTTGGTGATGGTGCTAAAGGAAAGGTTTTGGGAAAAGGAACGTTAAATGTCATAGGACTTCCCCATTAAAAAAATGTCATGTATGTTAAAGGCTTGAAAGCTAATCTTATTAGCATTAGCCAGTTGTGTGATGATGATTTATGTGTCAAATTTGATAAGAATGTTTGTAATGTCTTTGATAATTCTGACAATTGTATTTTGAAGGGAAAAAGGTCCTCCGCTAACTGTTATTTCTTGCAGGAACAGCTCCAGTGTTACAACACTAAGTGTCATAACACTAACTTGACTGGGTTTAGTGATGTTAAATTGACAGGTGATGTCGATGATCGAAAGAGCACTCCTGAAGGATGTGTCTACCTTGGTAACAATTTAGTTTCATTGTACAATAAGGAACAAAGTTGTGTATCCCTATCCACTATTGAGTCTGAATATACAGCCTTAGGGAGCTTTTGTTCTCAAATGTTGTGGATGAGACAAGTGTTGACTGACTATGGGGTTGAAGAGAAAACTCTTACTTCTTACTGTGATAATTAAAGTGCCATAAACATTTTTAAAAACCCAGTGCAACACTCCGGAACTAAATACATCGATATTCGACACCATTTTATTAAAGACTTGGTTGAGAATAAGATTGTTACCATTGATTTTGTTACCACTGAGAATCAAATTGCTGATATTTAAACCAAAGCCCTAGACTTTCAAAGGTTTAATTACCTGAAACAGTCTTTGGGTGTCTGTACTCTCTGAGCAGTGTGGGTTTCAGTGTTGCAACACCATATGCATCATCTCTTCTCCTTCTTGATGTGTTGCAACCTCCTATTGATCTTATTCTTTTGCATTAGTCATTGTGCATTTTTAAGATCATTTCATTGGTTTATCTCTATTTTATTGCTATGACTCAATTGAGTACTCTTTTGATGAAACCCTTGCCTAAAAACAATTGTGGATTAAATTGCAAACAGAATGATTTTTCCCATGTGAAAGATGTATTTTGGCCTTTGACGGAAAAAGCTGCCTATACATTGTGTGTGAAAGCTATTCAGTTGTGAACTATTCTATGTTCTTTTATATGCTTGAATCATGTTATGATCTTCTGAGAAAGAGCTACCCATATTTGCTAAATGGGAAAAATATTTTGATCCATTGACTTTGTGTGGCAATGTTCTTGAAAAAAATGTGGTACAACACTGGGTTACAGCACCAAAACGCCTGAGGCCATTTTATTCTTGTCAGAAATAAACTCATCATTAATCTAGGCATCCCTCAGGATCATTTTTGGGCTTATGGAAAATATCTCTCTTCTTGATTCGATGTGGTACATTATTTTTGGAAATGATTTTTTCCTTAAATTTGTCTTTTATAAAAGGAATCGATCATCAGTGCTTGTTTTGGATTAATTGCGCACCTTGAATTATGGGACTTTTCCAAAAATATTTGAATTTCAAATTTGCAGTTGGAAGCTTTTCTTGGAAACTCCCATAGTCGCCATTTATATCACTCCAATTATGGCGGTTCATTCTCTCATCAATTTTGGTAAGGACTACATTTAAATTTTTGAAGAAGATTGCTTTGACCAAAAAATAGCCAATGTTTGGTTGGCTTTATTTGTCTTTTTTTGGTCAAAAAGAGGGAGAGAAGAGACTCTAGTGAGGTGAGACCCAAGTAAGGGGGAGCAAACTGAGTCAAGTAAGATGAGACCCTTTTGAGGGGGAGTCCGAAAAGTCCAGTGATAAGGAAGAAGATGATGATGCTGCTTCTAAGGGGGAGTTTGAATATGTTGATGAGGATGATGATGTGGCTGACTCTGTCTATAGCATTCAATGTTTATCTTTCTTTGTAGTTTGATGATAAAACTTGCTTTATTTTGGATAAACTGATTGGATATGTATGCTATTGGATAAATGCTTGTTATTTTGACTGTGCTAACATTTGCAGGATTTAAATAGAAAGTGTTGCTTCACTTATGATTTTTTATTTTTCCTGCATGATTTGTTTTGACCAAAAGTGCCAAAGGGGGAGATTGTTAATGTTATCATTATTGGCAAATTTGGTCTTTCTGCATAGTGCAAAATCTGGTGTTGTAACTCTGGGATGTAACACTGTCTGCACAGAATCTGGGCGGATTTATGCCAGATTCTCTGTTTCTGGTTTATGGCTTGTGTTCTATTTTGAGAAGATTGTTGTAATCTTGGATGCCTTATCTAGATTAATTCAGCCCATATTATTGCTATTTAATCTCTTTCCTTATGTCTTTGTTATCACCCATAAGGAAAATGATTTGTTTTTGTTGTTTTCCTTTTTTAGTTTGTAACCTCCAGCTGGAAATCAACAAATAACTTGATTTCAGCCATGAAAGATCAGTTATATACACTATAAAAAGGGAGTTCAGCACCTTGAAGAAATTATCCAGAAAAACACCATTGAGTTATATTGTTCTTCAAGAAATCCATTGTTTGATAATTCTTATTCTTCGGGAGAAGACGGTGAAAGATCTACGGTGTGGATCGACTCAACCGTTCAAGTGATTTGAAGTTGGAGGGATTCCAACAAGGTTGACGTTTTTTGAAGATTCGATCAGAGTATTAGTTTTATACGAGTGTTGGTGAATTGATAAAGAGAGAGTCTTTATGTTTTTCGTAAATCCAGTCGTATTTGTAATAAGCATTGCTTTTCTAATATTGAATTGTTTCTTCTCTGGGCATGGCCTCGTGCATTAAGATTGAGGAATCTAAGCACGTTAAAAATCCTGGTGTTATTTTTTATTTTCGCTGTGCAATCTGTTTTTATAGTGCCTGTGTTAAGTGTTATAACACCACTATCTGACACCAAAGATTTTTATTAACACTCACGAAAATCAGGCATATTGATTAATAGGGAAACATATTCTATCAGTTTTTTGCTTTACAAATTTCAAAATGTTCTAGTATCACTTTTCATTACAAAAGTATCGTATTTAAATTCCAAAGTATTATTATTTGACTGATTAGTATCACCTTTACAACAAAAAGTATGAATCATGTAACAGAACTAAGTGCATTACCTTCCTGAATGAGTAAATCGTTTCCATCTTCATTCTCCATTGCAGAAGTCGTCTTTGTAATCAATATTTGTTGTTGAATATAGCAATAAGTAATGCTTTTTCGTAGAACTTTTGTATGTATATAAAATCGAACTGGACTAGACCTTCAAGAAGGTGAAAATTTCATAGAAGGTCGAACTTTTGATTTTTGGAGCTGAAAGAAGATCGAACTTGCAGAGAATATGAATTTTTTGAACAACTTTTACATCTTTTTTACAGAAATTGCTGTTAAAATTGCAGAAATTTTAATGAAGATTTTGAGTTTTGGAGCAGGGGTAGGATGATGACTGGTTTGGTTCAATATTGGATTTGAGCTGAGATGCCATGTCGACTAGGGCTGGGGTCCATGTGTGGGGCGGGTGTGTGCGAATTGGGCTGGGGTTGTTGGGCCCAGCGTGTTTTTTATTAGGTTTAGCTGTAATTTTCATTTTTTTATAATACTGATTGGATCTGACTGATCCAGCGAGTTGGGGCGGGCGGGCGGGCCGGTGTAGGATCTGTCTGGTGGAATAGGATCTGTAAGACGGTCTTACAAGAGATTGGTCTCTTTAATTTTTATGACATATTTTCGGAATAAATTTTAGATTGTGTGTTTAATATAAATTATGTATTTATGTTATATATATTAAAAATATGTATATGTACATAAAAGAGACCATACGTTTGTAGCTCACGTGGTATCTTTCAGTTTTAGACAACTGTTGGGGAAAATCGTTAATCGACAATGAGGCAAAAATAAAAATAATTCACTAGGTTCAGCAGCCGCCAAGAGAGACACGCCGCAAACCCTAGGAGGCCACGATGCTCCTAAAACATCGGATACCGATTGTTATCTTCTCCGTCCTTCCGGCCACCGGTGATTGGTAATCCTCAATCGCATTTTTCTATGGATCTAGATAATTTACTTTTCCCTGAAATTTTCAACCATAAGGTTTCTACGATCGATTTGTTGCACGTTAAGGAGACGCCTCCTTCAGCGACGAGATTGCGGCCGTCGATTACTCCAGCCAACGACGGTGCTAAGTATATCAATTCCCAGATTTCTAATATACAGCAGTTGCCACATGTTGAGGCCACTCCGGTAGCATTCGATGGCATGTCTCCTCCTAGGGTTACTGTTAGGGTTTGTTCAAACCCTAGCCCTGCTTCGCACATGCATGGCGCGATATCATACGGGGATCAAAAATCAGAGATACACGATATGCCACAACACTCCGATGGAAAAGGGCCAAAAATTACGCAATCGTTTGCTCATACCGTGTCGACGGGAGACTCTTCCAAGCTGGTTAAAAAGGGGGAATATTTTTCTAGAGATAATTATTTTTAACCACCTCAACTATACCCCCTTTTACACTTCACAACCTATACTTTAATTTTTAACCTTTTGCATCCTGAACTACGAAAATAATTACAGTTTGCACACTTTGGACAATTTTGCCCCTAGGATTTTATTCTTTAATAACAATAGTTCTAGTTATCCTTTAAACTCTAATTTGTGGCAGATTGCTCCATAATGATAAATATATTGCATTACACAATAATCATAAAGTTTTTACTCCATAATCAATTTGTTTTTCGGATTTTTCACGAAATAAGAACCCGAATTTTCTATAACTTGTTTTGTTCGTGGCATTGTTACACCTACTTAGATTCAGTCTCTATTCAGAGGTTTTAAATGGATCATGTCAGGTTTCCAGCCTATAAACTCAACAAGACATACTTATATCCAGATCTTATTTCAAGTATTTATCCGTATACAAATTGGGTCTTTAGACTGAAAATGAAAATATTCCATTACGACCATATCAGGCCCAACATGCTTCCGTAAAATTAATAAATCCTTTAAAATTCATACCTCTTTTTGATCGAAACAGTACGGTGAGATGGCTCGCAACACCACCAGTTGGAAAATTACTGCCCCCAGATCGTTTGACAAACAGCTCCTCACTATTCAACCTCACCCTCAGGGAAGATGATCTGCAAGTTATCCGACTCCAAGATGACAAATCAGCATTGATGACCAGGGTATCAAATTCTCGGAGTAGCATTTCCAGCTGATCTTCAAGATGTCTTGACGTTGTGAGGACGGAATCAACTTCAATTCCCTCCATCTCTTGTTAGAAAATTTGCAAGAACATTTTCATGAGATTTTATTATGACAATATCATAATCATAATATTGACATTGACTTGCCATCTAAGTATCCTAGCTTTTCTCGGTTTTGATTCAATTTTGTTTTTCGAAGAAAAGCTTTGACACTTGAATTATCAATTTTAAGATAAACTTTTTAGCCAAAGAGAAATAAAGGCCATTTTTTGAAAACCTTTTCGATCGCAAAGAATTCTTTCTCATTGATATGCCACCGAGTTGCTTCACTGTCCGTAAATAGACCGCTGCAATATCTGCATGGCACTTCTCCGTTTGGTGTGGCTTTAGTAAGAACTGTTGCCCACCAATAATCACTGACATCTGTATAAAGAACCAGTTCATCTTCATCCTGTGGAATTGCAAGTTTAGGAAGCTTTTTGCAAACTTCTTTAAGCTGCTTAATTCCTTCTTGATGTTCATTTTCCCATTTGAATACTGCATCTTTTTTAAGCAATGGGCTGAACACCTTTCTGTTGTGCGCTAGATTGTTTATAAACTTCCAAGAAAACTTTGAAGTTGTTTCTTGTCTTTCAGCGTATCTAGAAATCCCTGTAACTTTTCTACAATATGACTTTGTAGAATGATTCCAGATTCATCGATCTCAATTCGAGGAATTCAATCTGTCTTGTTGCGATCACCGCCTTCTTCTCCGAAAGCACTAATCCTTCTTTATGACAAACATCTGAAAATATCTCCAAATGTTTGAGATGTTCCTGCATGTTCTTCGATGCGATAAGGATATCATCAATGTACACGAACATGAAACTAAAATAATCTTTGAAAAGATTATCCATCTTCCTTTGATATATCTGGGGTGCGTTAGCCAATCCCATAGGCATCACGTTCCAAATATAATGTCCTTGTGGTGTAGAGAAAGTTGTGAACTTCTTGCTTTCTTCATCCATCTTAATCTAGTAGAATCCAGATTTGCAATCGAACTTTGAGAATATCTTGGCACCTTTGATACAGTTAACCAGATGTTCTCTACTTGGGATATAGTATCCGTCGAGCTCCAAAATGTTATTAATCCCTTTGTAATTAATAACAAGTCTTGGCTTTCCTCTTTTGATTTCTCCATGGTTTCTGACTACAATTCCTGGACTGTTGTATGGAGAAACTCCTGGTGAAATTAACTTAAGGTCAAGATGTTCCTTAAGTATCTTTTGCATATCCTCACGATCTTCCTGATTCATAAGGATTGGTTTGAATCTCACGAACTCGTACTCTTTCCGGGTTTAACCTTTAAGGAAGCTTTAAGCTCGTTCTTATCCCACCAAGCCAAAGGATCTTCATTATAATTCCTTTGGATCTTCTTCTTGACATCCTCGAGTGATATTTGTTCCTCAATGGTCACGTCACTCTGTGGATTCTCCATTAGGCTCATCATCAATTGTGCAATTGCCTCTGGAGGTACTCGTTCTTCTCCTTGTATTCTAAATGAATACAAGTTATTATACCATATTTTCTTATCCTTTTGGTTCGAACCAAATTATCTATAGGATAATAATGCTTCACCAAATTTTCTTCGATCCGCCATCTTTGGATTCTGAAGTTTGGCTTCATCACCACGCTTGCTGCGAAAATTAATAGGCATTTTTTGTCAAATGCTTCCCGTAGTCTTTGGACAATAATCTTATGATCACATAATGTTGTGAAAATAAGCCTTCTTGTCTCATTCTCCTGTGTGAATCGTTTGAATGTTTGTAGGAAATTATTTCCTAGCAAGACATCTGCTCCTGTGTCATGAAAATAGATTGGTGGCGTCTTCACTTTGTACCATGGGGTACCGCCCGCACCTCCGATCATGATTTCTACTTGCTTAATTCCTCTATTAAGGATAAGAATCCTCTTAGAGAAATCTCTTCCTGCAATAGCTAGCAAATCCTCTCCAATGTCTTTGGGAAAAACATCCAGCTTTGCAGTACATATTCGCACCTGAATCAATATAGGTAGCGAAATACTCGACTTTGTATTCAGCATATAACATTCCAATAGAAATGTATATGGAGAATGGACTAGTGGTCATCTGATTCTGTATCTTTTGTCCACCACTGTAAACTCCATTCCATTTTGTAATCTTTCCCAGGGTTTATGATCCTCGAGAAATCCAATTCCCAATATTAATTGTTCTGGGATTTTTCCTGCAACTCCTGTGATAGTCAGCTCAATTTCTCCTATCTTCAGGCCTCCTTGATACCGTCCAACTATTGGTTGTTGGAGATAATATAGAACATCGCAAGGAAAAATATTATCCTTTTGAGTGATGTCGAATATTACTTCAACTTCTCGCCATCTTTCTGGACATTTCAGCTCTCCTGCTGTTTTGAAAACATCTGGGATACGTTGAACTGTGCTTGGTCTTCTTTCTTCCCAACGGCTGCTACTCGTCATTTTGTCCTATTGGAAAGACATCCTTCTTGGCTCAACTCTAAGACTTCGACTTTTGTTGAAGACTGGTTGATCTTGTATTTTCATATCGATCTCCTTGATAGTTAGAAACTCGATAATCTCTGGTAAAACCACCCTAGCAAAGTCCTCGAAAATCCTTGGGACTTCAATAAATTCCTTTCTCAAGAATACTTCTGAATGATGTGTATTCGAGAGAGCATATGATATCTTGTATGTGATCGAGTAGGGTCTATTCCCTTCTTTCATCAAATCATCTCTTTTGAAATCTTGATGAAGGGTTAGGACTCTACTGAAGTCTCGATCTCCCAGATTGTATGCAATTCTAGGATAGACATTAAATGCCAATTTCCCAGCATACAAATTTCCTGTAACCGCTCCAAGGCATGAATCCTTGAGGTTTGAGATTCGCTTGTCAAAGATAGCCAGATTGAGTGGCGAATCTATCCCTTCTTTGAATGTTGCTTTAATAATTACTCTTATGGCTCCGATATGAATCCATGAGAGTGTATTTGCAACTTCTCTTTTAACTCTGCTTTTGATCTCCTGGATTTCTTTAATAGGGACCAACTGCATCTCGATCAGGTTACCGGTAAACTCCATCGGAATAGCAAATTCTCCGGTTGTTACCTTGTGGATAATTTGGTGTTATCTGTTACAAAACCCAATTTTATCCAATGCTTTTTCCATAGCTCCGATTGTAAATCCATCATAGACTTGAAGCTTTGAATCTTCCTTCATTATTCTCATAAGAGTTTTATGAGAAACCGTCGTGTGAGAGAGGATCCTGACATATCCTCACTAACCGTCTGCTGAAGAATTTCTTCTTCACTCCGATTCTGAGCTGGAGTCACTTCCATCATCAGAATAGATCTCTTCTTCATAGTTGCTTTCATCTGAGAGTATATCCTCAAATTGATACACCTGTATAAGATCTTGATAGTAGACAACTTCCTCAATTTCTGGTGTAGCCTCGAACTGTCTGACTCCTCGTTTTTGGTTGTCCGGACAATCTGTTGAGATATGTCCTCTTGCTTCGCATGTCCAAAGCAATTACTGATCTTTGAAACTTTCATTAGCTCGGTGTGAGCTCGCTTTGGAAAGTTCTCCTTCTGGATTTCTGCATTTGGTACTTGCTTGATTAGAACCTCGATGATGAGGCTCTACTTACGCTTAGTCTTTGGTCTTTGCCCCGATTTGTAGCTTCGGGCTTTTTGTTTTGACCAAAACCTTCTAGGTCTCCATGAAGACCTGCTTCTTTTGCTGTTGCTCCCTCGGCGGTATGGATGGCTTCGCTCCTTCTTTTTCCTGTCGCCTTGGTTGACCTCCCACAATTGTTGGGATGTCATTATCCACGCAACATAGAGGAGCTGCTTTGTTAATTCCTCTTAATCTCTTGTAATTCCTGTACATAGCTGCTTGGTAACACCATTCAGATAACTTGGCCTTTAGGAAAGACATTTTTCTAGCCACAGTTTCTACTTCCGCTCCATCCTTGTATTCCCTGATAAGCATTTCTCTCCAGGGACTCGGAATCTTAGCAAAGAATAGTTGTGCAGCTTCCTTTTCTTCAATCTTAGATTTCCACCGGTATTCGATGAACAACTTGATATATTCGTCAATATGACAAATATCATGTAACTCAAGGCTATAGAGGGCTTGTTTATATCTCTTTCTCTTTTCATCCTCTAATCCCTCAAAATAACCTGTGCCGATGAACTGGATTTTGAATAGTTTTGCCATACCATAGACAATTCCTTTAAGTGATTCTCCTGATGTGACCGAACCTTTTGTACTAGCATCGGTCATATCCCAGGTAATCTTCACCGATCCTTCAAGGAGTAAAATAAATGAATCCTTTGTAAGATCGAGAGTTCTTTAAAATTCTCATAGTCAAGCCCATTCATCAATGAGAACTTCTCTATTTTTAAAATCGGGATGTTTTAACATCAACCCATATGGATGTATTGGGTCGAGGTGCGATCTTCCATAAGGCGTTGATAAACATTCGGCCTTCGGTAGGTTGTCGAGTTCCGGAAGAGGGTTTCGACCTCCGTCCCCGGAAAGTGGATCACTCCCGGTTGCCAGAAATCCCGGCGTGTGGCATCCTCTCGCCCCGAGCTCCATGATTTGAACCCGTACTTTCTTCGACGTTAGGATTAGCTGGTGGTGGTGGTGGAATTGGTCTTCCCTGTTGGATCATAGGTGACCAATGTTCCATCTCTGTGTTCATCTTTAAATCTAAATTCCTAATCTTGCGAAGGATTACGCGCAAGGTCATGTTGATCTTTAAGATTTATCTTTTCCATATCCATCTTTTTTTAATTTTTGATGGATTTTCCTTTGATTAAAGCAATGAGCTTCTTTTCATTTGTCATTTTTCGTATAACGGTTGGTTTCCTGTTTGGTGTAAATAGGTTCGTCCCGAAATCAATACGCTTCTTTCCTCCGGAAGAACTCTACTGTCCTCCAGGTTCTTGACTCGTTTGAATATCATGAAGGAGTTCAAGAGTTTCCTTCGATATTTTACCATCATCTCCATCCAGTTCGATCGATGAATTTGTCTTTGGTAGATGAATATGGCGGTTGCCATAATTTCGCACCGTCTTCTAGACTTTTCTAAGATCTTCGGAGAACTTAGATTTGTCTGGAAAGTATCTCTTTCCACTCGGGTACTCCATCGGGAACCATTGTTCGATGGGAATTTTCATGAACCATTTCTTGAAGGTTCATCAAGTGAACATATAGTGCAGTTAAGCATCCGGAATCGCTTAAAATATTCTCTCGCATTTTGCATTCTTAAGATTTGTTGGTATTCTTTTTCTTCATGTTGGTATTCCCAATATGAAACCTGGTCAAGGTGTTCTTGTGCGTACATCGTCAATATTTGACGATAGGTCCTGTAAGGGGTACATCTCGGACATCGGTCCGGATCCATAATCTCGGAGTAATTTCTCCTCACCAATTGTTAATTACATAAATATAATAAATTTAACTAAAAGTTCTTAATAAACCTAGGCTCTGATACCATTTTCGAGGATCGCAAGACCTTAGGGAGTAATCATAGAAAATGCAATGAAATTTATCGTCCAGGTTGCAAAGTGCAACAACTTTAAAGTTTAGAGTGTAAACTACAAACCAACTTTCCTGAAACCAGGGGTAAAACCGAAATTTTATGCAAAGTGCAAAATTTTGTAAAGTTAAGGTTGCAATCAGTAACTTTTCAAAGTTCGGATTGCAAAGCGTAAAAACCCGTATAGTTTGGGATGATAAAAAACGTTATCCCTATTTTTCTATTACCATGGACGAAGATATTTATCAACAACGTATTGCTAAACTTCGAAACTCGTTAATTGGTCGTGCGATTTTTCCCAAGGGTACGAAGCCGATGATGTTGGACGATCTCAAGAAAAAGTTGACACATATATGGAATCCTCAATCTCCTTGGAAATTCATTCCCTTGGGCAAGGGGTACTACAACATCCAAATATCATATTTGAATGAGAGACAATGGATTCTACAGAAGGCGACGTGGAATTTAGCCCTAGGTTCAATTCGTCTCATGAATTGGATCCCCGATTTTATCCCGTACAAAATCAATACGTCCAAGGCTCAGGTTTGGGTTCGCATTTATGAGCTTAGTTTGGAATTGGCATCCTTCGTTGATTATGAAATTGGCTTGTGCTATAGGTACTCCTACGCAAATTGGCAGTCGTTCTTTAACGGGTGAGGTGGGTCACTTTGTCCGTGTTCTTATCGAATTAGATCTTAGCTCTCCCCTTCAAGAATGCATAATGGTTGAACGATCAGGACATTGCTCTTTTATTTCCATAGGATATGAAAATATTCCAGAATATTGTGTTCATTGTCGGATTGTAGGTCATAACATTAATCATTGTAGACAATCCACAACTCATGAGGTAAAATAGGCAGATGTGGAGGTGCGTCCTCGTAGTCGTTCGGCGGGCAGACACTATAATAGTGGGAGGTCTCCGGCTAAAAAGGATAAGGAGGTGGGTGAAACTTGGGTACAAGTGAAAAATAAAAAGGGACGGCCCTCGAAAGACAACCCGGATAACGGAGCTTCTACATCGGGTATTGCGACCCGGAACTCGTTCGATATCATTGAGGAGCTTGATGTCAATCGTCAACAGCAGGAGGAAAATCATACCAATTTTGATGGTGGAGAATTGCATGGCAATGGAGACAACATGACGGTTAAGAACAATGATAAAGATGCTCAAGGAAACAAGGAGCGTTCGTTGGTGGTTTATGAACCTCAACCATCAGATACTGCTCATAATCAGGCGCAGGCTGATCAGTTGGTTGACAAGGAGGAGGCTGACTTAAATAATGCCATTGAGACCGTGAATAATAGTAACCATGTTAGTAATTACGTATTAAAACCTAGTGATCCTTCGGAAAGATTTAATTCGACTGAACTTTCAGAGAGCTTTCAAGCCAAGGCGGCAATAGCCCCAAAGAGGTGGTCCGATATGGCGGAAGACGAAGAGCAAGATGAAGAAGAACAAGACAAATCAGAAGCTTTAAAGACCAAGCTAGGCGACTCTTCAACTACTCCGCTTGTCATTCACTCATGTGCTTCCTCAGCAGCTATGAAGAATATGGACATTGTAGCACGAGGATCCTGCGCCGACATTCCACAAGATACATCATACCATGAAGACGATACTCGAGCCCGTGCGAAAACAACAAATGACAATATCACTCAAATATCTTTGAGACAGAAACACCCTTCACTTAAATTGTGATTTTAAGTTATTTTTGTGGTTTTTTCCTGACCTTTTGCATTGTTTTTCCTTTGCTACCTGATTGGCTTGTGATCAGGATTTTTACCTTTCTTTTTATATATTTTCATTTATCTAAAAATAAAAGGAAAAAAAAAAGTTTGATCACACCGCCCGCATTAATATTGGAGGGCAAGGGTTTGTCTTCAGGACCTAACCAATTTTATGTAGAAGAGATTTGGATATCAGATTTTCTATATTTGATCTCTAACCAAAAACGGCGACATTAATCACAGTTAAATGCTAAACGTATTTGGATCTGGCATGTGGTCATTACTTAATGGAAATGCCGACTTTCCTTTTATGAATAAACAAGTCTCAAAAATTTCTTTTTCGCGCCTCCGAGAAAAAAGAAAAATTTGCTTTTTCAGAGATTTTCAATATATATGTCATTGCCTTTCAAATATATATATATATATATATATAGGATATGGATCAAATGGATCCTCCAACTTGAGGTGAGTCCATAAGGACACATTCTAACCATAGATCAAAATTTTTGGGTGGTCCAGATTTTTAGAGGGGTTTTATATTTATTTTTTTATTTCAACAACTAAGAAGGGTAGGGTGGTCATTTTACAATATAGAATCAGTTATTAAGATTTGATGAGATCACAATCACGTTCAATTCCTTCCTCCTTTCACGCGGCACATGCTTTCAATTTTTGACTAACCCATATCTCTCATATTCACGTTTTTTCTCTCTCCGGCGTATTCTGTTGTTAACTGCTTATGTAATATAATCATATTGCATGTGTAGTATAACCATATTGCATGTGTAGTTTAATCATATATGTAGTATATTTGTTGCTTATGTAGCATAGGGTTGTTGCTTATTACTTGCTTATGTAGTTAACATATTTATTTTGCATATGTAGTGTATATTAGTTGCTTATGTAGTATGGGCTTGTTGCTTTTGTAGTATGGGTTTGTTGCTTACGACTTGCTTATGTAGTTAATGTATCTCTGGTGCATGCGTAGTGTATATTCGTTGCTTCTGTAGTATATGTTTGTTGCTTATGTAGTATGTGTTTGTTGCTTATGACTTGCTTATGAAGTTAATATATATGTGGTGCATACGTACTGTATATTCGTTGCTTATGTAGTATAGGCTTGTTGCTTATGTAGTATGGATTTGTTGCTTATGACTTGCTTATATAGTTAATATATCTAAAAGCACCATGACATATATATACAAGCAACAAATTATATCTTCATAAGCAACCTTTGAACTGTAGTTGAGCTCTAGCAACTATGGCGAATTGTCTGCAACTTTTTTCACACAGTAGTACATTGAAGAAGAATGAGGAAGGATTTCTCACAGTAGTGAGTTGAAGAAGAAGGATCACGTTAAATTTGCTACGAGTAGGATGACTAATTTACCCCTTTATCTAATTACCAACATTTAATCTGAATTTTTAGCTCTAAAATTGCAACCATTGAAAAATCTAGATATGTAGATAGAATTGATCCCTATGGACTCACCCTATGAGGTGGTCTCATATAATGGCGAGTCGGCGACATTCGTTAAGTGTTATTTTACACCTTAATATATATGTGTTATGGGACTCCATTTATGGTTGTGGGGCAATGAAAAAATGTTCGAAAGTGTTATTAAATTTTGTTCAATTTATATAATAAATAAAAGGTTGAACAATTTTTGGTTGGCTTCTTGAGTTATACATTTTATTATTGTACATATTCATATCTTTATTTTTGTCTTGATTGTCATAATTCTTTTTCAAAATATTTCTTAAAATGAGGTCTCAACTACATACTCTCGATTTTTCTTCCAAATTTCAAAAGGAGACCTTGTATAGCTTTTCTATAAGCACATTAGAACTTTCATATTTTGTCAAACTCTTGTGGATTGCTTTAGTATGTGCTACTTGTCTAATCTCTATATTGGTTTATATTATCTGGTACTACTAAACTCTTGTGCAAGGATTTTTCTTAAGATTTTGTAGGAGATACTTGAGTATTGAAGGACAAATGATCGTAGATGGTTATCTACATCAAGTTAGTCAAGTATGAATTGGTTGACGGAAACACAATCGAGGTATGTTCATCAACTTTTATTACTATTATAGACTCAATATTCTTCATGTTGTATGCCTATATGCTCGATTTCAAAGCAATCCCAAAGAATCTCATATGAGTGTCGTTAAAATAATTTTTCGATATTTGAAAGACACTATTGCATATTGCTTGTTTTATCCAAAACGAAAAATTTTCTCTTAAAGGATATAGTGATTCGAACTATGCGGAAAATATTGTTGATTGAAAATGTACCTCCGGATCATGTCAATTTTTAGGCGATTGCCTCGTATTTTGGTTTTCAAAAAAGCAAAAAATTGTGTATCCTAATCAATGGCCAAAGCCGAATACATTTCCGCTGCCTTTTGTTGCACTCTATTACTTTGGATGAAACAAACCTTAGCGTGTTGGGAAATTATTTTGTAGATTTTGATGATGCCATGTAAAACTTAGATTAGAATGTTGGCACCCCATTTTCCGTGTAATTCTCATTGTAATAGATTTGAATGAATGAGTCAAGTCGCCTATGCCTGGAAATACAAGAAGTCAACTGAAGAAGTGAAGTGAAGACTCCGCTGCGGAACAGCTGAGTATGGCCAAGACAGAAGACCAAGGACTCGACTGAAGATGTAACAGTTGAGGGCCTTGGAGGGAAAATACGTACCATTTTGTGACAGTAACTTTATTTCAACTAAAATATTTCGTAACCTCAAAAAACTTGGATGGTCATGTTAGGAGTACTGACCAAATGGAAACGAAATTGGAATCATTGATCGAAAACCTGCTATCAAAATGGAATCAAAATCGTATACGCCGATTCTGGTTACGATTTCTAGGTGTCGAAAATCGTGGTTTGACGACGTTCCAAAGTTAGAGCCGACGATATTTTGCGGTAAAAATATGTTAGAAAAAATATTAAATGTTATTTTCCATTCGCAACCACACGAGGAAAGTCTTAAACCAAATATTGTAAGTGAACTACGTGGATTTTGATTCCTCTATACCCTAAGATGATACGTAGGCAGCTTAATATTATTATTAATAGTATTTAAAACTTAATATTATTATGAATATTAAGGTCAAGTTTTTTTCTTTTTCCATTCACTTTTTTCTGTAAGTACTGAAATTAATAAATTATTTTTTTAAAAAAAAATTCAAATAATTATTAT
Source organism: Rehmannia glutinosa (assembly GCA_016081115.2). Taxonomy (NCBI): domain Eukaryota; kingdom Viridiplantae; phylum Streptophyta; class Magnoliopsida; order Lamiales; family Orobanchaceae; genus Rehmannia; species Rehmannia glutinosa. Next base: position 256,910 of record JABTTQ020003138.1, read on the forward strand.
AAGAGAACGATTCCAGTTGAACCGGAATTGGAACCATGGAGAAATCGAGTTTCGATTAAACTAGAACCGGAATCGGCGATTCTAGTTTAGGAACCCAAACTGTGAGGCATCACTAAATCACGTAAAAATAAATAAATTAATTAATAAATAAGAACTTGTTATATAGTTGTCTCTTCCCTCGATCCCTCACTAAAAAAAAAAACAGTTTACTTATAAAAGAATCTTTAGGTAAGTATTAAAAAAGTTACGTCGTAACCAAATATGCGACATAATTCCGACAAACCAAAATTGTAGGTAAATATATCGACAAAATCTGAAATTGTTATTGGTAAATGCCGACAATATTTACGTAATCGGTAAATTTTAAAATTGATGGTGATTTGTTGATAATTGGTATATTTTTGGGAAAAATAATATTTTTAATTTGTCGTTATTATATAAAATTTTAGTGACAAAATCATTTATGACGAAAAATTCTATCGATACACTTGAAGTCCTTTTTTTCTTTTTCTTTTTTTGGGGCAATGCCTCTCTCTTTCATATTAACCCAAGCGATCTCTAATTATTCCTATCAAATTGCACCAACACCCACACTGAGGCATGTGATCATTCCAGCTCGTTTCCTAACTCTTGACGAAATCATATGAAATGCGTGCATTATTTTGGTCTTGGGGCGGCCAATGATCAAACTATGGTCCTCAAATTTTGAGGAATGAGCATTGGCAGAAAACACTGATCAAAACTGTAAACATGGGATTTTGATAAAGTAAAAAGAGATGGAGATTGGAGACATATATGGAGTAGGGGTCTCCACTTTCATGGTGTGTCTGAGAAATGAGAATTGACACATAATGACATCCACGTACTGCCAAACTTGCACATACAAAGTCATATATTTGGGCCACATTTTGGTAGAATTAATTGCATCAATGTTTAGGTCTTTTTGTTCTTATGCACGCGTGCTACTATGTCATGATACAATTGTCTATTCGCGTCAATATTGTTGTACTACCTTTTCATTTTTCCCTCTTATGTCTGAACAATTGAGCGACTATATGATAAATAATAATATCAGACTATCAGATTTAGATCTTTATTAATCAATATATCCATCAATTTGATTGGTTTATATATTGTAAGGACTTAATTGGTTTATATAGTGTAAAGACTTAGATATATCGGCGGAAATGATTGTCGGTGCAAACAATGAGCGATTTCTGACAGACTTATAGGTGAAGGGAAACAGGAATAAACTAACCCCATACTAAAAAAATGATTATGAAACTATGGGAATGCTTGCGAACTCTTAAAAAAACGATTCTCAACTTCTAAATGGAATAGTCATTTGTTTTTTCCACCTACAGCTGACAATATTTTTTTAAAGTTTGCAAACACTCTCCTATATACATAGGTAAGAGACTGTACAGTTAAGAAAAGTTTGCAAACACTAACTATATAGGTAAGAGACTGTACGCAATTACGTAACCAGGAATAATTATGGGGTGGGCCGATACACGAAATTAGGGTAGGCCAGATAAAAGAACTAAAAAAAATACACATAAATATTAACTAAATTTTTTTTTAAAAAAAATATTTACCCAGTAAAATTTTTTTTTTTAAAAAGGGGGGAGGAGCGGGGCCCGGGTCCCCCCCCCCCTCTCCGGTAGTGGTTGTACGGTCAAGGAAAACTTTAAATGATAGGTACTACCATACCCTAACAAAATGTATTTTCTTTTGGGAGTTTATAACTTGGAAACTCAATAAACGTGCTTAATTTGGAGCAAATTTGGAATGACTAATTTTCTTCACTCTCACGTCACAAGACACAACAAATGGAGCAAATTTGGAATGACTAATTTTCTTCACTCTCACGTCACAATAACTGTAATGTGGTCGAGATGAGGTGGTAAGTTTAGGCCTCCTCGAATCTTTGTGAGGTATCTTCTTACAATTTCCCTCCTCATCCTGAAGTATGAGCTAGCTAGCTGGTGTTCAACTTATAATATGAACAAATGATTAAGGATACTCTATCAATATTAAACCAGTAGTAGAACTCAAATATTAAAGATATACATTCAAATGATGATCAAGCAATTTATTTGTATATAAAGGGAAAATTACTAAATTGGTCCTATAAATATAGGGGTATTGCAATATTAATCCTGGAACTTTTAGAGTTGCAATTTTAGTCCTATGACGGTTTTGCCTCTCAGAAAAAAAAAAAAAAAAAAAAAAAATTTAATCTTATAATTTTAAGGAGTTGGCAATTTTAGTCCTATATTTTTTAGTTATGCATGGTAATTTTAGTCCTATTAGTAAAAAATAAATTTGGCAAATTTAATTTGTACATGTTTTTTGTATTTCCATAATTAAGAAATAATACATGTAAAATTTGTATCTCGGATTTTTGATCAAAATTCATAATTCTAAAATTATTCTCTCATTAGGCAATCTATAGTATAAATAATAAATAAATTCAACTTAAAAGTGAATAGTACATAGGCCCTAATACCATCTTCTACTAGCTCCATCTTAAGTGTATTGAATATTTTGGCTAAAAGGGAATTTTGGGAATAAGAAAAATATAGAAATAGCACTTAGGACCAAATTTGCATCAACTGAAAATTTATAGGACCAGGATTGCACAAATCAAAAACTTTTGGGACCAGAATTGCAAAAAAGGCAAAACATGTAGGACTAAAATCGCAATTTCAAAAGTTACAGGACTAATTTATATTGCAAAACTCATATAGATACAGGACTAATTTCGCACTTATCCCGTTTATAAATGTCAAGAAAAATATAATTCAATATCGTATGGTATATAGATAAATGTAATTACAAAAACTACCCTTGAGGTTTAGCCTTAATTACACACACAAAAATTATCTTTTAAAATTATAAAATACCACCTTCATGATATTTGTTTTTAATTTACAAATTGTTCCATCAATGCATCCTCAAGAGACATGTATTTGTTAGGTAAATACAAATCTTAACGACAAGATTGGTATGTGGGAATGGAATGGACATTCCTTGGTTCATTCTCATTCACATGTTTGGTATGGTTTGGTGATGGAAATATTCATTCCCATGAGAATCCATATTCCCAAAAGTAAGGAATAGTCATTTTTCTTCTCTCTCGTGGGTTTAGCTATTCCCAATCATCAAGAATGACTCTAATTTTTATTTTTAATGAAATTATCCTTCTAAAAATGACTAAAAATATTAGATATAATCTATATTTGTGAAAAGTAGTCTTATAAATTAAAAAAATATTTATTTATAATCTAACTATTTATAATTGAAATATAAATTATACTCAATATTTTAATAAAACATTCTCAATTTCTACAATATTAATTAAATCAAAATTTTGATATAAAACAAGTCTTAAAATAATCTTATATCAATTTGTGCATAAAATATTAATGAAATTTATCTGAAAAGCCTTATTTAAGAGTAAATTGATACTTAAAATTATTTTTCTCCATTGCTATTATTTATTTATAATTACCAATCAAGAGATTTAAATCCAATAAAAAAAACTGTCATCCATTCCTTTCTCCATTCGTTGGACATACCAAGCATGAATAGTATCATTATCATTTCTTTCTTATTGTTGTTACATTTCTAAATTCATTCCATTTCCTCCCAATTCTATTCATTCGTATCAATCGCATCTAAGGGTATTTTTAATTTTGAAAGATAATAGCAGTTTTTTTTTTTTTTAATTAGGCCAAATCTCATAGGTAGTTTTTGTAATTATCCCTATAGGTAATTTGACTTTAATTTCGTGACCTAGGAGCTTAAGATATTCTTATTAAATTTCTTGGAGTTAGCCTGTCAATTTGATCTCAAGACAGTACATAGATTAAGGACACGAGTAATCTATGAGGGCTTCTTCATTAATTATAGCTATAAATCTCTACGTAATTAACATTCATGTGATAAAATTTACATATTCTAACTGTCAGATTTTTTAAAGATTCAACATGAAATGTTGTATGATATCGGAAAAGGTAAAACATATAGTACAATTATACTATTTTTCAAAATTGGAATTAATAAATTATATATCGTCTCACTATTTCTTGATGCCCCAACTTTAGTACGAAATTTTGTGAAGCATCTAAGATATGTTTATCGTCATAATAGAAAACATCACATAATAATATTAAAATTTTAAAACTTACTGTTCACTTAAACTCTCCGTTTTTCCCTCCAAAAAAAAAAAAAAACTCTCCGTTTCATTATAAAAATATTATATCTATTTATATATTTAACTTTTTGTAGTGAAAAGTTAAGTAAAATGTTAGGCTGTTAGCCAATGACAAAAGAATGGCCACCTTTCAAGAATGGGCCTATAACTTGTTTTCCTATACACTGTTTTCAGGCCGAGAGGGATGAAGTATTGTGGGCTTCACTCGGAACCTATGGATATATCATAGAGTTAATTCCCAAAATATCAGTTCATTGCGGGAGAAATGACTCTAAATACGCTTTCCAATCTTTTTTAGACATTTTTACTGCCGTTTGTGAATTTAAAAAAAAATTTTTTATAGAAAAAAACAACAAACAAGAAATATCTTTAAAACTCAAATGATAAATACATTAATTATGTATTTGTTAAATATTTATTTTCTTAAAAAAAAAATTGTTCTCAAAATGGATTGTATTTTATGTTATTTATGCAATTATGTCATTTCTTTTTGTATGTTGTTTTATTGTTGTTTATTTTGTTTATTAGTTAATTTTTTATGTTATTTTCGTGTTTTTGTGAAATTTGATGCAACTTTTAACTATTTTTTACACTCTTTTGGATATTCATATGAGTTAATTCCCAAAATATATATTGCGGGAGAAATTTAAATACGCTTTCAATCTTTTTAGGCTCATGCATTTTTTTATTATAGACATTTTTATTTTTTAATGTTGTTTTGATGTTTGTTTTATTGTTTATTTTGTTTATCAATGTTTTAATGCAACTTTTTTACTTTTAACTATTTTTAAACTCTTTTTGTTCATATGTTGTTTTTTAATATTATTTCATTGGTTGTTTCTATATAGTTTTTAAAGTTGTTCTATTGTTTCTTTGTCAATGTTTTATGTATTTTTACTATTTTTTCAATGGATTCGATCAAAAATTACATTGTGTTTTTCAATTCATGTGTTGTTTCTATATTTTTTTTCAATGGATTCGATCAAAAATGTATTTTGTTTTAATGTGTTGTTTTATGTGTATATTTTTTATTGTTTATAATTTTTTTTGTTTATAAGTATAAAATTGATTATTTAATGATGGCAAAAATTATTTTTTTAATCGAAATTTTATTAGATTAAAATATTTAAAACATGTTCGAAATAACCTTTAAACAACGACGTCAAAAATCTGAAAAAATTGGCAAGAGCGTAAAAATGTCCAGAAAAAAAGGCGGGAGTATACAAATGTCCAAAAAAAGGACCGGGAGCATAATGATGTCCTTTTTTTTAGGAATGTTGGGTATTTTTGGCCTTTCACTATATCATAGATGTGAACTATTGTTTTTTGGTGTCAAAAATAAAAGAAGTGAAACTATCCGACATTGCTTTGAGAACAAAAGGGATGGGTACCTTAAGGCTATTTAAGGAATCCATGTGTTTTGAGTTCAAGAGCACCATCAAATATGCTATCTTTGTATTTTGATTCTTCTAAATTCATTTCTTGTATTCTCTTGTATATTTGTGAGAAGGGTGTGAGTTAATCAAAGATTTGTAATAGTGTGGGAGTATTGGAGTCGGGAGAGAGATGTGTGATTGAATAATTTTTCATACAGTAGAACTGCTCTGCGGGTCGTGGTTTTTCTCCCTTTTTGGAGTTTTCATGTAAATCTTGTGTTGTGGTTTAGTGTTATTTTATTTCTCAGTTATTTTTGCTTGTCCCTAGGAATGAATGGGAATCGATTTTCTAAGTATACTATGTGGTTGCAGTTTTGTCTGATCTTACACATCAGAAAATATCTCTTGAGAGGTAGGTTTCGGGGTCTCTTAAAGTTAGGTATGCTCTATGGTTGCATCATTGTCTGATCTGCCATATCAGAAAAGATTTTTTGAGATGGTTATTCATTAAGTTAGGAGTGTAAGCAGGTATGTCAAAGTTTTCAAATTCAATGAAGTTTGATGTGGATAAATTTGATGGAAGAGTAAACTTTGGCTTGCGGCAAGTACAAGTCAAAGATGTGATGATACAATCCGGATTACTAGTTCTGGCAATTCTACCAAGTTAGATAATACTGGAGAATCGAGCAGAGCATCTGATAAAGATTCTGCAAAGTCTAGTATGAGTGATGAAGATTGGGAGGATCTAGATTTGACGGCCGCAAGCACAATATGTCTTTGTTTGGCTAAGAATGTTCTGTTGGAATCTGCTTGGTAAAATGGGTGTTGACCCGATTTTGACCAAATATTTAAGTGTTTCCATTAGTGAAAAATGGAATTAAATTATTTGTAAAAATTCTACTAAGAGAGTAGATGAACAGAGTAATTGGAATTTCTCAAAACCAATTCCGGGTGAATGAGAAATTAATGCTAGAAATTAGTCACTTAAAACTAGAAAATGGTATGGAAAATGGAAAATGTGGGGAAGGAGAAATGTTCCATCCCACATAGGAAGAGGAGGCAAAGTTTGCTCACTTTATAAATCCCAAGTTGGACTTATGGGTTTGGGCCCTTGGGGGCACCAAAGTTTTTAAAGGGGTGAGGACCTACATGCTTGTGGGTTTGATTCAAAGCACACGCGCGTGCGCGCGCCGCAGGCTGGCTCGGCCTGGCTCGGGTCCAGGTCGTGGGTCAAGGGTCGCGGTCCATGGGCCTGGGCTTTGGCTTCAAGGCCCTTATTCTTTTTGGACCAAAAACCTTTAAAATTAGTTAATTAATTTTTAATTAACTAATTAAAGATTCCAACTGAAGTGTTCGCAACCAAGCACGGGCGCACGCATGGCCCGTGCTCCGGGTCGTGCGTCAAGTCGAAACTTTGCTATATTTTTCACATCCAAGCACGGGCACACGCACGGGCCATGCGCCAGGTCGTGGGTCAATGCGAACCTCTGAACATATGCACATGTTCGCTGTAAACATGTATTTGCAAGCCAAAAAACATGATATTTCCATCCGGGCACCTTGATGCCTATATGATCGAGCCCCTACAGATGAATTAACATACAAACAACACAAAATTACAAGCCTAAAATCGAGTCATTTGCATCAGCATATTGATTTTCCTTATGTTCAAAGCTTGAAAGTCTTAAACACTTCTAGTTCGTTGTAGTTCCGACTTTTGCAAGTGTTGCTAAGTCGGGATAGTTAAAAGTCGTATCTTATGGATGAATGCCGGAACCATAAGCACTTAGTATATGGGGTGTTTTTGTCTTATGAAGACTGTATCTAATACAGGCCTCGACTCAATCCAAACACTTAGCTATTTTTGTGAAACAGTAAACCTTCTTTACCAACAATTGCAAGGCGAAAATTATGTTTCTGTTTCAAGATGATGGTTTAAGTTTCGTTCACTCCGATGGTTGTTGCACCTGCTCACGGCGAACATTCGGCCAAGTTCTCCGGCGTTGACTTCAAAACGCGGCAATAAAAATGTTGTTCTACCTGATGACTTTGGGTCTGTCCCATTTTGAAGGAGGACCCCCCTACCGTTGGCGATGAAGAATCCGACAACCAACGGAGAATCACTGTGGATGCTTGGAATAACAACGATTTTCTATATCGGAACTATATTTTGAACGGGCTAGACGACACCTTCTATAACGTCCATAGCTCGTTCAAAACATCCAAAGAGTTGTGGGACTCTTTGGAGAAGAAGTACAAAACGAAGATGACGGCACAAAGAAATTTGTTGTCGGAAAATTTCTGAAGTACAAGATAGTTGACACCAATATGGTGATTAGCCAAGTCCAAGAGATTCGGATCATACTTCACGACTAAGTGTCTGAAGGGATGATTCTGAATGAGTCCTTTCAATTGGCTGCAATAATCGGAAAATTGCCGCCATTGTGGAAGGATTTCAAGAATTACCTCAAGCACAAGCGCAAATAGATGGGGCTTGAGGACTGATTGTTCAGCTTCGAATTGAGGAAAACAACCGAAAATCTAAAGTGAAATCTAGTAAGTCTAGAATGGAGACCAAGACCAATCTTACTGAATCGAGCACTAGCAAGAAACGCAAGCATTCCGGAAAAGACAAAGGAAAGGCCAAGAAATTCAATGGGAATTGCTACAACTGTGGCAAACCGAACCACATGGCCAAGGATTGCCGACACCCAAAAAGGGGTAATCAAGGTGCGACCAACAAGCCAGTGTGACGGAGGACAAGTCTGTTCCAATAGACATGTCGGAGCTCAATCTCACCACCGTTGTGTTTGAAGCTAATATGGTGGATAACCCAAGGGAGTGGTGGATAGATATCGGGGCTACTTATCACATTTATGCCGACAAGGAGATGTTCTCCTCCTACACTCCAATAAATGGAAGGAAGCATTTCATGAAAAACTCTTCGACTTCCAACATCGTGGGGCTTGGCAAGGTTGTGCTTAAGATGACTTCCGGAAAGGAGCTTACTCTTGTAGATGTGCTGCATGTCCCGAACATTCGCAAGAATTTGGTTTCTGGTCCTTTGCTTAGTAAGGCCGGGTTTAGACTAGTGTTTGAGTCCGACAAGTTTGTAATGACCAAGAATGGTCAGTTTCTTTGTAAGGGCTACCTTGATAAGGGGCTTTTTAAGATTTCTGTAATGTCTGTTTTCCGCCAAGAGGCGAAGAATAAAAATATTACTTCTGTTTAATTGTTGGATTGTTCTAATTTATGGCATGATAGATTAGGACACGTAAACTTCAACACTATTAAAAGGTTAGTGAATCTAGAATTAATACCTACGTTTAAAACCGATTCACAAGACAAATGTGAAATATGTGTTGAAGCAAAATTGGCCAAAGCACCTTTTCATTCAGTAATGAGAAGTACCAAACCTCTCGAGTTAATTCACACAGATGTGTGTGATTTAAAACTTGTGCAAACTCGAGGTGGGAAAAAGTACTTTATAATGTTTATTGACGATTGCACAAGATATCGCTACGTATATCTTTTGAAAAGCAAAGATGAAGCTTTAGTAGCTTTTAAGACTTATAAGAATGAAGTTGAAAATCAGCTTAATTTGAAAATTAAGATGATTCGAAATGATAGAGGGGGAGAGTATGTTGCTCTGTTTGAAGAATTTTGCTCGGAAACGGGTATAATTCATCAAACGACTACTCCCTACTCACGTCAATCAAATGTAGTTGCATAACATAAAAAATCGTACTCTTAAGGAGATGATGCGATGTTGATAAGTTCTGGCTTACCCCAAAACTTGTGGGGGAAGCCATACTTTCTGCAAACTACATTCTTAATAAGATCCCACACAAAGGTAAAAACGAAACTCCATATGAGTTATGGAATGACGCAAACCGTCATATAAATACCTCAAAGTGTGGGGGTGTTTGGCTAAAATCGAAATATCTAAGCCGAAACAAGTTAGAATCGGTCTGAAGATGATCGATTGTGCTTTCATTGGATATGCTAACAATAGTAGTGCATATCGTTTTTTAGTGCACAAGTCAGTTATTCCTGATATAAATGAAGGTATGATCATTGAATCAAGGAATGTTGTATTCTTCGAGAATATCTTTCCGAACAAAGAACAAAAAGAAGAAAGTTCGAGTAAACGAACTTATGAAACTGCAAGGTTACCTCAAAATGATGATGAAGAAGAACCAAGACGCAGTAAAAGGACAAAAATAGCTAAGTCTTTTGGCCTGGATTTTCTAACTTATATGTTAGAAAATGAACCTAGAACTATTCAAGAAACTTTGTCTAGTGTTCGCCAAAAAAATTTTGGTTCATACAACTGCAAGTGTACAGTGTAGTTTATAGGATAATGGCAAGCAAGGTCGTATTCATCAGGGATTGAATCTCGAAACACTTAGATTATAATAACATCGTATTCCAATTTTATTGAAGCGACCGAAATTTGAGTATTTTATTATAACTAAAATCGAAAATAAGAAAAATAAAAAGAAATAAATTTGTGAACCCCACAAGTATTTTCAACATCTTTAGGAGCAACCTTAGGCACATAATCTCAACATGCTTCTTCAATATTAAATGCGAATAAAGTTTTAAAAACCAATTCATGCAATTCTATGGGTTCAAATTCCTAAATTCATTTACTCCCCTGGTCAGGTGGTACGTAAATAGTTGATTAATAATAATTGTAGTCTGGTCAGAACGTTACAATTCTTATAAACTCCAAAAGATTTGTGAATTGAATGACTCCCCACAAACACGTCTGTCATACATGTTTCATGTCTGAATTCGATTTTCGTCTTCTAGAACTCACTTGATCGGAATATGGATTAGAAGTATGACATGCAATTTATTGATCAGATAAAAAGCAATTATAAATAAGCACTCGAATTCATAAAATAGAACACATGAAGCAATTAAGAAAACAAGTAATCATTTTTAATATAAATCCACAGTTTCGATTATGCCCCTAAGATCCGAAAAATATGCCAAACATTGATTATAAACTCATAGACAAATCTGAATCAATATTATGACATCATATAAGCACAGACAAGAGTTCTTAGACATAGAAAGAAAACCCCTTCTTGTCAGGATGGATTCCCCTTCCAAGCCCTCGAAGCTCTTGTGCTCCATAGATGCGAAAGCCTTGTGGTGTTCTTCGCGACCTAGCATTTTGCTCTCAGAAGCTCTTCGATTCTTCGGTTCCTGTGTTATTTGATGTGTTTTTGTTGTATCAAGTTGTCTTTTTTCGTTCAAGACTTGGTCCTCTTTTATAGATGCTTGGAGAGATCACTTGTAGAGTTGTATCGGAATAAGAACTCCAAAAACGCGCTGAAACAGACTCCCTCACGGTCTAGCCGTGTGGGTCCACACGGGCGTGTGGCCTTGGCATAGCCCTTTGTCGCACGGGCATGCATGTCGCACGGGTAGGTGGTGCGGTTCGAATCCCAAAGTCCACACGGTCCGACTATGTGGACCTGCTCCGTCCTCTGTTTTCTTCTTTTCTTCACCCACTCGTGTCATTTTCCCAACACAAGTCCACACGGCCGTGTGAGGCTACACGGTCTGACCATGTGAAACTGTTATTGTTCCCTTTTTCCGTCGTTTTGATCTTCTCTTTGCATTCGGCAATCTTATCCGGGCATCCCTACTGATATTTCTTCATTTTAAGCTCCATTTCTGCGCAAGAATTACAAGAATACGTGAGATCATGCCCTTTAAAGGAAACTAAATAAAAACATAGTAAATATGCGTGCAAATGCATCAATTATGTATCAGTTGAAGCCCCAAGATGCACGTATATTTTACACACATCAAAATCCCCCAAACTTAAAGCATTGCTCGTCCTCGAGCAAATTTAGAAAAATAATACAAGGGTTAAAAACGAAAGAACACCCAGGAACACTATAAACATTAAATAGCATTTGATTCCATACTCAAGGAAACCATGTAACTCATCATCAAGAGATCAATTATTCATAAACTTGGCATCATTAATACTATTTTGGGTACTTGACATCGCGACTCACAAGTAAATAGTGTATCACTCTACTCTCTGAAGAGTATGGTAAGTGTTTACGCTCAAATTCAATTCAGTGAAAGTAGAACTACCATAAGCTTGCAAATCGTCTAACATCTTGAACACTTTTGTGTGCACAATCTAAGAATCAAAAATGACTTTTTATTTGGTTGTAATGTAGGCTCTTTGATAAGGGTTGGGAATATTTGGATTAAGTGACTTGACTTGAGCAAATAGAATTTAAGCGCACAGACTTGCAATTCACCAACCCAATTTCAATATAATATCAGTTTTTTTTTCAACTCAATTCCACCCTTATTTCTTCTTTTTCATTCTTAGGCCTTTTTGCCTTCTTTTCTTTTTCTTTAGCCTGGTTCTTATAATTTTCAGAATTTTCTTTTGCTTTGCTCGATTTTCTCTATGTAATTTTTCAGAGATATTTTCTTTTTCGAGCTTTATGTATTTTCTCATTTACTTAGATATTGTTCATCCCTCTTTCTTTTGCCAACTTCCTCTCTTTTTATTGAGAATTTTCACCACATCTCCCCCAAACTTATTCATTTTCTATAAGCTCAAGAATTTGTAGGGATAGAAACATGTAAATTTTAAAGATCAATGCGGCTCAGAATAAAAGTTTTGGCTCAAAATCGGCTAACTAGGGAATCATGAGTTCATAGGTAGGCTTTTTAGGCTAAGTAGGCTAAAGAAAGATGACCTTAGATCATTTTCAAAAATTGCACACACACATGGCTTTGATGAAGATACCAGAGCAAGTTCTAGAGTTCTATCAATCATGAATGACACACTCAAGAAAAAAAATAAGTCTGCATAATATAAAGCAGTTTAAGGCACAAAAGCTCACAGGCTTATTTTTCGCAACATGCAACAGTTAGTTTAGTATTTTCAGCCTTCAGCTCTTTGTTCTCATCAGCTATGTGACTTAGAGTACTCAACTCCTTAGTCAGCTGTGAGTTTTGGCTTTTGAGCTTACTGTTTTCCTCGTTTATAAGTGTGTGTGAGGATTTTATGTGATCAAAGTCTTTCATCATTTTGCCTAATAAATCATAAAGATCAGTGGGTGATGAAGTGTGTGTTTCACAATCACTAGATGCAGTTGATCTTGTTCTTTAACCGAATGAGATGAGTTAGAGTGTACCTCATCTTCTTGGTCTCTCCCCAGACCACCATGGTTGATCTTGTTCTTTAGCCATCTTTCTTCTTCATTCATTGCTTCTTCTGGATCGTCAACAGCAAAAATCACTTGAGTAGTCACGAGGTTCTCGGATCACTGGTCTCTCTCTGTTCTTGGGTTATCAATTCTCGATATTCAACCCTTTGATTCGGCTCTCTTGGGAGACTTCCCTTGACTTAAGTCTTTGAATGTCTCTGGAGGTTTCACCCTTATTCCTCTTGTAGTTCTTATTGAAGAACTTATTGAATCTTTTAACCATCGGGGCTATTTCCTAGAGTCCGATCCTTAGGTCAACTCTCTTTCCACTTAACTATTAGTGGCTTTCTCCTCTTGATCTTTCCTTCTTTTCCTCATGGTTGGATGTTTTTCATTTTCTCTCAAGTCCTTTTTCTTTGTTGTATTCATTCCAATAGTTGCAAGCTATTTGTTAATCTCGGTGGATAGGAGCTGATCCGTGGTTTCAACAAGCATTTTAAAATGTCCAAATAATTTATTTTCTTTAATTCCAACACAGCCGATCCATGGTTCTCGATCTTTGGTCAGGACTTGACTTTGTTGAACATTGCTTTCTTGGGTTATCAACATTGTCGTTATATTCAACCCTTCGTTTGTTGGATCGATTTGGTTTCTTGTTTCGAGGCTTGAGGATTTGCTTGAATATCTTTGAGAATATTTGCGGGTGTTATTTGCGGTGGCCCATCTTTGAATATTGCATTTCTTGTTCGTAGTTCACAGTTAATTTTCTTCTCAATGTGATTCCTCGGTGAACATAGGAATTTTTATAGTGAACTTTCAAAAACTTTTGCTAAGAATGAAAGGTTTTGAAGAGATGTTAAAACTGATTTTCAAAAATCACTTGTATTCGTTGGCTTGTCTTATTGTAGTCCTTTGATATTGACATTTCCTCGTATTTAATGTCTTGCAAATTTTCGAGGTTTAGCGATTTTGACATCGGCTAAGTCTTGAGCTAAATTAACTTCCCATTGGTTTGTTCTTTTTGCACATAACTAGAACTAATACTGGTTTTATCTCGGAAGACTTAACACTCTTTGATTTGTTTTAACTTTAACGGATATAAGTAAGTATGCAAAAATGTCTTTGAAATGTAAATGACACAATAATTTTTATAGAGGTTGAAGATGAATTCTATACTAACAAACTATGGATATAAGTAAGTATAAAATTTCTTGACTTTCATCAATTCGGACTCTGGAGGAATCAATAAGTAATGATCGAGTTTACAAAGTGGTGCTTTATTGATCACACAACGGTTACTGCATGTTACTTATTCTAAGTAACTTTCTTGACTTGATCAAGCTCTTGGATTTGATCGAAGCCCTCCAATCACTTGATAATGGTTGACTTGAACCTTCCTACAATCCTCCTTGGAAAGTAGTCTTTTTATTCCCCAGGTGTTTGAAGTCAACTTCCAAACCTTGGATGACTCATAGTGTTGGATCACTTTCAACTTAAGACTTGAGGATTTGCTTGAATATCTTTGAGACTTTGATTCTGATTTGAACACTTCACACAGTTGTTCTTCTCAATGTGATTTGACATATCTTCAAAAATCAAGTTCTTGATCTTCTTGTCTTCTTGGCTTTGATATTGACATTTCCTCGTATTTAATGTCTTGGAGATTGATTTTAACTCGAACTTCCCAGTCTTCACATAACTAGAACTAATACTTTATCTTGACAACTTTTGAGTTCTTGTATTTCAACGGATCTCGCTCGGTTTGACTTGACTTGTAGTCTTTTATTCCCAGGTTTTCTAGCCCTATCTAATACAATGAAAATTACAAGGAAAAAGGGGTGCCAACTTTCTAATTTAAGTTTTACATGGCATTCATCAAAATCTACAAAATAAATTCGCAACTGTTGGTTTATCTACTCCTTCAATAAGTTTTACATGGCATTCATCAAAAATACAAAATCGAACCCGCATTCCAAATATCGAACCCGCACCCTTGTAGAAAGCACTCCATTCGGTCTTTCCAAAATGCGTTGTTGTTGGCGTCGAAAAGTGGTGGCTTGTTGGTGAAGGCGCCGGTGGTGAGGTAGCTTTCGTTCGTAGCCATGGATCTTTTCTCTTTACTCGCAATGTGAAACGAGCTAGCCAAAGAGTTTGGCTCTGATACCACTTGTTAGTCCAAGTGGCTACGATAATCTAGAGGAGGTGAATAGATTATGCCGATTTTCCGAATTATGCCCTCTTTTTCAAATGAATAAGCAATGACAAGAATGAATGTGCGGGAAATAAACAACACACGTCGATTTATAGAGGTTCACCCACCTAGGACCTAATCCTCTACCACCCCAGTATCTCCGGGATGGATTTCAAAAAGAAAAAAGATTTTATTAATAATTACCAGAATTATTACAACATTACCTTTGAAGATTACCACAATCTTCTAACACCACCTATTTGGAGATTACCACAATCTCCCTTGAAGATTACCACAATCTTCCTTCAACGGCACCTAGTGAAGATTACCACGATCTTCCGACTTGAAGAATACCAAATTCTTCAGCACCTCAAAGAGCACCAAACTCTTCAACAAGAAGATTACCACAATCTTCTTACACCTAACACCTAAGATCACCCAAGTGTGTTCTTACCACAAGAACACTCACAAGGATATCTTGTGTTGAATGACAAACCCAAATTCAAGATTATAACTCGATATGTTGAATTATACAACTTAGAAGTGCAAGTGTAATCAAGAATCAAGCCTAGACCTCAAGATGTGAAAGTGAAATACTTAGGCTATTACAACAAGAATGTTGACAATAAAGACTTAGACAAATTTGCAGATTTCTTGTTGTGTTGTGTTGTGTTGTATGTATTGTTATATTGTTTGCTTCAAGTCTTCCTCTATTTATAGGAGAATCTTCAAGATTGGATCTCCAACATAGGCTCCTTCTTCTCCACTTTTATCTACAAAAGGAAGATCACAAGATGTAGAAATATTGTACAAAAATGTTAAAGTAAATCTTGCAGATAATGGTTGTCCAACGGTTTGCATTTTGCTGTCAAAAACATATGGCGACCGGTCGAGTAGAGATAGGATTTTGAAAATAGATAGCACTATTTTACACAGGGGGACCGGTCGACGGGGGTCCGACCGGTCGACCCCCTGTTGGACCGGTTGAGGTCCTTAAAAACCAATACAGAAGAGTTTCTGAAGTTTGTCAAACTTGCAGGCACCGGTCGACCACACCGGTCGACCCCCTGGTCGACCGGCCGACCTGCCTCTTTTATTCCCAAGTTTTTTTTCTATTTTAGGTATTGACTTTCAGGTAGATGCCCTCTAGGGCGATCGGTTGACCTCAAAACAGAAGTGTTATCCGATTTTTGTCAAAAATAAACTTCAAGAAATACTCCAAAAAATTAGTAAAAATATTTTAAATCAATTGGGAGTATTTGGACAACATTTAGGAACATTGTTTTGGTGTAAAAAACTCAGTTAAACAAAATCATCAAAATCATTATAAAAACAATTATCTAACAGCTTTCAGCCTCACTTACCCGAGGGGATTGAGCTATTGATAGAATGAATGGAATAAAGGTTGCTTTCAAACCTAAAAGAGGTCTATGTCTTGGAATCGGGCTAGGAGCTACTATTAAGTTTGTTGATGGCGATGTGATAATGTCAGTCGAAAAAGAAAGGCGATGACTATGAGTTCTGACTCTTTTTCCATTTCCAAAGGAAGTGAGTGAAGTCATCTTTAATTGAAGGTAATTCAAATCACTCTTCTATCATTTGTAGGCGAGTGAGTGACCCAATGAAAATGAGGAGAAGAGGTCACGTCTCAGCCCAGGTGAAGAAAGGGTGAGATGTTCCGATTAATAACCATGGATTGCTCTTGGAAGAAAGTAGAGCGTTGAGAGCGATATCTAGATCTTTTTTATTAAATGGAGACAATCAGTCGAATGGTATGACGAACGAAGGTGAGGATGACGTCAAGTCATCATGCCCATTATGCCCTGGGCGACACACGTGTTATAATGGCCGGGATAAAGGGTCGCGTAGCATTTCCGAAGGTAAGCGGTTAGGTATACTTTGAAAAGGTTCCTTCATCCACGAATGAGACTTCACCCAACGGCGGACCATAGGGGGGGCCACTGCCCCCCAAACATTTTCCAAAATTCCCCCCTCCCCCCAAAAGTTTTCCAAATTGTTTTTTAAAAGGTAAAATAAATGAATTAGATTATAATTGCCCCCCAAAAATTTTCCAAAAAATTCCCCCCTCCCCCCAAAAGTTTTCCAAATTATTTTTTAAAAGGTAAAATAAATGAATTAATTTACAATTTTCCCCCAAAATTTGATAAAAAAATTTCAAATAGTTGTCTTTTACAATATAAAAAGTCATTATTATGGTTAGTATATGAAAAAAATTCTGCATAGTTTAAATTTATAAACTCGGTCCATTTTTCGCCCCCCCAAAGCCGGAATACTGCGTCCGCCACTAACTTCACACGTATGTGCATGAGACATAACCCGGGAGAATGGGGCACTGACCCAGTCCAATTAAACAAAGAAATAGTCAATTATAGAAGAAAGTTGAAACCCATCTATGCATTGTATCAACTAAGCGAACGAAATGTAGAGAAAGCGATCGCCATGAAGAAAAGAACTTCTCAAAAAGAAAATCATAGAAACTATAATAATTCACTAAACCATGAGACTGAACACAAGGGAAAATGGGTAAGGAGATAAAGCATTGAATCCCAGGAATACATCGATGTTCCCAAATTCGAATTGATTTGCCATCACCAATCCAGCATTGCAAGTCATATTTTGTTGGAAATTTGGGTTTTGAGAAAGTGGGCACCGACCCGACTTTGACCAAATTTTCGGTGGCTAAAAATTTAATTTCAGAGGAATTAAATTATAAATTATTAATCTACGTTCCGAGTAGATATTTGTAGTATTTTTATTTCTCAAAACCGAATTTCGGTGAGTGAGAAATTAATACACGAAGTTGGCCACACGAATGAGCATTATGTAAAGGGAGTTGAAAGATTTTTATTCATCCCACATGGAATAAAAATCATAGTTTATCCAAGTATAAATACTTGAAGATGTTATTAGTTGAATATACTATAACATAAGTGGATGATCACAAGTGGGCCACACGTGCGCGGCCTGGGCCAGCCTAGCCATTTAGGCCTGGGTCCAGGTCCACTACACTTTTGTCACTCGAAAATAGGCTTGACCCAGATTCAAGTAACTGTTGGGCCGCCTGATTAACCTAGACATTGCAGGTGTCTAGATTCGTAAGTGTCTGTTGGAGTCTGTAACTCCTCAGATAGTCGCATTGATGGGGTTGTAACTCCCCAGAAAGTGGTCATCAATGGGGGTTGTAACACCTGGCTGTTACATAGAAGGTTAATGTCCACTGACTTACCAGAATTAATTCCCTGCAGATTGGATTTTGCTGCCTATATATAGCATGGTTTCCATTGCATATTAGAGACACAATGAAAAATCGCATATCTCTCTGCATATTTCGAAAGTGCTGTTAAAAGTGTTGTAAATTTCCAAGAACGCTTCATTCTGCATTCGAGTCCAGCAATCAGTTCTCACTCCTTCGAGTTCGAAAGGTGTTTTTGTGTCAGTGGTACTACTGTACACACAAGAGATTAAGTCGTTTTATTTTTGGGGACATTACGTCGTAGCGTGAACATTAGCCGGGACGACGTATTTGTCTTGCGGAAAGAGTTCATCTTGACTCGGCTTTTGTCTTTACAAGTTGTACTAGTCAAATTCATTTTTTCTTGTAATTTTTCTTTTCTGTTTGTAAAAATTATTGTTAAAGACTTCCCGTTGTAACACATTGTAATATCAACATATTTCAGAGCATATTTAGCATGTAACCAGCTTTTCCAAATATAAGAATTTGTGCTTTGATGTTAACATTCAGCAATCCTCCTTTAGGGAAATATTTGGCTTTTAAAATTTTGCATATAAGGAGGTTTGGTTGTTAAAAATTTCGACAGTTGTTTTGCCAACGGAGAGTCATTGAAAAGGGAAACATCTTTGAACCCCAGCCCCCCAACTCTGTTTATTTGTAATTTTGAATTAATTGGTGATTGGTGATGATGGAGGATTATCATGGTTATATGGATATTCAATTCTTTTCTTTCTTTTTTCTTTTGTTCTTTGGATATACAGACTATATAGTGCAGTTTTTACATTTGAATTTTAATTGGGAAGAAGAAAAAAGTAATAATTTATCTTGTTTTAACATATTGGGGGGCTAGTTAATCCAAGTTTAAAATCTGAAAATAATTAAAAAAATAAAATTGAAAAATTTGTTTTCTAAATTTTCAAAATAAAAAAACTCTTTTTTTTTTGTTTTGGCGTTAATTTGTTTAAAAGATTTTTAAAAGGATTTATTTAAATAAATTAGCCATTAGATTGTTAAGTTATAGTGCAAACTTGTAATATAGTTTGGAACATAATTTGGACAAATTTCTTCTAGATTATGGACAAGTCCATATCCTTGTGGTAGGATATTGGATCATATATGATAAAGTTGATGTACAAAAAAAATATTATTTTGGAATGTGATTCTTTGATTGATGTTCAAAAAGATTCTCAGAGATGAAGAAGCTAAGTCCAGTGGAGTGCTCAAGTTTAGGTAAAAAAAGCAAGAAAATATCTTACTCAAAGTCCCCTGATGTTACAAAAAGAAAAGCTAAGTTCAACTTTGCTAATGTTACAAAAAAAAAATGATATTAATATAAACTCTGAACCTTAAACCCTAAACTCAGAAAACATGAACCTGAATCCTAAATCCTAAAATAGTGAATGTCATGAAGACATGTATCGTTTTATATCCATAAGGGAAACACTGCCCAATTTTTAATCAATTCAAGTGTAAGAAATAAAAAAAAAAGTGTATATATCCAATATCGTACTGTGATATACTTGCATTATGATATGGTTTAATTTAGAGATTGCATCTGGATAGCTCGAAAAAAAATAAGGGGTCGCTATTAACACCCCCAAAATTTATCAATACACCTCTCTCTGTTAATACACCCCCAATTCTTTTTAAGTAAAAATATTTACTTAATACACCTCTAAACTTTTCCCAATTTACCCTTACTCAATTAAAAACCTAATAGTATTATACAAATTTGTCTAAACCACAATTTAAATTATTCACGGTATTCACTCTGTTCTTGGCCGCCAACAACATCATCATCTTCATCAACCTGACGCCAGCCATCATCAAACTCCTCCTCAACTGTTGTCACAAAAATGAAGTTAGAATTAAAATTGTTCTTTTTCCTTTTTTTGTTTTTCTGTTCTTTCTTTTCCATTTTTCATTTTTTAAGCAATGGTTTTTTCTTTAGTTTATTTTTCGTCTTTTTTTTATTCCTTATTTTTCTTCTTCAGTCATGTTCAAGATATTGTCATGGATTACACAGATGTGTTCACGACGCACGAGATTTTTTCATCTCGCGATAAATTATTTGATTGGGTGCGTGATAGAAGTAAGGAGCATGACATGGTTATAGTAATTAGCAAGTCAGATAGTGGTTTGGGTAAGAAAAAACCTCGATTATTTTTGGCTTGTGAACATAGTGGGCATTACCGTGTAGTTAAGGAAAATCATATCAAGAAAATTATCCAGAGGAAAATTTCAAAAACACTGATGTTAGTAAAGTAAAAAAGAAAGTTAGTAGAAGAGATACCGGAACAAAAAAGTGTGGTTGTCCATTTCATTTGAGGGGGAAACAAGTATCAGTTGATGGAGAATGGGCATTGGATGTTGTATGTGGTGTACATAATCATCCAAGTGCACAGTACTTGGAGGGTCACCCATATGCTGGTCGATTATCAAAGGCAGAGGAGGACTATGTTTTGGATATGTCACATGGCAATACTCGTCCAAAAGACATATTGTTTGGTTTACAACAGAAATTTGTAAATAATAAGTCTACGATAAAGACTATTTACAATATTCGTATGAGGAATAAAATTATTGAGCGTGATGGTAGATCGCAGATGCAACAACTTATGTGGAAATTGAAAGAGCATGGATATTTCTATCATCATAGGCGTTGCGTGACAAGTAACACTGTGAAGGATATATTCTTTGCTCACCCAACGAGTGTTGAGTTGTTGCGTTCTTTTCCGAATGTCCTCTTTATGGATTGCACATACAAGACAAATAGATACAAATTACCTTTATTGGAGATTGTTGGTGTGACGTCAACACATATGACATTTCATTGCAGCCGCTTATTTAGAGTTCGAGCGGGAAGACAACTATATATGGGCATGCACAATCTTGAAATCATTGATGAACCCCACCTCCCTCCCAACTGTGATAGTTACTGATAGAGAAATAGCTTTAATGAATGCGATTGATAGAACTTTTTCCACATCTAGACATTTTCTTTGTCGGTGGCATATTAATAGAAATATTATGGCAAACTGCAAAAAAATGTTTCGCACAAAAGAGAATTGGGATTCGTTTAATATGCATTGGAATTTGTTGGTGACTGCAAATACTGAGTCATCGTTTTATGACTTGCTTAAGAGATTCCAGTCAGAATTCGTAGAATATCCAGCTGCCATTCAATATGCCATGGAGCAATGGGTAGGGCCGTACAAGGAAAGATTTGTGTCTTATTGGACAAATAATGTCATGCATTTCGACAATACTACAACAAATAGGTATTTCATTGTATTCTCGCATTCATTGCTTTCTATATTTCTATGTAACATGTTATATATCATTAACTTTGACTGCTAAATCATTATCATTTGTTATATTAGTTATATGATATCATTTGTTATATACCAATTATATACCAGTTGACGGCAAAATCCAATTAGTTATATGTCCATCACAGAGTTGTGCTTTGTAATGTTACCCATCTATTTTTTGTCCCCACAACATAGCATCAAATTATGAGATGATTGAGCATATATGCAACCTCCATCTCATTCTTTATTTTAAGCTTTTCAATCAAATCCCAATTTCAATTTCTAGCCCAGAAAATCGTCAATTTGCAACTGTCCTGCTTCATTCCCTGATAACTAGTATATGTATATATTCGTTTTTTATGGATAAAACAAAGTTTCATATATGCATATATGTGCAGCAACTTATTTTATCTTATTTTATGTGCAGCAACTTATTTTATCTTATTTGTAATGTTCCATATATTTCATTATGTATAACCTAAAATATTAAATGATTGTATCTTATTTTAGGGCGGAGAGTCACCATGCATTATTGAAAAGACAACTTGGATCGAGTCAGGGTAACTTTGAGACATGTTGGGAATAGATTCACACCCTCGTTGAGACGTCACACAATGCAATCAAACAGTCGTTTGAGAAGAGCAGAACTATAGTTCAACATAAATACAAATCAGTTGTTTTCATGTCGTTGCGAGGTATGGTATCTATACATGTGTTGAATAAAATATGTGGAGAATGAATTGTACAAATGAGGGTAATATAGACCCTTTGTTGTGTGGGTTTATATTGAGAAAGACGTGCGGACTATCCTGTGCTCATGAGATTTCTGAATATGTGAGATTGGACAAGCCAATTCCCCTTGATCATGTTGATGCATTTTGGAGAAAATTAGACATGTTACCAACTAAAGGAGATGATGTTGGTATTGGGCACGAAATTGGGACTTGGTGGACTCATTGTGTTGGTGATCTTTACACCAAAATTGAACAAACCTCTGAGTCAGAAGGTTGTTAATGTAGAAAAGAATGGTGGAGATTGCGAATCCAACAACAACATCACTAATTGAGCCCGAGATCCAGACTCACACAATAATTGTTTCCAAAAAAAAAAAAAGAACACACAGGAATTAGAGTAGAATAAAACGTTTAAAAGTAAAAGTTGGCACACGTGACTCGTGAGGAGTGAGGACTAATTTAATATTGCAAAAACAAAAATCTCAACTTCTAAACCGGGCCGAACCTCACTCTCACCCTCAGTCTCTCACTCACAATTACACACACTAAAAAAGACTCAGAGAAGAGCAAAGAGCCAAAGACCCTTGAGAAGCAAAAGCAGCGTGGCAATGAAGACAGTGTGTGTAACAGGAGCATCAGGCTATATTGCTTCCTGGCTTGTCAAATTCCTGCTCCAACGCGGTTACACTGTCAAAGCATCGGTCCGCGATCCCGGTTCAGTTTCCTCCACTCTCTTAAATTAAATTTTACTCTATGTCTGACTTATGATTTTCTTTTTGTTTGAGTAAAAGCTTATGAACTTTGCTTTAATAATTAGCGACCCCATTTTTTGTTTTAGCAGTAAATTATTACCAACTAACTGTACTTGGTTCTTGGGGTCTTGAATTTGATGATAAAATTCTGAGATTTTCTTGCCGATGAAGAGCTTGAAAGGGGTTAACCCATTGGACAAGAAAATAAACAATCACATTTTAGGGAGTGATTGTTTGACCTTTGGTTTGGTTTAGCTTATTTTTATATTTGGGGAGAACAGTGTAAAAGAATTTTTTGAAAAAAAAAAATGGATTTTGAGAGTGTGAGTGGATATGGGATGGAATTGGAATGATGATAGTGTTGGGTTCGCTATATCGCGGGGCTAAACGCAACGGAAATTTAAAATTTAAATCATGCATACAATTATACATAAAATAAAGCCCCCGATTCTCGTAGCGATTTAACGATCGCGCGTTTATACAAGTGGTAAAATAAGATTTAGGATCTTACATAAAATGCTTCCTTTTGAAGATGATGTAGAAGGAATTCAAATTCCTGTAAATCCTCGCAAACTCGCCAATAGAGATTCAAGCGCCTCCCCTCTAATTGAGTCCACCTCTTGGTTGTGACACCGAGATAAATTCTTCGCTAGTAGAGTTTACCACGTTTTCGAAATTGAAAAACGGAATAGAATTTAATTCCAACAATCAACTATTGTTAAAATTTTGTAGATGAATAATTATTGGTTAATTATTCTCTACTAAAATTTTGAAGAGAAATAATGTAAGTTGAGAAAGAGAGGGATCAATTTTTCAGCCTTAAAACCGTGAGCTTTTGAAAATTTTCAGAAGCTTGAAAAACTAAACTCACTGCAACATTTTATCTCATTTGCTCTTTTATCCCTTAATCAATCTCATCTTATTTTTTTATCAAAAGAATGAATCATTAGACAACTTTTGCAAAGCTCAATGCACAATAGTGGGACACCATGTTTAGTGGCTCATGGCTGAATGAAACGTGACAACACATGCTATCATGTGTATTATAATTTTTTTTTATTTCTCTTAATCATATATATGCATATATATATATATATATCCTATTATATATATATATATATATCATTTATTTTATTTCTCTTCAATTATCTAATGGGCTTCTACAATTAGGCCTACTAGATTAGAGTATGGGATTTGAGCTTTAAAGTCCTATTAATTAATTCTACTAATTAATTAATTAAATCCAATTAATCAATTCATTCTATTCCAATTATTTGGTTCTCTAATCAAATTAGATTTAATTAAATAATCAAATTATATAATTAAATATTTAATTCCACAATTGAATTAAATTAAAACCCAATTAATTAATCTAGATCAATTAATTGCATCCAACTATTCGATTTTTCAATCTCAAAATGTCAACATCCAAAATTATGTGTGACCCTTTTAGGTTCACGACTAATACTAGTAGTACGCTTACAACTTTTGCATCTTTTGAATAATAATAATTTATTCTATTTATTAATCCAATTAATAAATATACTTGAAGTTAACTCTTTAATTTCAAGAACCTACAAATCATGGTAACACCTAGCAAGTAGCATGATTACCTAGTATTAGGTGAAATAACGAGTAAACCTATTTCAATTGCAATTACATACATGTACGATCCTTTCGACAACTAATTTCACGATTAAATCTTGGGCATAGATTTATAAGTCGAACCCAAATTGATTTAATAACTGTGACTCCATTTCAAGTTCTTGTGATTCTTTTATGAATCAAATTCATCGTTCCTTGGCCAAGGTCTTTGAACCACGAACTATGAAAACACAGGAAATTCCCTTATTAAATAACAAGTGTCGAATTCTATGTTGGCCACTCACAAACCTCCATACATATCACTACAATACCCAAAATACTTCTTTGTAATTATCAAGCAATCAAAAGATAAATCAAAGTATTGTAGGATATACACAAGGCATAGTTGTGCCTCAAGTACGAGGATTAATCATGTACTATTGCAATATGAAAATTCTTATTCGACAATCAAAGCTTCTATCTAAGAATTTTCATTGGGTCATGTTCGATATTAATGGAATTGAACTTGTTCGCTAACAAGCACCCACATATGTGCATTTGTGTCTCAACACTTAGAGACGATATTAATGGAATTCAACATCCTCGTCTCACGAGCATGCACCATATGTACAAGTCTTACGGGGTTATTTAATGTCCTATCTTGAAAAACCCATCGATTTGGAACAAATTTAAGATCAAAGCCTTAGAGACATGTTCCATGATCACCATCAAATGCGCGACCATGCCTCATAGCTTAAATTGATCTAAGGACTTTATCATATGTGCAAATATGCGATAAATGCAAAAGAACATAAGATAAAGAAATGCCTT
This sequence comes from Rehmannia glutinosa, assembly GCA_016081115.2. NCBI lineage: Eukaryota > Viridiplantae > Streptophyta > Magnoliopsida > Lamiales > Orobanchaceae > Rehmannia > Rehmannia glutinosa. The sequence continues at coordinate 282,369 of JABTTQ020003138.1, forward strand.
TATATTATTATAATTTCCAATAAAATTATTTTACAAGTAGAATAAAATCGATCAATTGGAACGCCGGGCATTCTACTCTAACAGATAGTTGATGTGATGATTTCTTTACTAAAGAGTGATTAGATGTGATTTGTGACTGGAAAAATAAGAGCGGGTGGAAAAATAAGACCGGTGAATAGTGTATTTATAGATGATTTGTAACGATGATATTTGATGTGATATTTTTTTTGATAAAGTTATAATTGAATGGGATTGATGATTAAAAAAATAAAATGATTTAATAGTATAACTTTTGAAAATTCTCATAAAAGATATTTAAATTTTAAAACTGTATAAAAACATGTTATCTTGCAATCGCATGTTATGTTGGGGCAAAAAGATCATTTCTCAATTAAAATAAACTTTTTTAATTTTCAGGAATGATTGGGATATAAATTTGGATAAGATGGTTTTTTTTTTTTTAAAACTCCCTCACATCAAAAACAGCAAGAAAAAAAGCAAAAAGCCATTTTTATAGTTTTGAATCGCATGCATATTTTGACAAGTACAGAGAAGTGACTGAATGCAACTAATTCTTGAATTTAGACCAATACAGAATTGTGATATGTGCATTGCGATTGCTCTTCTATTAGTGTTAATCTTAAGAAATTAGAAGGCAGAATGCAGATGGGAAAGACCAATTTGAACATATTCCTGTGGAAATATATAAATTAATGTTGGACAAATCTGTTCCCTGTTTAGTCCAATTCCATTTGGTTGCCACTATCAAATACTGACCATGATCCTTGAATTCCCTTCAACTCCATTAAATCCATGTAGAACAGAAGATATGACTTGTGTTTTGCCCACCAAAACTTTTGTGATCATTCTGTGACATAAAAGAGTTTTCTTTACCTGGAAAATATATACTTATGTTTGATTGTAGTGCATTTCTTACTATTTTTTAAAATATTATTAAACCAATTTTCATAAATATTTTATAAATGTATTGACCTCGATATCCTTGGTAATTTCCTGAGCAATATGGCCTAATGTTTGATGTTAACTACTTGGTACTGTTTTATGTGTTCTTTCCATTATTTGTTGATTAGACTTTTCAAATTTTACTTGTTAACATTACCTTCAGCTTCTGAGAACTGTGGAATTATCTGCAGATGACCCAAAGAAGACGCAGCACTTACTCGAACTTGATGGAGCAAAGGAGAGGCTTCACTTGATAAAAGCAGATTTACTGGAACAAGGGTCCTTTGATGCTTTAGTTGATGGCTGTGATGGTGTTTTTCATACTGCATCTCCTTTTCACGATCCAGGCAGCGATCCACAGGTTTGTGCCCCCGTTTTCTTTCTACTTATGCAGGATTTCTCCTAATATCAGACTTCATGTACTAACACGGAAAAAGATTTAAAAGGATGCACATAGCTCGTGGAATATGGTGATAAATGGTTAAAATTTCCTGGAATTAACTATCACCACCACCCCAAAAAATGGTTTTCTTAAAAAAAGAAGAAAGAACAAGAAGCACAAAAAGTTAAATATATAACTACGTCTATAGGCGTATATAAGTATTTCTTTTACAATTGAGTTATTCTTCTGCACGAAAACGAATAAAAATGACGGAGACTAGGTAGTACTTTTTGTTACGAGAAAAAGAAAATACCTGCCTTCAACAAGTATGAATATAGATGTGTTTTCTTACAGGTACAATTACAAGTTTGAGTACAAGGTGTTAGACCCACACACCATGATGGGTGTGGTTTATGTTTATCTGAGTACTTTTTACATTTGGTAGTACATTGTAAAGCTCAAACTAGATGATGTATGGGTTTTATGTCTCTTTACATACATTCTCCAAGCTTATCCGGCACTAGTGACAAAATTTGCCTCTCTTTTTTCAGGCAGAATTGGTTGATCCTGCACTAAAAGGGACACTCAATGTTCTTGGATCATGTGCTAAAGCACCATCTGTTAAAAGGGTTGTGTTGACGTCATCTATGGCTTCCGTGTATTTTAATGGCAAGACTCTAACACCTGAAGTGGTAATTGATGAAACATGGTGGTCCGATATTGAGTTTTGCAGACGAAATAAGGTGGGTCATATTCCTCTTCTTTTCTTTTATGTTCTAATAGCACAAATGTTAAGAGTAAACTTAGGAAAATTTGTAGAACATGTTACATGTTTTCAAAGTTCTATGAATTAAGGGAAATCTGTTTAGAGAAAACTGTAACAATGCAATATAAGTTGGTTATTATAGAAATAGCTTTGACACCGAATATCTAGATGGTATTAAATAAAGTATAACCTAAAGAGGTTCTAAAATGTCAGAGAAAGGACATAGAAAGCAAAACAAATTGGATAATTATCGATAAAAGTAAAGATGGGTGGAATTAGGTAAAATTTTAGAATTAACGACTGAACTTGAGCTGGAATTATGTTGGAAAGAGATAGCTGTGCACATGTTATTCTTTTGATAAATCCTCCTGGACAAATTGCCTCCATTGTTTGTGACTTTCCAATGTAAAAATGTATGAGAAAAGACTTATCTTTTGTCAGTAAATTTGGCAATCACTGCTAATATCTGTCATTATAGGAAATAGCTGTTGATCAACCACACTATATGTCAATTTACACCCTTCATTTTTTTTTTTTGTCAAATTGCTTCTACCAGCAATGGTATGTGCTTTCAAAGACATTGGCTGAGGATGCTGCCTGGAAGTTTGCAAACGACAAAGGTATCGACTTGGTTGTCATAAACCCAGCGCTGGTTATTGGTCCACTATTGCAGCCGACACTCAACACAAGCTCTGCTATAATGTTGAATTTACTAAATGGTAAGTTTTAGCAACACCCCCCTTAAGGTTTGTATTTACCTAATAAATACCCTTCTTGAGGGTGCAATTTTTAAAATAGAAACAAATGTCAATGAGTTATTTGTAATTTTGAAAGATAACAGGGTGTTTTTGTAATTAGACTAAAACCTCAGGGTAGTTTTTGAAATTACTCCTCTTCAATAATAACAACTTTTCCGTTGTCAGTTTTTACCTCTCTTTTCTTGGCATACTCAGGTGCTAAGACGTACCGTAATGCTACGTATGGATTTGTAAATGTCAAAGATGTCGCCATGGCACATGTACTGGCATTTGAGAATCCTTCAGCAAATGGAAGATACATTATGACAGAGAGTGTTGCACACTTCTCGGACGTCGTGAAAATATTGCGTGAATTGTACCCTACGCTTCCACTTCCTGAAAAGTAAGTATTTATTTTCATCAACTATTTGCTTGCTGTGGTTATTTGAAGCTAGATCGAGAGAGACTTGAGGCCCTGTCTTTGGCTGTGTAATTCGGCTTAAATTCTTTATGCCTTTCCTGATTGTTTTTGTTAGTGATAATTACAAATCCTACCCTTGAAGTATAGTTTAATACTTTAATTGCCAAAACAAAAAAAAGTCAGTTATCTTTTAAAATTACAAATGCTCCCTTGACATGTTTCTATTATGCAATTTGCAGTTATTGAGGCGGTAATTTGTAAAACAAATGCAAACTTCAAGGCAATATTTGTAATACCTCAATGGGTGTTTGCATTTTGAACATAATTGGATTTCTTTTGTAATTAGCTAAACCTCAAGGGGTGGTTTTTGCAATTATTCCTTTTTGTTATGTTACTTCCACTTTCCTTCAATTAAGATTGTGCAACAGAAATTACCAAGACGAATTGTTTGTTATAGGCCTTACAACATCTGGTTTGCATCTTATTGATTCTTTGGGAAGAACTTTGTTATGTAAACGAGATTTTATCAGATTTTTCTGAATTATCTCGATTAATGCCCAAGATATGAATCTTACCATCTAATGAATTATACTGAATCCCAAATTTATGAATTATACTGAATCCCAAATTTGTAACTATGTTGATTGTTGAGTAAAATGGGTTTGACAGGTGTGCCGATGACAAGCCTTTTGTGCCGAAATACCAAGTGTCCAGAGAAAGAGCAGAAAGCATTGGTGTTGAATTCATTTCTCTCAAAGAAACCCTCAAGGAAACTGTTGAAAGCTTGATTGACAAGAATTTCTTGAAAGCCCCTTCAGCTATTTGAAAAATGTATGTACAATATGAGAGGCGGGAAATCTCACACTAGTGTATAATGCGTTGCTTCTCAGAATAATAGTTTGTCTGGTTTATGTTTATTCTTCTGATTATGACAATACGAACATTTGTAACCCAGGTCATCGGTTAAACATTTATGACCCAAGTCATTGACCTGAGATCAAATCTCACCATTCTCATCTCTCCCAGGACCATGTATTCAAAATATATATGTATATATATAATTAATTTCAAAATTGGCTAATTGTCCCTGTATTGTTTGCTTATCAGCTTGATAAATAAGTCTTTTGACATATCACTATTTCACAGTCAAGTCGGGATATAGGCATATCTTCTCCATCTTTTTTTGGACTGCAAATTCGCGTTGGATTGCTGGATGTTTTACATGTTTTTGAGTGTGATTTTTGTGTGTTTTTTTTTTCTTGTATGTGATTGTGCCTATTTTTGTGTCTTTACGTCTTGTTTTATAGTGTCGAGTGTTACGTAGGGTATTTTTGTCATTTTTGTAGGTTTTGGTAGAAAACGGGCAAAAAAGGGCAAAACGGGCACAAGTGCACGGTCGCGCTCGTGAGCACTCGACGTAAAAGTATTCGCCCGGGTGCGTGGTCGAGCAAGAGGAAATTGGCGCGAGCGCACGCATAGGCTTGCATGGGCGCGCGGTCACGCACTATTGGAAATTTCAAGATTTTTGCGAGTTTTTTATTTCTTTTTGGATTCTCCCACTTTGTATAGGATTCTAGGCTCATGAATAGGACTTGGGGAATTCATATTTTCATATACTTTTGCTTCTTAGCACTTTTAAACCATAGTTTTTGTTATTTTATCTTCCATTCAAAATGGGATTACTGGGGTTTCTTCCCACTGAAGTTATAATTAGAGGTTTAATCAAAACGTAATATTTCTTCATCTTCTTTGTCTGATTTCAATTGTTTGGTGATTATTGTTGTCACATGATGATGTTTATGATTGTTTTCTTTCCTTCAATTGAAATTATGATCTCATCCCCAAGCATGAACTAACTTTGTTCTAGGATTATAACGATTTGATTCAAACAAACAAGCATGAATATGGACTAATGTATTATCTAACTATTAATTGGGCAAATTGATTATGGATAGACTTAATCTGTTAATACGTAAATTTGGGCCTGGTTTGTATTTATTTGCTTTAATTGTTAATGGCATGATCAATTAGTTGATATTCTGCTTGCAAGTTTGATGAGATGATTCTGAAATCCTAGACGTTTTTATCCATATCGTTTTCACCGGGTTTAATTGTGTTTAGTTTTAATTGGTTTCTTATTTGTTTTTCCTTAGATAATTTAAAGTCATACAAATCTGGTTAGAGTGTTTAAGATTTATTTTCTGTTAATTGTAACGCATAAAATTATTTAAACCCTAGTTTCTGTTATTTTCTCTTCCATTCAACATTTGGATTGCTTGGGTTTCTTCCCATCGAAGTTATTTTGCGGTTTAATCGAAATGTAATATTTCTTCATCTTCTTTGTCTGATTTCAATTGTTTGGTGATTATTTTTGTTGCATGATGATGTTTATGATTGTTTTATTTCCTTCAATTGAAATTATGATCTCATCCCCAAGCATGAACTAACTTCTTTGTTCTAGGATTAAGATGATTTGATTCAAATAAACAAGCAAGAATATGGAGTAATTGATTTGCCTTCCTAAATAAATTGCTTTATTTGATAATTAATTGTCTGATCAACTTTTGATTGTTTTGAGGGAATAATTGAGATCGAAAGAAAATATTATTCCTGGACTAACTTTTTTAGGGGTTAGTTATGAATCGAAATGTATTATCTAACTTGGTTAATTAATGGGCTTAATTGGTTATGGATAGATTTAATCGTGAATATGCGAGTTATCAAATCTGGCCTATCAGATCATTTTGCTTTAATTATTAATCGCATGATCAATTAGTTGATTTTACGCTTGCAAGTTTGATGAGATGATTCCAAAATTCTAGGCGTTTTATCCATATCGTTTTCACGGGTTTATTTGTGTTTAGTTTTAATTTGTTTCTTATTTGTTTTCCTTAGATAATTTAAAATCATACAAAACGGTTAGAGTGTTTATGATTTATTTTCTGTTAATTGTGATACATAGTAATTATTTGTTGGATAAGTCTTCCGCGAGGGACGACTTCGGTTAACTTGCTACACTAAAATTGATCTCGTGCTCTTGCAAGTGTCGCTAGAATTATTTTAGGTATTTAGCGGTCGAACAAAATTTTGGCGTCATTGTTGGGGAAGGCTTTAGGCGTAATAATTATTATGTTTATTTTCCGTGTTTTTAGATTAGGATTCTCTTTGTTTGTTTCTAGTTTAAGATTCTTTTTTTTTGTTTTTTGATTTTTACTCTATTCCGCAGGTGCATTTGATCTGTTTTTTCTGGTGTTATTTATGTAATGACGTAGAAAACTCAATTGGAACCTCGTGCCTTTCGTAGACGATATTCATCGAGTTGCCAAACATACAAAGAAAAAAGGAGACAATTCTACGGATAGTAGCGAGGATTCTCACGATCACGTTCCAAAGGAAGAACAAACAGATTACGAACCAGAGATGGGTGACAATCAAAATGGAAACAACATGGAGGCACGTCAGCCTTCGATGCGTGAGTTTGCACACCCAGTTATTGGGACTGCGACCTCTTGCATTACGTCGGGGCAAGCAGCACGGAACTATGAGCTTAAAACCATACACTTCAATCAGTTACCGTCGTTATATGGGATGCCCAATGAAGATCCTCTAAACTTCATTCGGGTATCCTATTCCTTTATTCAAACTTTTCCTCTACAAGATTTGGATAAGGATAAGATTTGGATGGGGATCAGCTTCAGATGTGCTGTTTTCCATACACTCTAAAGGACCGGGCGAAAATTTGGCTTATGTCTCTATCTCCCAACTCTCTCACTATTTGGGAGGCGTTGTACAATAACTTCATGGGTATGTACTATTCACACCAGAAAACTTCAGATTTGCGAGCTAAAATAGCTACTTTTAGTCAAATGGATGGTGAGCCTTTTCATGAGGCATGAGATCGCTTTAAGGGCTTACAGACTCAATGCCCACATCATCACTACCCAATGGAGTCGTTGAATCAATTTTTCTATAATAGATTATCACATAATTATCAATATATGGTTGACAATGTCGCTAGGGGTGACATGGGTGAACACACAACCCAAGAAATTTATGATCTTCTGAAGATGATGAGCACTAATTCACAACAAAAGAGTGCCATAGGAAAATGGGCTGCCGTAAATGAAGTAGCCCCGAGCTACGATGTGACAAAATAATTGGTTGAATTGATTAAGCAAGTGCAATTGTTGGCTACTGGGGCCACCCACCAACTGTCCCCCTCTGCGGAATCTTGCGGTATTTGTGGAGAATTTGATCATGAGACTAATGTTTGTAATGTTGTGCTTGAGCAACAGGTTGAGGACGTTAATGCAATCCAAGGATATTAGCAAAGGCCTCGTAATGATCTTTTCTCTCAGACCTACAACCCATGTTGGCGGAATCATCCGAACTTTAACTGGGGCAACTCACAAAATCCATCTCAAATTTATCTGAGGCCACCGCAACTGCAAGGATAGCCATCAAATCCATCACGGCTTCTATCTATTGAAGAAAGCTTGAGTTCGTTCATCCAAGTTAGCAAGAAAATTCAAGAGGCCAATAATCAGCGGTTTGAATCTATAGAAGCCTCATTTAACCGTATTGTGACTTAAGTTGGTCAATTGGTCACTCAAGTTGGTGAAGCCGCTCAACATGTGGTTAATAAAGGGAAGCTACATAGCCAACCAGAACAAGCCCAAGCTGTCACCGTGTTACGAAGTGGTAAGGTTATTGATAATAAAGTTGAATTTCCATTTTCTACTACTTTGACTAACCATGTAGGTGATGAAGAGATAACAAAAGCTCCGGATTCGAAAGAGAATCCAAAGGAGGAAGAGGCGAGTAAAGGATCTGTCTTGCACAAAACCGACAATCCTTACAAACTTCTGATTCCTTTCCCAAGTCGCCTTAGGAACGAAAAATAGGATAAGCAGTTCTTGGATTTCTATAACATGTGATCTAGGGTTAATGTTAATTTACCTCTGCTAGATGTTATTAGAAATGTGCCAGCATATGTCAAATTCTTTAAAGAACTCGCATCTAACAAATGGAAGTTTGTCGACAACGAAAAGGTAATAGTTCAGAAGTAGCGAGTGCAATTCTTCAGCACTAATTGCCTCCTAAACAGTGAGATCCATGTAGTTTTGTTATTAAAATTGCAATGGAAAATGGTAAAGAAACATCTGGGATGCTCGACTTGGGGCCGATTTTAATCTGATGCCTTACTCTATTTTTAAACAACTTGATTTAGGGGACTTGAAGCCCACTAGAAATGTGTCTTCAACTTGCTAATAGGTCCATTAGGTATCCTAAAGGTATTGTGGAAGATATTTTGGTAAAAGTGGGTGGTCTCATTGTTCCTGTTGATTTTGTTGTATTAGAAGTAGGGAAAGTGCGAGTAATCATGGAAATGAGCACACATTTTGTTGGGCCGCCGCTTATGGCCACTACACACACACTTATTGATATTAAAAATGGACGCATGACTATGACTGTGCTTGGTGAAAACTGTAACTTTTTCTATTTCTGACATTAACCCCATTCCCTTGCATGCGTCACTTGAAAATTGCTTTTTCATTGATTTCATTAATGAAGCGGTCGAAATACTTTTTTGCATTATTATAGTCTTGATACTTTATTTCTTGAGCAGGATGATATTTTTGACGTCATGGAAGACGTATGGGCAAGCTTTAAACAAGGGGGTGATGGAGATTTTTGCGCTAGAGGACATGGATAGCAAACTCCAATAGAAACTTGAGTTGAAAGAACTCCCACACTTATTGATATTAAAAATGGACGCATGACTATGACTGTGCTTGGTGAAAACTGTAACTTTTTCTATTTCTGACACTAACCCCATTCCCTTGCATGCGTCACTTGAAAATTGCTTTTTCATTGATTTCATTGATGAAGCGGTCGAAATACTTTTTTGCATTATTATAGTCTTGATACTTTATTTCTTGAGCAGGATGATATTTTTGACGTCATGGAAGACGTATGGGCAAGCTTTAAACAAGGGGGTGATGAAGATTTTTGCGCTAGAGGACATGGATAGCAAACTCCAATAGAAACTTGAGTTGAAAGAACTCCCTAAGCATCTGAAATACGTGTTTTTAGAATAAGGTGAGCAGAAGCCGGTGATTATCTCTGTCGTGCTTTCTAAATAAGAAGAGGGAGAATTGTTGGCGGTACTTAGAAAATTTAAGAATGCGATAGGTTGGGGGTTGAGTGATATCAAAGGGATTAGTCCTTCTATGTGCATGCATAGAATCATTTTAAAAGAGGGGGCTAAGCCTAGTCGAGAAGTTCAAAGGAGATTGAACCTCATTATGATAGAAGTAGTGAAAAAAGAGGTATTGAAACTCCTAGTCGAAGAGGTGATATACCTGATTACTGATAGTGAACGGGTGAGTTCGGTGCATGTTGTAACGAAGAAGAGTGGGATAACAGTTATAGAAAATGAAAAAAGTGAAATTATTCCCACTAGGACCATGACTGGGTGGAGGATGTGCATAGATTATAGAAAATTGAATGCTGCTATTAAGAAAGATCACTCCCCTCCTCTTTATTGGTCAAATGCTTGACAAACTTGTAGGACATAGTTTCTATTATTTTTTGGATGGTTTGTCAGGTTATTATCAAGTGGCCATCGCACCGAAGGATCAAGCCAAAACTAGTTTCACTTGCCCGGTTGGGACTTTCGCATTTCGACGGATGTCGTGTGGACTTTGCAACGCACCGGTTACTTTTCAAAAGTGTACGTGTTCAATTTTTTCTGACATGGTGGAGGACTTCATTGAGGTATTTATGAATGATTATTCTGTGTTTGGGTCCTCTTATTCTAATTGTCTCAATAAATTCGCTAAGGTTCTAGAACGATGTATTGAATGCAACTCAACCTTAAGCTGGGAAAAAGGCCATTTTATGGTGACAACCAGAATTGTTTTAGGCCATGTGGTTTTGAAAAAAGGGAATTGAGGTTGACAAGGCTAAAATTGATGTTATTGAAAAATTGCATCCCCCTATTAATGTTAAGGGCATTAGGAGTTTTCTTGGGCATGCTGGTTTTTATAGAAGGTTTGTTAAGAATTTTTCCAAAATACGTCAACCTCTTCGTAAATTACTTGCACAAGATACCCCTTTTGGTTTTGATGGAAAATATTTACATGCTTTTAACACATTGAAAGAAGAATTGATTACCGCTCCTGTTGTTGTTGCTCCTGATTGGTCATTGCTTTTTGAAATTATATGTGATGCGCCTAATCATGCTGTAGGGCCGTTTTAGGCCAAAGAATTGATAAACTACTCCATATGATTTACTATGCTAGTTTGACTCTTAACGATGCACAAGTAAATTACACCACCACTGAAAAAGAGCTATTGGTTGTTGTGTTTGCCTTAGATAAATTTAGATCCTACATTGTTGGATCTAAGGTAATTATCCATAGTGATCATGCAGCCCTGCGATATTTGTTGAGTAAGCCACAAGCTAAACCTAGTTGAAATAAAAGATAGAAAAGGATGCGAAAATGTAGTCGCGGACCACTTGTCTCGTCTTACCCTTACTGATGACACTCTTGCATCTCACAAACATGAGCACATAATTGATTCTTTCCCCCACGAGCAGTTGTTTGAGGTTACTTCAAATTCCTTGATATGCCGACATTATGAACTATCTTGCATGAGGAGTTATAAGAATTAACCTTTCATTTCAGGAGAAGATATCTACTTGTAGGTTCTACTTTTGGGATGACCCAAATTTGTTTAGAATCTGTAAAGTTGAAATTATCTAAAGATGCATTCCTGAAGATGAACTGAACGATGTCTTGGCCTTTTGCCATAAAATGCACTGTGGTGGGCACTTTGGAGGCCGTAAAACAACTTTTAAAGTTCTCCAATCAGGATTATATTGGCCATCATTGTTCAAAGACGCACATAATTATGGGCTTACATGCGATAGATACCAAAGGACTAGAAATATTAGTAGGAAGAATGAGATGCCTCTTCATAATAACTTGGTAGTTGAAATACTCAATGTATGGGGCATTGATCTTATGGGCCCATTTCCTAAGTCTTTTGGATATAATATATACTTGTTGCGATGAACATATTGTAAGCAGGTTTGGATTCCCACAAGGACTTGCGATGCTAACACTGTCATCAAGTTTTTGCAGGAACATATTGTAAGCAGGTTTGGATTCCCTAGAGCTATTATTAGCGACGGGGGAAATATTTCTGGAACAAGTTATTCGAGAAACTGATGAAGAAGAATGGTATCACACATAAGGTCGCTACACCTTATCATCCTCAAACTTCTCGGCAAGTGGAGACAACCAACAAGCACATAAAAAGGGATTTTGGAGAAGACGGTAAATCCTACAAGAAAAGACTGGGCTACCAAGCTAAATGATGCGCTCTGGGCATATAGAACAGCTTATAAGACGGTTTTGGGAATGAGCCCCTATAGACAGGACTACGAAAAACCGTGTCATTTACCAGTTGAAGTGGAGCACAAGGCATTCTGGGCCATCAAAGCGACAAATTTCAAATTGGATGCAGCAGGAGCCGAAATGAAGTTGCAATTGTCCAAACTTGACGAGCTTCATAATGAAGCGTATGAAAATGCGCAAATATACAAGGACAAAGTCAAATAGCTGCACGATAAGAAAATTATTCATAATAATCTCAAGCCAGGTATGAAAGTCCTTTTATTCAATTCACGATTGTGATTATTCCCAGGAAAATTAAAATCGAGATAGAGTGGGTGTTTTGCAATTGAAAAGGTATACCCTTATGGCACGGTTAAATTGCTTAATCCAAGGACTAATGAATCCGTCAAGGTGAATGGCCAACGGGTTAAGCCATACTATGAAGGGGTATCTCTAACTGAAGGAGTCGAGAGCATGGTATTAAATTAGGTCACTTAATTTTGTGCTCAGGTATCGTCAAGCTAACGACGTTAAATAAGCACTTCTTGGGAGATAACTCAAGCTTTTTCCCCACTTATTTTTCTTTTTCTTTTTATTTTATTTCGACTAACCGTGCCTAATGTTTTGTTGGAGTTTTCTTTTTGTATAAATATAATATATATAATAAATAAATAAATAAAAATTAACTTCAGGAACAGACCTGCACGGTCGCGCACCAGGGAGAGAGGCGTAAAAAAGACGCGCATGCACCCTGGCGCAACGGACACTGCGCGGTCACGCACTTAGTGCGCCGATGCACACTAACACAGAAGCCCCATTATTAGTCGCGATTTGGAGGGTTTTTTTCACAAACCCTTCTCCAATTCTCTCCAAACTCGAAATCCTCTCCTCTCCAACGCCCAATTGCACCCTCCACCTCCAAATTTACTCTGATTAAGTGGTTCTACACCATCTATGGCACCCCCACAAGCAAGAAGAGCACAAAATCAAATACCTAGGGCTCAAGAGGACGACCCTATGCCACCGGTGGATTTGGCCGAGCAATTTAATGATCCTTTCCCGATCTACTCCGAGGAAGAAACGATATACGAGTCTAATTTCACGCGAGGTACCCATCTCTTAACATCTCTCTTTGCAAACAGTAGAAGAGTTAGGTTTGAATAATGAATTTATGCAAATTGTGAATTTTTTTGGGTTGGAAAAAATTGATTAAGTCTAGGGGTAAGGTATTCTTTGAACTCGTAATGGAATTCTACACTACTTTATGTTTTTCGGATGCCCATTTGACGAAATTTACATGCCGGTTGGTTGGGGTTGAATGTATGTCACGCCCCAAATGGGACGCGACGATGATCTACAACTTAAATACAAATAACCAAACAGTCTAGATGAATATCAACGAGAACCCAATGAAACAGAGTCAAAATAGCAGCGGAAATAAAATAACAAGCACAACTTACAGTCCACAATCCATAATCCAAATTACATCCTCGAAAATCAACCAACAATAACAACTTAAAAGTCAAAGGGTCCTACGCCCTTCAGTTACAAACCGGAATGAAAAGAAAATAGAATAGTCCAACAACAATCACAAGAAACGAGTCTATCAACAACAACAAGAAGTAGTAAATCCAACAAGCGGATTACAAAGGCTCAATCCAAGGCCGAGTTCAAAGATCTTCAACGAAGTCCTCATCTAAAGGTTAGAAAGCGGTGGGGATGAGACAGAAATCTCAGTGGATGGGGTGATCGTGTGCAAGTGTGGCGATATATAGTTAATGCGAGAAAACAATTATATGAAAACGCGTGAGTATGATGCATGAATTCACACACAGTCCACAAGCGTCGTGATAATTATATTTAAGTAATATACTTATACGATTCAAGAAAACAGATTCATGGTCACACAGCACTATGTGATTGATCAAGAAAGGTAGGATTACGCACGGAAATGTAACGCCAATCCCATGCAAGGCGAGATAATGGTTGCGTCACGGATTTGTAGCGTCAACCAATGCAAAACAAGTAGCGATTCGCGCACGGATTTGTAGCGCCAACCAAACGGGTCCGATAACTCCGGAATCGTGTGGATCGACAGCGATTCCTTCGTTCTTCCTTGTAACTCCCGAGCAAGATGGTCCAAGACCTGTCACCTTATCGCTCCATAGGCAAAGACAAATCCACAAGAGAGCTAGCTAGGCCGGATTGTCATAATCATGATTATACCTCAAGTACTATGACCCGCTTCCCTTGGACAAACTCCGTCCCTCAGTTGCGGGATTAGGACGATGGGGCCAGAAGAGTGGAATAGCAGCCGAGCTGCCCGGTTCCATCCCCGACGTATCCATTCCGATTGTGAGCTCGACACAACAAGTTGACTCAGCAGAAAGTAAATACAAGTTCGGGTAGTCAACCGCAAATCGAGTATTATTGATTCAGAGGAAGCGATTCAGAAAATTTTGAAACGCGAGTGGCAATTATGGCGTTGGTGGAGTGTTTGGATGAAGATGATTATCGGAAGGATAAGCAACCTTCGATATCTTGAAAGATTAGGTGGAACATAAGTCCCGTTATAGATTCAACATCGCAAGGCGAGGAAGTCGCTCCGCGATCGGGTATTAATCGGTCAAATCGGTCCGATAAGTGAAGTGTTTTTGGGAAAATAAAATATTTTAATTAAATCTCCAAGTCAGAGTGTCCAGGGCTACTTTAGTAAAAAGGTAAAATAATTTGGGTTAGGTCCTTTATAAAAGAAAGATTATAATTTAGCCCCGTTTTGTAAAAACCAACACTTTTGGGGTTAAACATTGAACAAATAAATATCCCGACCTTGAAAAATTATGAGGTCAGTTCCTAAATTCTACAAATTGTCCAGAGATTCAGGTTTTTTAAAGTTTTGAGGTCGAGTTTTTATAAAATTCTCACATTGGCCCCAAATTTGTGGAAATTGTCAATTCGGACATTAAGTTTAAAATAATCGGAACTCACAAACCGGAGGGCTTTTAATGTGATTCTAGTTGGAAAATATTACTAATGTTAGTGGGATATTTGGACAAAATCCGTTTTTAAAAGAAATAAGTGTAGGTCCTTTAACTTTTGAAAATATCATTTTTGTCCCATTTTGAAATAATTGCCTTTAAGGCTTTTAGGGGTCCAATTGTTATGAAATTTGAACCTTGGGTCCAAAATATAATTAAGTTATAGTTAAATTAGTATTTCCAGGTGCATGGGCTGCATAAGTCCTGGAAATTTCATTTGGGTCCTCAAGTTTAATCTTTTACACTTTAGTCCCTCAATTTTAGTAAAATTACTTTTCAAGCCCTAAACACTTGGATTTTTGGAATACATTTAAAATATGTCATTTCCAGCACCTTAAGAGTAAAAATTTCAAATTTTAAAGTTAAGGTCTGGTACAGTTTCAAAATTTGCAAAGTAGCCCTTAAACTTTCAAAAAAATTACAATTTAGTCCTTGGGCTTTTAAAGGTTGATTTTATTTATCTTAAAACTCTTAAAACTTTATTAAAATGTCCAAAAGTCATTTTTGAACCTGAGTACAGTCCCAAAAATCGAAATTTGCAGAGGGGTCCTTTAACTTTCATTTTCTTGCAATTTAGTCCACCAACTTTCCATTTTTATATTTTTAAGTCCAAAATTGAAATTTAATCAATTATGCTCTACTTGTCCAGGTTATAAGTCATCCAAAACATGGATTTCAAAGATCATACACATGCATGTCCAATACATACAAGAATTCATCAAATAAAATATTAAATTATACATGCATGCACCTAAAATTCAATAAATAGCAATTTTGAGCAACTCTTGAGAATTTTCATGATTTGATACATAAAATTGACATGCAATACATAGATTATATATCTCAAGGGCTCATGTTTGAAATTCTACATGCATTTTAATAAAAACACCTAGAAGTTGGAAAGTATTTTTCCACCCACATTAAAATTGGAAAATTGTGAAATAAAAGAATAAATTTCACAATTTTTGGATGAGGTCACTTAGGTCAGCCCCTAAGTCAAGAAATATCAAAAATTTGATGTTAGAAAAATGAGAGAAAAATTAAGGAGAAAAAGAAGGAGATAAGAAAATGAGAAAGACTACACTTTACCTTGTGTAGTAGGTGATTGGGGACTAGTTGAAGCTTTAAATTTGGAATTTTTGGTTCAACTCCAAAATCACCTAAGGTCAGCCCCTATTTCTCAAAAATGAAAAAGGGGTGTTAAAATTTGAAAAAAATAGAAAGAAGAGGAAAGAAGGGTTCTAGTGTCCAATTCTTACCTTGTAGTCCAAATTTCTCTACTAGTTCTGCTTCAAGTCTTCAAGTTTCACCACCATGCATGCATGTCTCCAAGTGGTCTTCTAAGTACCTCAAAATCCAAAATATAAACTTAAGTTAAAAGAAGAAGGTGATGAGTAGAAAGAATTTAAGTTGAATTGAGGAGTGAAATTTCTTACCTTGAGAAAAAGGGGTGTTCGAATTTTTGAGTTTTAGTGGTAAGATTGTTTGTTTTGGTTTAGATGTTTGAAGAAAGAAAATATGTTTGATGTTAGGAAGAAGATGTTCTTGGAGTTATGAAGATGGGTTTGAAGATGTGAAGGACTTGGGTTTGAATATTTGAAGATGAGAAGAAGGGGTACTTGAAGATATGAAGAACTTATGTTGAAGATTTGAAGATGTGAAGAGTTGATGTTTGAAGGTTTGAAGATATGAATGAATTTTGTTTGAAGATTTGAAGATGTGAATGAATTTTAGAGAGAGGTTAGAGAGAAGGAGGAGAAAAGGCTTGAGAGTTAGAATGTGTTGGATGAAATGAATAAAATTTGTTCATTTCTTGGCAAAATGGCCGTCCACCATGGTAGAGAGGGGGAGGAATTTTTGATTAAATTTGTGCCTTGCAAATTGTCTCTTGCATGGAGACAATTAGACTAGTCAAAGTATGGAAAGAGAAGGAATGTTGGGAAGACTCCAACATGTTGGGAAAAATAGTATTAAAGAATTAATGTATGAGATGATGTGTATAATGTTTGAATTAATGGTATAATTATACAAAAGATGACTAATATAAGGTGTAAGTCTACAAGAGTTGGATGATATTTTTACTCCAAAATCATCACCATGGCCGTCCATTATAAGGGCATTATGGTAATTCCATATATTTGTTTTGTCCCAAATTTGATGATAATTGATGAATAATATCAATCTCCAAAATAATTAGTGATTTCCTTGATCACTTATAAGTCTCATGATCACTTAATCTAAATCAAAATCTTAATTCTATAAGGTAAAAGTCTCTAAAATAAATAGTCTCTTAAAATTCTAAGGTGACTAATAAATACAAAAATAGTAATAATGATCAATCAAGTGATCATAAATGTGAAATAGAATTAATAAAGATCATGATCACAAGTAATAAATGAAATGAAATAAAATACAAAATATATATATTATTAATAATTACCCGTCAAAGTGACGCGGTAAAATAGTCGATCAAATACATAGACGACAATAAGAATCAATTATATGTTCGGAAAAATCGGGCTTCACATCCTCCCCTCTTAAAAGAATTTGGTCCCCAAATTCTCCTTTAATAGTTCGGATATTGATTCCTCATGTCTTCTTCCATCTCCCACGCCGCGTCTTCGTCTCGGTTGTGGTTCGCCATACCACTTTAACCATCGAATTTCTCTCTTATGCAATGTCAGATGTCACGATCAATGATCCGGATCGGCCTCTCGGTGTAGGATAGATTTTCCATTAGAGGAGGAGTATCACGAGTGATGATATGTTTGGGATCTGGTTGATACTTCTTCAATCTTGATACGTGGAATACATCATGCATTCCTGCATGTGGTGCTGGTAACTCAAGTTGGTAGGCTAACTTTCCGATCCTCTATAAAATCTTGTAAGGTCCAACATATCTCGGACTCAACTTGCCTCCTTTCTTCGGATTGATCATCAATCCTTTCCGTGGTGAGAGTCTGAGAAATACTTCATCTCCGACTTCAAATTCCAAATCCTTTCTTCTCTTGTCCGCGTAACTCTTTTGGCGGTTCTGAGCTGTGCGAATCCGCTCCTTGATCAGCTTGACCTTCTCCATGGCCTCCTGAACTAAGTTGACCTTCGGGATCGAGGGCGGCTTTCGTTTCTCTTTCGGAGTCCATTGGTCATCAATCTCCCAGTAGAGTGGGGATCTACATTTTCGCCCATATAATGCCTCGTAGGGTGCCATCCCAATCATGGCCTGATACCTGTTATTGTAGGCGAACTCGGCTAATGGTAAGTGTGAATCCCAACTTCCTTGAAAATCCAATGTGCAGGCTCGCAAAGATATCTTCAAGGGTTTGAATTGTTCGCCGCATCGGTATCCATCGGTTTGTGGATGTCTTCTTTGTCTTTGAAACTTAGCGAGGTACCCAATTCCTCGTGCAAGCACTTCCAAAATCTGGAGACAAACCTCGGGTCTCTGTCGGATACTATGTCGACTGGTACTCCATGCAGTCGAATGATTTCTCGGATATAAATCTGTGCACATTTCTGCAATCTATCAGTTTTCTTGATGGGTAAGAAATGTGCAGATTTCGTGAGTCGGTCTACAACTACCCAAATAACATCATGGCCTCCTCTGGTCCTTGGTAGATCCGTCATGAAGTCCATCGTTATATGTTCCCATTTCCACTCGGGAATTCTCAATGGTTGTAGTAAATCAGATGGTCGTTGGTGTTCTGCTTTTACTCGTTGACAAGTTAAACATCTCGCAACGAACTCCGCTACCTGGTTCTTCATGTTTACCCACCAATAACTCCGTTTCAAATCCTTATATATCTTGTTTCCTCCAGGATGTATAGTGTATTTTGAACGGTGTGCTTCTGCGAGGATTCTATTCTTAATCTGTTCGTCACTCAGTACACAAACTCGATTCCGGAATCTGATAACACCATCTTCGTGTACCGAGAATTCTGATCTCTCCCCTTTAAGTATCTTCCCCTTCAGTTTTTGAAGATGTGCATCTTTCCCTTGTGCTTCTTTGATCTCATTCAGCAGATCGGGCTTAACCGAAATGTTAGCACATGAAATCTTAGTATTGGTTCTCGTCAGATTCCAATTGCTCAGCTCTTCTAATGATTCCCACTCTCGAATCATAAGCCTGGCTAAGCTCGCCTTTCTGCTTAGAGCGTCTGCTACGATGTTAGCTTTCCCGGGATGGTATTGAATATCAAACTGATAGTCCTCAATCAACTCTATCCATCTCCGTTGCCTCAGATTGAGGTCCTTCTGGGAGAATAGATATTTCAAGCTCTTATGATCCGTGAAAACCATGAATGTTGCTCCGTAGAGATAGTGTCTCCATTTCTTCAATGCGAACACTATGGCTGCCAATTCTAAGTCATGCGTTGGATAATTGGCTTCATACGGCTTGATCTTTCGTGATGCATAAGCGATAACTTTTCCTTCATGCATGAGCACTGCTCCTAGTTCTTCTTTTGATGCATCACTGTAGACGACAAAGTTTTCGGTCCCCTTTGGAAGGGCTAAGATTGGAGCTGTAGTAAGTCGTTTCTTCAGCTCTTGGAAACTCGCCTCGCATTTGTCATTCCACTCACACTTGACTTGCTTCTGGGTTAGTCGAGTGAGTGGTCCGGCTATCTTGGAAAAATCCTGGATAAATCTTCGATAATATCCAGCTAGTCCTAGGAAACTCCTGATTTCCGTTATAGACTCAGGTTGTTTCCGTTCAACCACTGTCTGTACCTTCGAGGGATCTATTGCAATCCCAGTGCCGAATACTATGTGTCCCAAGAACGCGACTTCACTAAGCCAAAATTCGCACTTGCTGAATTTGGCATACAACTTATGCTCTCGTAGTGTCTCCAAAACGATTTTCAGATGACATTCATGCTCTTCTCTAGACTTAGAGTATACGAGTATATCATCAATGAATATCACTACGAATTGATCCAAATAAGGTTGGAAGACTCGATGCATCAGGTCCATAAATGGTGCTGGTGCATTCGTCAGACCGAAAGGCATCACTACAAACTCGTAGTGTCCATATCGGGTTTGAAATACAGTTTTGGAAATGTCTTCTTCGCGGATCTTCAGTTGGTAATATCCTTGTTGTAAATCAAACTTCGAGTACACCATCGCTCCTTGAAGTTGATCAAATAGTTCATCTATCCTCGGGAAGGGATATTTGTTCTTGATGGTCACGCTATTAAGACCACAATAATCTATACACAGATTTAATGTGCCATCTTTCTTCTTGACAAACAGCACAGGTGCTCCCCACGGAGACGTACTCGGTCGGATAAATCCCACATCCATTAGTTTCTATAATTGCGTCTTCAACTCTTGTAACTCATGAGGAGCCATTCTATATGGGGTTCTAGCGATCGGGGCGATCCCCGGAACACCGATGGTGAACTCGACTTCCCTATCCGGAGGGACAAGGTGGCGAGTTCTTGTGGAAATACATCGTGTATTTACGATACTATAGGTACTTGGTTAATGTCGTATCAACCGTGGGTTTGTTAATTACAAACGCCAAGTACCCTTGAGCCCCTCTAGTGATCGCATTCCTCGCTTTCATTCTTTGAAATGATTGGGGCAATCTTAAATCGTGCCTTCCCGAAATTTCCACTTCGGGTTTTCCGGTTCACATAGCTTAATGGACTTGTTATGGCAGTCCATTTGTGCATGGTGTGTGGCAGACAACAGATTCATTCCTAATATCACGTCGTATTCGGATATAGGTAATAGGATTAAATCGGCGCAGAAAGTTTATCTCAACAATCTTAACTTCACATGCATTATAGATAATATCTGTTATCTGACTTGCACCCATAGGAGTTGACACTTCTAGACATATAGGCATATGTTCCATGCATGCATGCACTTTGTGTACAAAATGCAGTACAACGAATGAATGCGTTGATCCAGGGTCGAACAATATTTTAGCATAGTGGTTAGATACTAGAAGCGTACCTTCCACCACATCCGTTGCCTCCGGAGCCTCTTGTCCGGCTAGTGCAAATGCTCGAGCGGGCATCCTTGCCCGATTACCCTGGCTATTTCCCGGCTTCTGCGGCTGCATCTGTTTGGTTCGGTCTTCGTACTTCGGGCAATCTTTCAGCTGATGCTAATTACTACCACAATGCAAACACCTTCCTTGTTTACGCCAATAGTCATTGGTTGTATGTCCCGGTTTCTGGAAATATGCACACAATTGACCGCTTTCCTTTATCTTGGTCCCTTTCCTTATCTGTCTTATTAATCGGTCCTTCAAACTTAGCAGCGGTTTAGATGGTTGTCCCACGATTGTCCTCTTAAGATGTTCGATGGCCTACTCTTTGAATCTGTCCAATACGATTGATCCCGACTCAATGCGGAGAGTCGCTTTACCGCGGCCGAGTAGGTTGTCAATTCAACAATCAACGATTGTTTCTGAAGTTCTAGTTTCAATCCTCGAGTGAACTTGTAAAGCTTATCCTCTTTGGTACTGATTGTCCCCAGAGCATATTTGGACAATCGATGAAATTCAGACTGATCGAGCTACGATCATGTTCCCCTGCCTCAATCTGTGGAATTCATCTCGGCACGCCTCTTTCACAACCTGTGGAATGTACTGTTCATTGAACTCGGCCAAGAAATTCCCTATGTTCTCAGCTACCCGGTCCTGTTCCCATCTTCTTTCAATCGCCCTCCACGAGTCTCTAGCGGCCCGATTCCTGCATTTAAATACGGCGAGTGTGACTTTTTGCTCATCTGAGTATTGGAGAGCGTTGAAGATATTCTCCAATTTCTCTACCTATTCTTCTGCCTTCAAATCATCCGGCTCTCCTAAGAAGGCTGGTGGGTCGAACCGTAGAAATCGCTCCAACGTGCGATCGTTCGCCTCTCTGGCGGGTTCGGGAGCACGGGGTTGAGGCTCTGCCTGTTGCCTCATGAAAACCAGTATTTGTTGTAGGGCCTGCGCAGTCAAGTTGTCTCTTGCAGCAGGTGGAGGAGGCGGTGGTAATTCAGGGGAGGGTACCCGGTCCCTGGGTACGTCGTCATCCCCTCGTGGAACGCGGCGAGGTCTCCCACGTCCTCGATGTTCGGTCATTCTGTATCTTGAAGCGTTAGTTGCAATTCACGAGTAGATGAATACAATAATTTTTCGCATAAAGCAAGTTATATCGCAGGGAAAGTAACAACAAACACAAGACACATGAATAAATAGCAAAAGGCATATCCATTAATGTAAAACTTGAATACACCCATAGTACAACAAAGAGTAATACTAAGTCGATACATCGTAACCAAAATACAATCAATCTAATACAATAAAAAGTAAGGTACAACATGGAATAAGCGTCTCAACAACAAAGAAGAGTACAAACCGACAATCAAGCTAACTAATCGGTGAGATCACCATCATCATCACTCGCAGACTATGTCCATAATCGGGGCCGGTCGGCCGAGGTGGCGCTCGACCTCGGCCAATCAATGAAATCCAACCACCGCCGAATCCCCGAAAGCATCATCAAGTGGAGCCTCAAGTGCCTCGAGGCTCTCCAATGTCGATCGATCCTCCTCGGGATCCTCCTCGATCCTCCTTAGGATCCTCCTCGGCGTCGAGCACGGACTCCACCGGGTGGTGGCAATGGCGGGCATTAGCCGCCAAATGCGACCTCGGTCGGCGTCTCTCGAGCTAGGGCTCGTGTAAGGTCCTTTATCATTGTCATCCGCTTGATGAGGGTCTCTCCAAGCGCTCAACGGTGTCGCGGGATAGGCGGGCGTCAATCTCCCATTTTCGCGGCCGTCACTTGCCCTCTTCATCTTCTCTCGCATGTTATCCAGCGCTCCTGGATATTCTATCCGGGTCCTCCCGCGCTCTTATGGTGTTGTCGCGGTCCTTGATGGTAGTGGTCAACTCGCTCTTTTCATCTTGGCTCCTCGCCAAGCGCGGTCGTGTCAGTCCTCACATTACCGGGCGCTCCTCGGATAGCTCGAGGTCGCCGATCACTCTCCCGGTGCGGTGAATCATCGGTGCTCGGTAGTACTCCCTTCAAAGACGGGCATGAAAAATGTCCCACCAAGAAGGTGGCGCTAGGTTCCATCCCGATCAAACAAAACTAAGGCGGATCGAGTCAAAGGTAGAGGAGAGATAAGAAGAGAATAAGGAAAGAATGAATAAAGAAAGTCAGGCAAGAATCAACTAAGTCAAGACAAGTATGACTATGGAACCTCAAAATATGCGTTCTAACTTAGTTCAAACATCAATAAGGCGGTTCTATGCCAATTTAAAATCGATTTCACACTTAATTGGTCAAGTCGCAGATTACCCAAAACACGGCATCGAGGGTCCTATCTGGGTCGGCTCGGTGTAAGTTTCTATCTTACTAGCCGAGCTCGATACCTTTCTAATCGTCACGCCCCAAACGGGACGCGACGACGATCCACAACTTAAATACAAATAACCAAATAGTCTAGACGAATATCAACGAGAACCCAATGAAACAGAGTCAAAATAGCAGCGGAAATAAAATAACAAGCATAACTTACAGTCCACAATCCAGAATCCAAATTACATCCTCGAAAATCAACCAACGATAACAACTTAAAAGTCAAAGGGTCTACGCCCTTCGATTACAAACCGGAATGAAAAGAAAATAGAATAGTCCAACAACAATCACAAGAAACGAGTCTATCAACAACAACAAGAAGTAGTAAATCCAACAAGCGGAGTACAAAGGCTCAATCCAAGGCCGGTTCAACATCTTCAACGAAGTCCTCATCTAAAGGATAGAAAACAGGTGGGGATGAGACAGAAATCTCAGTGAATGGGGTGATCGTGTGCAAGTGTGGCGATATATAATTAATGCGAGAAAACAGTTATATGAAAATGCGTGAGTATGATGCATGAATTCACACACGATCCACAAGCGTCGTGATAATTATATTTAAGTAATATACTTATACAGATTCAAGAAAACAATTCATGGTCACCTGCAGGCACTATGTGATTCGGTCAAGACAGGTAGATTGCGTGCGGAAATGTAACACCAATCCCATGCAAGGCGAGATAATGGTTGCGTGCACGGATTTGTAGCGCCAACCAATGCAAAAACAAGTAGCGATTTTGCGGATTTGTAGCGGCAACCAAACGGGTCCGATAACTCCAGAATCGTGTGGATCGAGGCGGTGATTCCTTCGTTCTTCCTTGTAACTCCCGAGCAAGATGGTCCAAGACCTGTCACCTTATCGCTCCATAGGCAAAGACAAATCCACGTAGAGCTAGCTAGGCCCGGATTGCCATAATCATGATTATACCTCAAGTACTACGACACCGCTTCCCTTGGACAAACTCCGTCCCTCGGTTGCGGGATTAGGGACGATGGGGCGGAAGAGTGGAATAGCGATCGAGCTGCCGGTTCTATCCCCGACGTATCCATTCTAACTGTGAGCTCGACACACCAAGTTGACTCAAGCAGGAAAGTAAATACAAGTTCAGGTAGTCAACCAGACAGTCGAGTATTATTGATTCAGGGAAGCAGTTCAGGAAAATTTTGAAACGCGAGTAGCAATTATGGCGTTGGTGGAGTTTTTGGATGAAGATGATTATCGGAAGGATAAGAAACCTTCGATATCTTAAAAGATTAGGTGGAACATAAGTCCCGTTATAGATTCAACATCGCAAGGCGAGGAAGTCGCTCCGCGATCGGGTATTAATCGGTCAAATCGGTCCGATAAGTCAAGGGTTTTTGGGAAAATAAAATATTTTAATTAAATCTCCAAGTCAGAGGGTCCAGGGCTATTTTAGTAAAAAGGGAAAATAATTTGGGTTAGGTTCTTTATAAAAGAAAAATTACAATTTAGCCCCATTTTGTAAAAACCAACACTTTTGGGGTTAAACATTGAACAAATAAATATCCCGACCTTGAACAATAATGAGGTCAGTTCTTAAATTCTCCAAATTGTCCAGAGATTCAGGTTTTTTAAAGTTTTGAGGTCGAGTTTTTATAAAATTCTCACATTGGCCCCAAATTTGTGGAAATTGTCAATTCGGACATTAAGTTTAAAATAATCGGAACTCACAAACCGGAGGGCTTTTAATGTGATTCTAGTTGGAAAATATTACTAATGTTAGTAGGATATTTGGACAAAATCCGTTTTTAAAAGAAATAAGTGTAGGTCCTTTAACTTTTGAAAATATCATTTTTGTCCCATTTTGAAATAATTGCCTTTAAGGCTTTTAGGGGTCCAATTGTTATGAAATTTGAACCTTGGGTCCAAAATATAATTAAGTTATAGTTAAATTAGTATTTCCAGGTGCATGGGCTGCATAAGTCCTGGAAATTTCATTTGGGTCCTCAAGTTTAATCTTTTACACTTTAGTCCCTCAATTTTAGTAAAATTACTTTTCAAGCCCTAAACACTTGGATTTTTGGAATACATTTAAAATATGTCATTTCCAGCACCTTAAGAGTAAAAATTTCAAATTTTAAAGTTAAGGTCTGGTACAGTTTCAAAATTTGCAAAGTAGCCCTTAAACTTTCAAAAAATATACAATTTAGTCCTTGGGCTTTTAAAGGTTGATTTTATTTATCTTAAAACTCTTAAAACTTTATTAAAATGTCCAAAAGTCATTTTTGAACCTGAGTACAGTCCCAAAAATCGAAATTTGCAGAGGGGTCCTTTAACTTTCATTTTCTTGCAATTTAGTCCACCAACTTTCCATTTTTATATTTTTAAGTCCAAAATTGAAATTTAATCAATTATGATCTACTTGTCCAGGTTATAAGTCATCCAAAACATGGATTTCAAAGATCATACACATGCATGTCCAATACATACAAGAATTCATCAAATAAAATATTAAATTATACATGCATGCACCTAAAATTCAATAAATAGCAATTTTGAGCAACTCTTGAGAATTTTCATGATTTGATACATAAAATTGACATGCAATACATAGATTATATATCTCAAGGGCTCATGTTTGAAATTCTACATGCATTTTAATAAAAACACCTAGAAGTTGGAAAGTATTTTTCCACCCACATTAAAATTGGAAAATTGTGAAATAAAAGGATAAATTTCACAATTTTTTGGATGAGGTCACTTAGGTCAGCCCCTAAGTCAAGAAATATAAAAAATTTGATGTTAGAAAAATGAGAGAAAAATTAAGGAGAAAAAGAAGGAGATAAGAAAATGAGAAAGACTACACTTTACCTTGTGTAGTAGGTGATTGGGGACTAGTTGAAGCTTTAAATTTGGAATTTTTGGTTCAACTCCAAAATCACCTAAGGTCAGCCCCTATTTCTCAAAAATGAAAAAGGGGTGTTAAAATTTGAAAAAAATAGAAAGAAGAGGATAGAAGGGTTCTAGTGTCCAATTCTTACCTTGTAGTCCAAATTTCTCTACTAGTTCTTCTTCAAGTCTTCAAGTTTCACCACCATGCATGCATGTCTCCAAGTGGTCTTCTAAGTACCTCAAAATCCAAAATATAAACTTAAGTTAAAAGAAGAAGGTGATGAGTAGAAAGAATTTAAGTTGAATTGAGGAGTGAAATTTCTTACCTTGAGAAAATGGGGTGTTCAAATTTTTGAGTTTTAGTGGTAAGATTGTTTGTTTTGGTTTAGATGTTTAAAGAAAGAAAGTATGTTTGATGTTAGGAAGAAGATGTTCTTAGAGTTATGAAGACGGGTTTGAAGATGTGAAGGACTTGGGTTTGAATATTTGAAGATGTGAAGAAGGGGTACTTGAAGATATGAAGAACTTATGTTGAAGATTTGAAGATGTGAAGAGTTGGTGTTTGAAGGTTTGAAGATATGAATGAATTTTGTTTGAAGATTTGAAGATGTGAATGAATTTTAGAGAGAGGTTAGAGAGAAGGAGGAGAAAAGGCTTGAGAGTTAGAATGTGTTGGATGAAATGAACAAAATTTGTTCATTTCTTGCCAAAATGGCCGTCCACCATGGTAGAGAGGGGGAGGAATTTTTGATTAAATTTGTGTCTTGCAAATTGTCTCTTGGATGGAGACAATTAGACTAGTCAACGTATGGGCAAGGTATGGAAAGAGAATGAATGTTGGGAAGACTCCAACATGTTGGGAAAAATAGTATTAAAGAATTAATGTATGAGATGATGTGTATAATGTTTGAATTAATGGTATAATTATACACAAGATGACTAATATAAGGTGTAAGTGTACAAGAGTTGGATGATATTTTTACTCCAAAATATATTTGATGATAATAGGTGAATAATATCAATCTCCAAAATAATTAGTGATTTCCTTGATCACTTATAAGTCTCATGATCACTTAATCTAAATCAAAATCTTAATTCTATAAGGTAAAAGTCTCTAAAATAAATAGTCTCTTAAAATTCTAAGGTGACTAATAAATACAAAAATAGTAATAATGATCAATCAAGTGATCATAAATGTGAAATAGAATTAATAAAGATCATGATCACAAGTAATAAATGAAATGAAATAAAATACAAAATATATATATTATTAACAATTACCCGTCAAAGTGACGCGGTAAAATAGTCGATCAAATACATAGACGACAATAAGAATCAATTATATGTTCGGAAAAATCGGGGCTTCACAATGTAAGGTTGATTATGATGTGATGAAGTCGTTATTTGGGTTATCTACTCGTGGGTTACGCTCGATCCCAAAGTCCTTTCGAGCGGCACAATTTTGGTTGGAGTTGATAGGGTTCAACAACTTCTCGACCAAAAGGACGTCGAATGATTTTATTCGGGAGTCGTTCACTTACCTCCTACATAAATTTCTAGCCCACATGGTATTTGGAAAAGATGAGAGTAATAAATTGACGAGTCCGGAATTAATTTTCCTATTTTGTGTTCAATCTCGTACAAAAATTTGTACCACTGCCTTTATTTTTGATACATTTAATCGCATTCAGTGAAAAAACATGTACAAATTGGGTTTGGGACCTTTTATAACCCTCATAGAAAAACACTTTGACGTTCATCCAGACGATGCTTTAAATTATACGGAGATACAAAGAGTGTTCATCAATAAGGATTCATTGACCAACATGGAATTCTTGACCAAGGAAGGTGTTTTCAGAGACCCCACCACAAGGAAGTGTTTTTGTAGTCCGATTTGGAACCCAGTCACTGCCCCTCCCCCACAACTTATTACCATGGAGGGCGACAGTCATGGAGAGGATGATACCGAGCAGGAGGGCCCACATGATGCACACCCTATTGATCCGTTCACTCCAGCCCTTCTTTGGCCCTGAGCCAGGGCCCCGCCACTAGTTGGGAGGCCGTTATGACACGTTTAGATGCTATGCAAAGTCAGTTTGTATACTGAAAAGCATCAAATGACTGACGTACAAGAGCAAATGACCGGCCTCCGCGAACTTACGCAAACATGAACGTCCGAGTTGAGTCCATTGACACTCGGGTCCAAAATATTGAACAGAATTGGGTTAACATGTCTTTCTTGCCCTTCCCGCCTCCGCCACCGCCGGAGGATCATTAGTGACATTTTCCCATAGAGTTTGTTTTCATTTTATTTTTCTTTCTTTTGTGTTTTGCATTTGAGTGAGTGTGTTTGCATCTCTTGATTGTTTATTACTTTATTTTTAGTCATCTCTATTTTGGTATTGTGTTTTCTTCCACGTATGGATTTTGCAGAATTGTAGGTGAATGTGACTATGGTGTTGTTTGCCAATAATCGCATTTTTCAGGGACGTATCCTTTTTCTTCTCTTTTACTTTTACGCATTGAGGTCATTGCATGATGTAAGTGTGGGGGGGAGGACAGTTAGTCATTGTAGAGATATGATGATTGCATGTGGTTATATTTTTACTTGCCTAATGATTATCCCAAGTTTAATAATGGTGTTGTTTAATCAACTTGAAACAGATGTATTGAGCTTCAATTATGAACAGACATTGTGATGAACGAATTAGGTGATGGTTAAACAATAGTCCAGGTTGTGGGGCTTGAATTACGAGATTTCATTGATGTGAATTAAGTTAAAACCTTGTTTTGATTTGTGCGTATACACAAAATTGCTAGCCTTGCCGAAAATAAAAACACCTGGTCGAAAAAAAAGATGGTGACAAAGTGAAAAAAAAGGAAAATATATATATATATACAAAAAAAGAGAGAACAATCGAGATTATACTCCGTTGATTGAGCCGCTTAGTAACTAGGAGCATTCATAATCCCCATGTTTGTCTTTTACGTAAAACGGCGGCCCAAACATGAGTATGGGAAACCACCTAGAAGCCTTTGGAAAAAAATCCAAGTTTATACCTATTGGAAGAATATCTCGAGAGTTAAAAGATCGATTAAAAGCCTTGATTCACTACATTTTTGTCTTGAGGTAACAAAGAAAAGCCTACTGCCTAGTTATAACAGTTAGTTACACATTATTTTAAGCCTAAGATCCACAAGTATTCATAAGCAAAGTTTTCTAAAACACACCATACTCCTATATCCTTAAAACATATATAAATCCAAGTACATATTCTCCCAAGTGTAGTTCAAAATTATTGGTTCCAAGTTCCTAATATTAACAAAACCCATTATTTCATTATGGAAATCTTATTAAATCAACTCAAATGATGCACACTTGTCTAGCTTCATTAAAGAAACTAGGGAGAAATGCTTACACCTACAATATGTATATCCACTTAGTCTAATAACCATACAATAGAGACTTCTCCAATATTTCATATAATCATTTCAAAAATCTAGAGACAGTTTTGGAGTCCTTTTTTTTCAGGACTATATCATTCTCCTATCGAATTAATCATTCTTAAAAGTCAAAATTTCTATAATAAGGTCCAAACTTGTGTCAATATGCCTCGTTAATTAATCAATAGATAACCTAAATGCCATAAATACTAAAGAAACCAAATTAAAAGCTTCAAGAATCAATGACATAGTTATAAAATATATCTTGACCCAAAAATTCTATCGAATCCTCTTTTTTTTTTTTGACGACCTAGAGTATCTTCACACCAGCTAGGGCACAAACTCCATACTTCCTTTGCACTATGAGACATTCGTCCTTCTTAGGGATGGTCCTAATCTCTGGGGGAGGAGGAGCAAACCCCAACCCCTCACTCCGCGATAGTCAATGTTTGAACCTAGGACCTTAAAGTGCAATAGCAACCTCAAGGCCGCTAGGCCAACCCTTGGGGGTTCGATCGAGTCCTCATTGAATGTACGCAAAAAAGTGTTGTTCGATGCATACAAGATCATAGGTCTTACTATGACCAAGTTTCATTCTAATTCATTCACTGTTAATGTCTCATACAACTTCAAGCAAATAACTATTACATAAATAACAATTCCAATTATAACGTAAAGCCCCACTCTACATATTTAGAGTTACCATAACCAATAAACTAGTTGGAAATCATTATAAAATCGTCAAAAGATTAAAATCTAATTGTCAAACACTTATTTCTATCAATATATATATATATATATATATTTTATACCCCTTTAGAATAAGTTCTCTATCAGTTTTTCCTTAAGTTCGGGTGAGTAGACCTTCATAAGCCTTACAACAAATTTTAAAACTTATAACTTAGTCTACAAAAAGTATTTAATATCTTACAATTATTTCTACTACTAGCACCCAAGTGCACATGATTTCACTAGTATCATGCATCAATTCATGTAAACATGGCGTCAAGATCATCCATTCATCTTCTTTATATTATTAAACTCAAGTACCATCAAAAACTAAATTCCTTAAGTAATCTCGATAATCAAATAGGCTTGAACCCAAGTAATAATTATGCAAAAGAGTGCATTCAGTACTTTATTTTAATACATACGCATTATTTCTATAGTCAGTGACATATAATCCAAAATATGATATCCTAGTATTTGTACTATTCCCAAAATACTATTGTATATTCGGTCCCACTCACATGTTTTCTAAATCCTATTCCATCAAAAACTCAACAATTTGTTGCATCTCATGCAACTTTTCTTTGAAACAGATAAGTCTAGACTTCCTAGTAAATCACTCCATTTCAGAGGTTATTCTCGAGCATGAAGGATACCTTAGATGGTATATGACTCCTATTTTTAAAATAGTGTTCCATCCGAAATGATCAGGATCAAACTTAAACATAGATACTAATCCAATAGTAACTAACCCATAAATAAAGTCGAAAATTAAGTAACTCATCCACTTAGGTGTATCTCAAATAATTGTATTCTTCTTCTGAAATTCAGCTTATAATAATCCCTCTCATAAATCAAACTTTAAATATACTCTCGCCTTTTGTAACTAGTCAAATTAACAATTATATTGATGTATTAAAGAAAAATGATATTATAATTGTCTTAATTTAATCCTTAATAACAATACTTATATTTCTCATTTTATCTTTTGACAAAAACAATACTCCACCAATAGTTTGTAATTAAGACATCAACCATAAAACTATAAGTCATTTTAACAAAATCTTAATGATATGAGTCTTCACAAATTAAATAAAACCTCGATTTCAATCTTAATTTTCTTTTTCCTATCTGTAAGCAAGGACTTTGAGTATTATGAATACATATACGCAAAACATATACATATGATATTGTGAGGCCCCGACTTTTTATCAACATACAATACAATGTTGTATAGTGATGAAATTTTGGCTAAGTGTCACAATACCTATTATAATTGAAATGTGACACTCATTTATTTAATTCTTCCAATGTCAATTACTCCCTCTTTACTTTCGAGCGTACCAACGATATTTTCTCCTTAAGTATTAATTCTTGATCCATTATTTATGACTTTAGTAATATTGGACCCCTTGATAATTTAGGAGTACATTTCAAACCTTATACAAATATTCCACCTTATTCTATAATACATTCTCAAACAACTTCCATTTTCTTTTGAAATATACACATTATTGCATTAAACATCTTTATTTTTATCCTCCTATATCTTATATATATATATACCTACAAATTTTAAACTCAAAAACATATATATATGTAATCCCCCCCCCCCAACCTTCGGCCATGGGGGTTATAGGGGGAATTAATCCCATTTTTTCTTTTACCCAACTACAAGACTTTACCCAATAATTCTATTTCAATAAATAAATAATTCTCCTACTAATTACTTTTGGCCATAACATATTTAGAGGGGAATCAAATCAATTTTTTTTTTGTTACCTCTCAACAATCTTTAGTCTAATTATTAGACTTAAAAAAAATATAGAATAAGGAAGAAAAATTGGCCATAAGCATCTAAGGAGTATAAAAAAAAATCATTTCATCATTCACCCAACTCTCCCTAACTTTTCCTCATTGTCCAAAAATTAGAAAAAACACAAGAATCCTCTCGTTCTTTCCCATAGAGGCCGAAAAATACCAATATTTCAAGGTATGGAATTTTTGTTCTTTCATTCTTCAATTCTTCTTGTAAAAACTCTAAGCCTATTCCTTCATCTTCTAACTTGATGAATCCTTCTTGTTGAGGTACTCCTACTGGATTATTTCTTGAATAATTAAGGAAGACCTAGACTTGATTCTAAGAAGGAAGTTCGAGTTTGAAGACTACTTGAGGACATTAAGGTAAGTAGTAGCCATTTGGTTTGAGGATATTTTCTTTGGACTTGAGACCTCAATTCTAACACCAAAATATGGTTATGGTAACATATAGGTGCTGAACTCGGAGTGTTAGGATCAAGAGCTTGGATTCTTAAGAAGATCTTCATCTTTAATCACAACCCGAAAAAACTACTACGAGGTGGGTGAAAAATCTTTTGAAAAATAGGCAAATAATTTTGATAAAATGCATGTAATACATGAAAATATCTTTAAATACTATAAATATACTACATGTATTTTTATATATGTATCAAGTTCAAGAAGTTCTACAAAAATGAGCATGATCTTAAGTTCTTGCACAATAGGGACATGCTTGCATATATGTCTTGATTTCTTGTTCTTCTCTTGATTAATGTGTTAATACATGTGTTAATGCTCAAAATCATGTTCTATACTTGGTATATAATCTGGAAAACTGGCCTTATGTTCGAAATCGAACAAGTATGCCATTTATGCAATTTTTGCAAAGTTGAGGACTAAACCGTAATTTCAAAACTATCCAAGGATTATTCTGTAAATTTCAAAAATATGGACTGTATTGATTGTTATATTTAATATTTTAAGTTAATAATAATAGTTTAAAGGTTTTGAGTTGAGAACTTTGAAAGTTTAAGGGCCAAAAATTAAAGTTTTAAAACTGTCTAGGGACTCCTCTAAAAATTTCAAAAAATTTGACTTCCTCAAACTGAAAAACTTATATTTTGAGAAATTTTAAAAAGTTAAAGTGGTTTGGGTTGAGAAAACCGATTTTTGAAACTTTAAGTACTAAAGTGTAAAAATTCCAATTTCTAAGGACCAAAATGAAATTTCCAGAAAAGGTATATCCCAGGCACCTGAAAATTTACATAGACTTAATTTTATAATATTTTGAACTCATGGTTCAAGTTTCATAACAAATGAACACCAAATAAGCCCTTAAGGACAAAAACCGAATTTTGGACTAGAAATAGAATTTGTGAAAGTTAAGGGACTTAAGATGAACCTATTTCAAAACTGATTTTGTCCCAATATCCTACTGTCCTACGTGATATTTTAAAGTTGTAATCGCATCAAAAGCTCTCCTGGTTTTTGAGATCCAAAATTTTTAAGTTCGGGTCTGAAAATGACAATTTTGACAAAAGAAGAGACCAAACTGAAATGTTTCTAAAAATTGACAAAACTCTTTGAAAAACTGATTCTTTGAACAATTTGAAGAATTTAGAAACTGACCTTATATTTTTTCGAGGTAGAGACTAGGACTTATTCAATTTCAAACCCGATAAATACTATTTTCCAAAACGGGACTACATATAAAAATTTCTTTTATCAAGGACACCAAAATAAATTTTTTTTTACTACAGTCCTAAAACTGACTTATTTATACTTTAATTATACATTAATAATTTTCTTAAAAGCCTGACGGACCTTGACGGATCTCATATCAGGACCATACGCGACTCTACGCGTGGCGACTTACTCGCCTTATGAAAATTTGAACTTATCAACGAGTTAAAAACTCACACTTAATATATCAAGTCCACCAAATCATTTGAAGTAAAGATTATTCTTCCGATAATTAGCTTCATTAACCTTATTTATACCGCCAACGATACCTCACACTCGCATGATATAAACTTAACTTATTGATATCTTGTATTGCTCTTATATGTATCACCATGTTTTTATTTGATTGCCTTGTTGACATGATATAAAACTTCGTGAATCTACTTGTACTGAGTCAACTTGGTGAGTCGAGCTCACAGTCGGAGTGGACTAGTCGTGTTTTGGAACCGAGCAGCGTGGCTGCGATTCCTCACCGACTCCACCGTCCTAGTCCCACAACTGCGGACGGAGTGTCCAAGGGAAGTGGGTCGTAGTAATGGGTATAATCATGATTATGACACTCTGGGCCTTGCAAGCCATACTTGTTGGAGATGTCGTGCCACGGGTAGTAATAAGGTAGACATGGCTACATGCCAAACTTGCTTGGGGAGTCATAAGGTAGAATGAAGGAATCGTTGTTTAATCCACACGGTTCCAAACGTTACTTGCTTGGGTTGGCGTTATACTCCGTACGCAACCATTACTTGATTGGGTTGGCGTTACATTCTGTACGCAATCATTACTTGTTTGGGTTGGCGTTACACTCTGTACGCAACCACTACTTGAACTACTTGAATTGCATTCATCACTACAAGAAAACTGCTGATAGACACCACCAAAAAGACACCGGTTTTATGAGTTTACTGGTGTCTTTTCCTCTTTAACACCGGTTTTGTAAGAAACCGGTGTCTAATTAGTGCTTTCGTTTGATAAACAACAGCGGTTTCCTAGAACCGGTGTTTATTGTAAAAACATTTCCCAAATAGACACCGGTTTTGGCATCGGATTTCGAAACCGGTGTCTATTTGTATAAATTATGTTAGATTAGACACCAGATTGTTGACACCGGTTATAAAACCGGTGTCTTTATTATCAAACACCAGATCTTTAGACACCGGTTCTACAACCGGTGTCGTTAGGCCCATAATTAATGGGTCACGGTGAAATTAATTAAGTTCATCCTTTCTCCCGTACTCAAACCAATCTCCCTCTAATTATTGGTGGTAAAATAGCAAAATTTGTAAAATTTTCTCCAAACGCCCACGCACACGCCGAATGCTCTCACTCTTCCGTTCACCACCACCCCACTCCCACTCGCATCCACCTCCGCACTTCATCGTCGATAAGCTCGGCGCACTTCTCAAATCCCGGCAAACTCACGGATATCGTGGGCGTCCTCAAATCCAAGTGCACCGGGGAACAAGCCGCTCCTAGGCATCCCCTCTCCACCTCGATGCCCACCCCCACCTCGACCTTGTAATTGGGTGATGATGAGGTAGACCCCAATCTCGACCTGGTGAAGGGCCGTGGCTTATAAACTGCGGCTTCTAGTTTATACTCTTATCTTCACTCTCTAGATTCGAGAAAACCCTAGTTGTGGAGTAGGATTAAGTTAATTTTTGTAGCTTTTCTCTGTTCGTGAATTTTGAGGGGTTTTTTTTTCCGAATATTTTGTTTTTATTCGAATTAATCTTGATCTTGAGCTATGGGCACTCTGCAAGAGAGCCATAGGAAATTGCTAACTATTTTCGGGAGTGAAATCTTGATCTATTTTGTTTTTTTCTGTGGAGTTTTTAATTTTGTAACTGTTTGCAGGGGTTTAGCTCGGTTCTGCGTTATTAGTGGTCATTTGTCTAGAAGCACTCGTCGAATCCTCATAGAGCGGCCAGTTGTCGTATTGCCTCCGCCGCTCCACCGGCTGCCCCTACGTGTCGGCAACATCGTTGAGCTTGTGGGTCCCTCTCCTTCCGCCAAAACCCTTATCCTCATCCAGGTGAAAACAATTGAATTCCACCAACAATTGATGTGATAAAGTACTCCTCGATGTTACGAGCATTTCACGAGCTTTGGAACGGCGAATTATTTGGGCTACGGGTAAACTTTTTAGTTACAAATTAGAAGATATCTTTTCTTGACAAGAAATGGTGATTTTTTTTAATGATTTCGCAATTAGTGATTTTTTTAAGTATTTGTTAGGATTAAGAAGCATGAAGGGGAATGAGAATGAATATGACAGAGAGTTGTTTGTAGCATGTATGAGGCGGTTCTTGTATACCGGATGTTACAATTGCCCCTTTTAAATTTAAGGCAAAATAAAATCTGAGGTTTTTCTTGTATTTTTGAACATCTCTTTTTTTTTGTAATTAGCCCAAGCCTCAGGTTTTTTTTTCCGTGTGTAGTTATCCCTTTATTTAATGACTTGCAAGAATGAAATTTCACATGTAGCTTACTTTTCTTTTGGATAGGAAGAGCTCTCTCTTCAGATAGTGACAGAAGGCATAGTTCAGGAGCTCCAAAAGCTTTTGATGGTGCATCCCATGCTTGTTTTAGCTGCCAAATCAGCTATATTTGGTGATAAGCAATCATCAACTGACATGATAAGGTTAGTGAGAGATATTAGATATACTGTTTGATGTGCAATCTCAGATATATGAACGAAATCGATTTTCTTGTGTCATCGAGCCACAAATTTATTTACTTAATCACTATGCTTTAAGAAATTCAGGAAAAGGGTCTGATGAAAAGTTGATGGATTCAATAGCATATCCAACTCGAGCCGAGGCTGTGCCGATGAACTTAGCGGAATCGAAGAGAAATAGGCAAAGTCAGAGTCAGAGCCAGGTCCAGCCGAGTTCAGAAGCCGAGCGAGTGGGAAATCGAAGCCGCAGAGTGAGGTGGCAAACATACTGAAGAGCGAGGGAGGTTGTAGATAATATTGTTAATAATCCCGGGTTTTATGCTTATGTTGTGAGATTTGCTCTGTTTCACTTTTAAATTAGATTTCAGATTGTTAAAATAAAAGGGAAAGTGTATAGTTATATTATGGTATACATATATAATTTGGTTTTGCATTTTGTGATTTGTTTAGGCACCGATGAACTGGTAGATATGAAGCACATTTGTGGGACAAGAATTGCTGGAATGAGACACAAAACAAGAAAGGCAGACAAGGTTCGTATCAACGAATGCATAAATTGAACGTCAATGCTCCTTAATTTTAATTTTTATGCTTTTTTTTCCAATTAGTATTTTGGTGTTGATATAGTACTAACGACTAATTAATTTTATTAATTTCTTCTTGTTGTTTGCTTGGTGGGATGATTTGGTCGATCGTTGATGGAAAATGCAGTCTATCTTGGTATGTTAACTAATAGTGATCTGTTTTTAATTTCTTCCTTTGTATTATCATATACAACAACAACAAACTGAGCCTTAATCCCACTACGTAGGGTCGGCTGTACGGATCATATCGCGCCATCGTTTACGGTCATAAGCCATATTTTCGTTTATTTCTAGGTATAACATGTCATGTTTAATAGCTTCTTTCCAAGTCTTTTTAGGCCTACCTCTCCCTCTTTTGATTTGTGTGAGTGATTCTCTACCTTCTAAACGTCGCACAGGTGCATCTAAAGGTCTCCTATAAACATGTCCAAACCATCTTAATCGTGTTTCTCTAATTTTCTCGTCTATTGGTGCTACTCCCACTTTGTTTCTAATGTGTTCATTTCTTATTCTATCTAATCTAGTGTGTCCGCACATCCATCTTAGCATTCTCATCTCTCGCTACCCTCATTTTTTGTTCGTGTTCATATTTAGTCGCCCAACATTCTCGCTCCATAAAGCATTGCGGGCCTTATGGCCGTTTATAAAATTTTCCTTTCAATTTTAATGGTATTTTACGGTCACAAAGGATAGAAGATGCACTCCTCCATTTATTCCAACCCTTTGGATCCTATGTGTGACATCTTTATTGATTTCTCCGTTCTCTTCAATTATAGATCCTAAGTATTTAAAACTCTTTGTTATACTCACTTCATGTCCATCAATTTTAACCTTCGTCTCATTGTTCTGTTGTTTTTACTAAAGTGGCATTCCATGTATTCTCTGTTTTAGCCCTACTTATAGTAAAACCTTTTGATTCTAGTGCTTCTCTCCAAACTTCCAATTTTGCATTTACTCCTTCCCTTGTTTCATCAATTAAAACTATATCGTCCGCAAATAACATACATTCAGGGATGGATTTTTGTAAGTGTTTAGTGATTTCATCAATTATTAGGATAAAAGGTACGGGCTTAGAGCGGATCCCGATGCAAACCTATAGTGTTTGGGAATTCACTAGATATTCTGTTGGTGTCCCGATACATGTTGTTATACCATCATACATATCTTTTATGGCATCTATGTAGGCTATTTTTATTCCTTTTTTCCAATACGCGCCACATTATATCACGGTTGACTCTATCGTATGCCTTTTCAAGATCAATAAAAACCATATGTAAATCTTGTTTCTCTCATTATATTGTTCACATAATCGTCTAATTAAGTGTATAGCTTCAATTGTGGATCTTCCTGGCATGAAGCCAAATTGATTATCTAATATACTAGTTTCATTTCTTATTCTTGCTTCTATAACTCTTTCCCATAGTTTCATTGTATGACTTATTAATTTAATTCCCTGTAATTTGCACAATTTTGTATATCCCCTTTGTTTTTATATATAGGTATCAATATACTTTTTCTCCATTCATCGAGGCATTTTCTTAGTTTTTAGAATAACATTAAATAATTTAGTAAGCCATGATATTCCAACTCCACCTAAACATTTCCACGCTTCAATTGGTATATCATCTGGCCAATTTGTTTTGCCGATTTTCATTTTGTTTAGCGCTTTTTCTGTTTCATGAAGTTGAATTCTACGATAAAAGGTACGGTTTCTATTCGATTCGATTGGCCTAGTTCCCCTAATGTGACTTCATTCCTCTTCGGTTCATTAAAAAGATTATTGAAATACCTCCTCCATCGATCTTTTATGTCCTCGTCTTTCACTAAAATGTTTTCATTCTCATCTTTTATGCATTTAATTTGGGTTAGATCTCTTGTTTGTTTTTCTCTAAATTTTGCTATTTTATATATATCTTTCTCTCCTTCTTTAGTATCTAGTTTCTTATAGAAATCTTCATATGCCTTGGTTTTGCTTCATATATTGCTCTTCTTACTTCTTTTTTGGCGTCTTTATATCTTGTAAGGTTTTCTTCGTTTTTTTACAGAATACAATACTTTGTAACTAGTTCGTTTTTCCTTTACCTTTTCTTGGATTTCTTGATTCCACCACCATGACTCTTTATTCCATTTATTACCATTTGACACCCCTAATGTTTCTTTTGCGATCTTTTTCATTTGAGTAGTTACATAGTTCCATGTTTCATTGGCTTTGTCTTCCACTTTCCAATCAATGGTTTCTACTAGAGATTTGACAAAACTATCTCTTTTTTCTATATTCTTTAAGTTCCACCACTTAATTCTCGGTATGTTAATATTCTTTCTCTTTAAGTGTATGTTAATAAGTTTGATATCCAAAACTAGTAGTCTATGTTGGGTGGTGAGGCTTTCTCCAGGTATTACTTTGCAATTTTTGCATATTTTTCTCGTGTTTTTCCTGGTTAGAAAGTAGTCAATTTGTGATTTGTTAGGACCACTTTTAAATGTGATTAAATGTTCGTCTCTCTTTTTAAAGAAGGTATTACCTATAATAAAATCATAAGCAATCGCAAAGTTTCAGGATGGTTCTACCCTCATTGTTACGCGAGCTAAAGCCATATCCTCCATGGACCCTTTCATAATCTTCATTATCCTTCCCAACATGTCCATTTAAGTCTCCACCTATGATGACTTTTTCATTTTGAGGGATTGATTGCATTAGAGTTTCTAAATCTTCCCAAAATTTAGCCTTAGTAGCATCATCTAATCCTACTTGAGGTGCATATACACTAACAATATTTATAAGTTAGATTTACCTACTACAATTTTAAGGGATATAATTCTATCTCCTTTTCTAGTTACTCCTACTACTTGATCTATGAAGAGAGGATCTACAATGATACCCACCCCATTCCTAGTTCTATCCTTTCCACTATACCAAAGCTTATAACTTTGTAGTATCTAGTGTCTTAGCCTTCTCGCCTACCCATTTAGTCTCTTGGATACACATAATATCTATGTTTCGCCTTCTCATAATATCTACGAGCTCTATAGTTTTACCTCACAAAGTACCTATGTTCCCACCGCCAATTCTATACTTTCTAATTTTCTTATTATCATTTGTGTTCCTCTTATTAGTGTGTGTGAGGGCTCTTGTGTATTTTTCACTACACCCAAGCCCTTATGGAGGTGTAGCGGTCCTTGCCAAGACACCGCATGATCGGACCACTCTGGCGCACTCTTACGGGGAGCATCCTAGCCTTATCACGATGTCTTATATGATCCATACCATAAGGAAATGACAAGAGTTTTACGCTGGCTGTCGACCTAAGGGATTATTTTTCATGATCAAATTGTTGTGTTTTTGTTGTTGCTCAGGTGCTTATCATGAAGAAGCAGCTGCACATGCCTATGACTTGGCTGCACTTAAGATTGTTAAAATTAGATTTCCCTTAGGAAACTTAAAGGACATTCCCCCCCCCTCCCCAACTTAAAGTGCAGAATGTTATATGTACACCCAAGAGTTTTGAGATGTTTTGCCTTTCACTAGGTTGACAGGAAATGATAACATCTTCCAAGTATATGTACTTTAGCTTACAGTTATTTCTATGGCACACTCAGGATTATCAATTTTCATTTATGTCATCTAGGATTCCGTGATATATACTTTTCTTTGCTTGTATTGATGTCTGATGAATTATTTTTAAATGTCAGATTGTGAAGGTGTTGGAATTCATCGGCAAGAAAGAACAATTGCAACTTCCATCCGGATTTGCTGATCGAATAGCACAACAATCTAATAGGAGCCTGAGGAGGGCAATATTGTCATTTGAAACTGGTCGTGTCCAACGGTTGAGTTCTGTTTTACATTTTCTTGATTAGCAGAAACTGCAACAAATTTTTGCTATTTTGTGCATTGATTATGCTTTATTGTTTGCTAATGCTGTGCTGTTTCACATTAGGTAACCCTTTTTCAACCAATTAACGGATACCTCCAATGGATTGGGAGGAATATGTTTCAGAATATACACGTTAGGAGTAGTTTTTTAGATGGTGACGAAATATTGAGACCCTTTTACCAAAGAGCTTCTGAAGCAGAGGTCTTCATATCTCAGACTCGCTAAAATTCTTGATTTTTAGGTTTCTTTTCGATTTTGTGTGTGTGTGTGTGTGTGTTGGATTTTTCATTGACTTTTCTTGATTGAATGCTAGTTTTGATTTTTTATTATGCACACTAGCTGTCGTTTTGGTGTGTTACATATGACTATGATGGTACTTGCTTTAGTTATCTTACTAGTATAAAAATGTAAAATTTCTCGTTTGAATTCATGAAAATACTCAAATTTGGATTATTGGGCTTATTTTTTGGAAGCCGATAGTTTAGTATAGAGCTGGCACTTTCACAAATAGGCTGAAATGTAATTGTACTTTGCTTCAGGTCCTTAAAACAAAATTTTGGACTACTTAATATGCCATTCAGAATAATACGCATAACCTGTATTTGCATAACTCTATAATTGCTGTTGTGATACGCATGAAACATGTTGCAAATGTACATATGCTCTAGGTGAGAACATATTTCAGACATTAATGTGCATATTACACAACTGTTATGGAAACATGAGAATAGAATTCTTGGGGATTTCAAACACTTTCCCGCGTAGTAAATAGTTCTTCTTCCTCTAAAACAACAAATCTATTTGAATGGGTCTTTTTATCAAACTCATGACATGCATTGTTGTTGGCTGTTGTCTGATTTTGGAGTTCTTTCAAATAGGTTTATAATGTGACCACTTTCTTGGATGAGCATCCTGGTGGTGATGAAATACTGTTGGTACATTTGCCAGGTAATTTCTATTGATTAATATGGGTAAATCGCAAAACTACCCCTAATATTTAATCTAATTATAAAAAAGCATCGATTATCTTTCAAAGAATAATAAATATTCTTTGCACACATTATAGTTAAGTAAGATTTGATCATCTTTGTTGATTTTTCGTTTCATTTATAGTTTTGATTTGATATTCTTCCTTTGCAGACAAGGACGCAATGACGAGTTTGATGATGTCGGGCACATCCATGATGCTTGGGCAATGTTGGAGAAAACTATGTGGGTGAACTGAACAAGTCAAACATTCCATGTTTAATTGGATTTTGTTGTTGATTATTTGGATTTTGTTGCCTGTAGTTGAATTATATAGTTTTTTTGTTGGTTGATTGAATTAATCGGATTATGAATTTATAGTTGTTTTAAAAGAAACTTCGCTACTAGTACTTTTTGTTGGATTTTGGCTATTGGTGACTTTAGTATTAATGTATTTCATGTTTAATTAGTAGTGAACTTATGATGGTTGCTAGAATTGGAGTTGATAATGAAATGTTTATTTATATGGTTTGTTTGCAGCTTTGGGCCGGTGTTTTTGTGTAAATAAAACAACCCTTTTAAAATCGCTTCTAAAAACATTAAGACACCGGTTTTGATGCGGTGTCTATTCATCAAAAGACACCTGTTTAAAATCGGTGTCTTTCAAAGAAAAGACACCGGTTTTAAACCGGTGTCAAACGCTCGATCGAACTTTTAACACCAGTGGCTCTAACAGGTTGGTTTATAAATAGACACGGTTTAAAACCGGTGTCTTTAAAGGAAAAGACACGGTTTTAAACCGGTGTCAAAAAGTTCAGACTTTTAACACCAGTGGCTCTAACACCGGTTGGTTTACAAATAGACACCGGTTTAAAACTGGTGTCTTTAAAGGAAAAGACATCGGTTTTAAACCGGTGTCAAAAAATTCAGACTTTTAACACCAGTGGCTTTAACACCGGTTGGTTTACTAATAGACACCGGTTTAAAACCGGTGTCTATCAGCTTTTTTGTAGTAGTGCATAGTGCCTGAGCGTTCACGAACTATTTTCGTCAAAATATATAAAATTGTATTATTCTGAATATCACGCTGCTTGTGAATCGTGTGTGACGCACGCATCATAAACCATGCATTCTTCATATAACTATTTTTCTGCATCTATATAGGCCACGATTACACACGAACACCCATCCACTGAGAATTTTCATCTCACCCCCACCTTTTTCAACAGCCATTTGTCGATCCACCATATGATGAGGACGTCAATGAAGAAAACCAAGCGACGGAGTAATTCCTAGACTTAGTCTGCCGATTTAGACTTAATATTTGTTCATGTTATGTTAACGGACAATTTATTATGTTTGATGTAATAGAGGGGTGTAGGACCATTCGCATGGATAATTGGCTTGTAATTGGTATTTCCGCTGCGATGCTAAATTTCGATTAAAATTTGCTATGTTGAACAATGACTATTTAGGAATTAATATTGCTTGAATTCTTGGTGGATTATATTACTAGTATGGTGAACTGGCTTGAGTTAACTGTTTGTGTCGCGACTCCACTTTTGGGGCGTGACAGTTATGGTATCAGAACTCGGTTTGTAAGAATGAAACTTACATTGAGCTAACCCAGGATAGGTTCTTCTCCCTTGGATTGGGTACCGCTACTAGATTACCTAAGTTAAATCTTGGATGACTATTTGAAATCTTTTGGGTTGTCATAGTGTTAAAATATCCGGATATTACTCGGTTTGGACATTAGGTGATTTAGAAAATCCATGATTTGAAGATTATAGTACCCGATATGATGAGAGTTGAAGGATATAAGGTTATCTCTTGATCGTATATGATTTGGATGTGATATATTATGGGATCTAGATACCTAATGATATTACTTTAGGAAAATGATAGTAGGGGACTCACTAAGTATAATTATCGATGATAGCACCCTTGTGTTATTCATACCCAAATACTTGTACAAGCTTAAGTAAGGAAATTTGACTTGTGGTTTAGGTATCATGGATAAGATACGTTAAGGATGTGACTATTATAGGATCTCGACTAGATGTTACCATTAAGTATTCTCTAAGTTATGATGGCTATTGTTCACTAAGATTGGATAATGACTTTCTGAGATTATTCAGACTACTATTGTGATTTAGATACTCGTCCGATATTTGAATTAGTTGTTAGTTAATTTGGTCAACTGTGACTTATTTTTCGTCCCTGAGTATGGATTAATTTTAGGGATGGGGCACTGAGACTGTGTATAGACTATCGTGGTCGTAAATAAGGCGTGACCATCAAAAATAAGTATCCTCCCGAGGATCGATGAACTATTCGACGAACTACAGGGAATCATGGTGTACTCAAAATTCTATCTACAACAAGGATACTATTAGTAGAAGATTAAGGAGAACACATACCTAAGACGATC
Organism: Rehmannia glutinosa; assembly: GCA_016081115.2. Classification (NCBI taxonomy): domain Eukaryota; kingdom Viridiplantae; phylum Streptophyta; class Magnoliopsida; order Lamiales; family Orobanchaceae; genus Rehmannia; species Rehmannia glutinosa. The sequence goes on from JABTTQ020003138.1 coordinate 326,556, forward strand.
TTCCAAACTAGCTATGGTCACTCCGAGTCGTAGTGATGTCGTTGATTGACGAATGCCCCGCAACATTCGTGGACTGATGCATCGAGTCTTCCGACCTTACTGGGATTAGTTCGTAGTGACTTTCAACAATGACATACTCATGTACTCCAAGTCGAGGGAGGATCACGAACATCATTTCATAATTGTGATTGGAAGCACTACGAGAACACAAGTTATATGTCAAGTTTAGCAAGTGCAAATTATAGCTTAAGGAAGTCACATTTCTGGGACATATAGTGTTTGGTGATGGGATTGCAGTAGACCGCCAAATGTGCAAACCGATGTTGAGTGGAAACGACCAGAAACAGTGACCCAGATCAGAAGCTTTGGGACTAGCAGGATATTACCGAAGATTTATCAAGGATTTCTCCAAGATTGCTGGACCACTCTCACGATTGACTCAGAAGCAAGTCAAGTTCGAATGGAATGACGAGTGTGAGACAAGTTTTTAGGAACTAAAGAAATGACTCATGACCGCTCCCGTCTTGGCCCTCCTGAGCGGAACAGAAGGTCTTGTCATTTATAGTAATGCATCAAGAGAAGGGTTGGGAGCATTATTTAAGAGGAAAAGTAATTGCTTATGCCTCACGCAAGCTCAAATCGTACGAGGCTAATTACCCAACACATGATCTAGAATTGGCGACACTACTTATATGGGGAGACGTTCACCGTTTTCACGGATCATAAGAGTTTGAAATATTTATTCTCCCAGAAAGTTCTCAATTTGAGACAGAGGATGTGGGTGGAACTAATCGAAGACTATCACTTCGATATCTAATACCACCCTGGGAAGGCCGATGTGCAGATGCCTTAAGTAGGAAGGCTAGCGTCATCAGCCTGATGATTAGGGAGTGGAAATGTAATACCCCATTTTCATATTTTTCAAAATAGAATACGATTTATAAATTGAAAGTGAGATTTGATATGAAAAGTGCTTTCTAAGTATTCTAAAATAATTTTTATCAACCAAATAATAATATTAAAAAAATTAAATGATATTTCCAAAAATAAAATATTCCATAAAATAATTTTAGCTTCAAAAAGAAATAGTCTAACAAAGAAAATAGTAATTAGAATTCATTATTCTAAAATTTTACTTCGGGTCACTGCCACCATTTGTCCAGCCAACTCCATCATCCATCTGAAATAGAAATTTATATTGGGGTGAGCATTCAACAGCTTAGTAGGGGCAATTTGTCCAAGCTAAATACACGAATACACATCGCATAATAACATGCTTAAAATTGAAATTTAATTGTACTTGTACCTATTGCATTGAAACATGGCTCGCACTGCCGGGATTTCACCAGAGGAAACTTTTATGCCCCGGACCTCTATATGGTCCCACACGTAGATGGCTCGCACTGCCGAAATTTCACCGGAGGGAACTTTTATGCCCCCCACCTCTGTATGGTCCCACACGACTATAGACACGTAGCACGTAGCACGTGTACGCATAATTATCAAGCAATATATATATGGCATTTAACAAGGACAAATAAAAGTTAAATTAGAAAAACCCCTACCTCAAAAAGAGCATAGGGTAGAATGTGATGAAGAATGCAAGTTTCGAATATCTTTGTTGCCTACAAATTAAATTTAAACTAGTATTAATTTTTTATACCTTCTATATAAATTTTGTTTATATATATAATAGGAATTAAAACTTAAGGGCTAGAGATTATTTGGGTCAAAATTGACTTGGGTAAAAATTATAATTTGGGTAAATTTACTAAACTCAAAGTCAATCACATTACTCCTTTTTCTTTCTTTTTCCTTTTTCTTTTCTTTTCTCTTTTCTCTCTCTTTTTTTTCCCTCCCTTTTCTTTCTTGTTTCCCGTACCAATCTCTTCTCTTTTCTTTATTTCTTACAACTTACAACTTACAGAAGTCCCCCCATTTTAATCCCCTTCATAGCCAACTAAATCCTCCCCCACCATTTCTCATTTTTTGTTTTTTTTTTCCTAATTTACCCAGCTTCCTCTATGTTTTCACATACCTTGCACACACATGCCGGAGTACCACGACAACGAGTGGCGCGCATGGCGAGACGGTGACGGCGCGATTATAGTGACCGAGTGCATCCTCTTCTTCTCCTTCTACCATCTGTCCCGATCTCTTCTCTTTTTGTTTCTTTATTTTTTTATTTATTTTTTTTCGTTCTTGTTGTGGGTTGTTCACGGTGGAAGGAATAAGAACATTTGCAGTTTGTGAGTTTTTGTTGTAGATTTGCAATATAAGTAATATCATTGGGTTTGAAAATTTGGCAGAGGAGGACTTTTAGCCTAAATTTTATCTCTAATTGATTAACTAATCAATTGAATAATTATTAAAACCAATCAATAGAATAATCGATATAATTAGTATTAAATTATCTTTGGAAAAAAATTATTGTTACAATGCTAAAAATTAGGTCTTTGAAAATATTAATTAAATGAGATATAAAATTGATTTGCTGGAAATTTATTACAATTTAAATTTGAGTGTTATAAAAAAATCTCTAACAGGCTTAAGGTTATTTCTAATGGGCCAATATATAAATAAGTTTACAAGATTAATTTGTTAAGCCCAAATGTAATTGATTTTTTGAAATTCCCAAATTTTAAAATCCTTAATTATCAAATAATCGAGCCCTAATTTCTATTTTTCCCCCCAATTTTTCGGGTATTACATCTTGCTCCCTAAAAATTAATTTCGTCCCTCGAAATTCGAATACTTACCAATTTTAAGAAAATTCATGTACTTAGCTTGAACATGTTCCTCTGTCTATCCGCATAAGATTTTTGTCCACTATGTGCTACCTTCATTCTATTACGAACCTTTTCTATTTCCTCCATTGTTTGTTGAATCAATTATGGTCCCAAAATTTTCTTCTCATGCATTCACTATAATATAAGGTTGATCTACATTTTATTCCGTACAATGTTGTTATTTTAATGGTTGTTTGATAACTATTATTGCAAGCGAACCCTACCAAAGGTAAAACTGACTCCTAATTTTCACCTGAGTCAAGCATTAATGCTCATAATAAGTTTTCTAAAGTTTGAATCATTTTCGTTTTAATGCCCATCTTTCTAATAGTGATAAATTATACTAAAGCTTAACTTCGTTCCTCAGGTTGATTGCAAACTTTTCCAAAAATTTCAAAGTTAAACATATGTTTCTATTTGGTCATATATCATTTTTTTACCAATATTGACAACTGGACTACAATCTATTGTTATATGTTCTCATTTCTATTCTGGAATCTCAAGAGGCCTTAGTAAAGTCAACGGCCTTTAGTGTTCGACTTTGATTTGCCGATACATCAAATACCTTGTTTTAAATAATCTAATGTCCCTTTTCATGCTTCTATACCAAAAGACCTCTTTTAAATCTGGTACATCTTTGTAGCTCAAGGGTGAGCGGTGTATGATGTACGATGTGTTTGTTCAATGATCTTAATTCTTGTTCTTCATCCTTCGGAATACCTAACCTTTCTTCATAGATTAATGCGCACTTGGTAGCTATAGCAAATCCTATGATGTCTTCAGGGCAATGGTTTCTCATCTTGCACAAATACTTATTTGTTGTTTGTGTCTCCCTAATTTTATCTCTAAGTACGTGTCGTACAACCATTGTTGCAATAATTATTTCCTATCCACTAGAAGGTACTGCAACCTCGATTCTCAACTTAGCAAACTCATTTATCAATTGTTCTTATTCTATATGTAAACTAACCAACGTTTCTTTAAGTTCTTGGAAATTTCATCGCATTTCTCCATCTATTGAGACTTCTCATATTTTCTGGTCGATCTAGTCATTGGTGTTGAACTCTTCGAAAAACTTTCTATAAACCTTATGTAATACCTAGAGAGATCTAGAAAACTTCAAATTTAATTCACAATCATAGACGCATGCCATTCATTAACAACTTCGACTTTAATCAGGTCAACTTATATTTCTCAAATAGTAACATCATAATTTAAAAAAAAAATACTACATAGTCTAACCGTAATTTAAGCTTTTTGAACTTCAAATGGTGTTATCCAGACCTAAAATATGCCTTAGAGAAGACACTAGCTCCTTTAAGTAATTAAATAAATCCTTTATTCTAAGTATCGGGTACTTGTTTTATGATCAAATAAATCCTCCATTCAACCAATATAGACCATATATATTCATCCTTCATCTAAAAAAAGAACATGAATGGCACTCCTCATAGTGATACTCTCGGTCAGATAAGTCAATTAACCAATAGATCTTGTAATTGCACCTTGATCTCTTGTGATTCCTTTGGCATCATCCTATAGAGTGATGTTTGACCAGTAATGGTCCAAGTAAAAAGTCAACAGTAGATTCTATTTGTCTATCTGGTGGAATCCCAAATGTTTGTTCTAAAAATATTTTACATAGTCTCGAATACCTAGCATATTGATCATTATAAAATCGAAATTTTGGGAACCTACTATACTAACCAAATACCTCTGATAATTTCTTTCTCAAACTTTTTATTGTTTTTTTAACATAATTCGGGGTACTGTACTATCCTTTATTCCTTAGAAAATAAATTCATCTTCTTTATGCATTGAAATACTATTTCCTTATGTGACACTCTATGCCTTCTCGGCTTTTCCAAGTTTGTCCATGACTAAGTTCCCATAAAAATCAATTTCTATATCTACTATACAAACTTTCAGTTTCACGACTTTAGACATTCAAACAATAATTATTGTTTTCCCAGATGTTATCATAACAATCTCAATATGTTACCATTAACTCTTGGGAAAAATATCAATACATAAATTGTGAATAATCAACTTGAAAAATCAGTAAAGTCCCTCTAAATTTATGTTGCTAGTAATCTATTCATAGTCAATCCTAACATTCTAGATTGCATATAAATTCGTAAAGAACCTCGTGTAGTCTATCGCAAGGGTCCTCCAGAATTTGTATTGTTCTTTCTATTTGTCTGTAGAATTCATCAATATCTCGCAATAATCTAATAGTCACATTCAACTGTATGTGCTATGCATCTATCAAATTTAAGCTAAATCATTTTCTTTATCCGCAATTGGAATCATATAGCTTTGTGAGTAGTAGTAGCAATGGTAATAGCAATAGAAGTAGTTGTGTCAATAGTTGTAGAAGCACAATATAACTTTTGAAAATTTAAGTTCGTGTCTTGGCTTTTGGAGTTGGCGTGGCATAGCGGTGATAAGTAACTCATTTCTATGTATTATTCTTTTTTTTTTGACAAATATTTTTATTTATTCTAACATAAAAGAAAAGAACCATTTTTTTTGTAACGAGTCTACAGAAACGTTGACCCGCTCTGATACCACTTCTGTAACACCCCATTTTCATATTTTTCAAAATAGAATACGATTTATAAATTGAAAGTGTGATTTGATATGAAAAGTGCTTTCTAAGTATTCTAAAACAACTTTTATCAACCAAATAATAATATTAAAAAAAATTAAATGATATTTCCAAAAAAACAATATTCCATAAAATAATTTTAGCTTAAAAAAGAAATAGTCTAACAAAGAAAATAGTAATTAGAATTCATTATTCTAAAATTTTACTTGGTCACTGTCACCACTTGTCCAGCCAACTCCATCATCCATCTGAAATAGAAATTTATATTGGGGTGAGCATTCAATGACTTAGTAGGGCAATTTGTCCAAGCTAAATACACGAATACACATCGCATAATAACATGCTTAAAATTGAAATTTAATTGTACTGTAGCTATTGCATTGAAACATGACTCGCACTATCGGATTTTGGGAGAAACTTTTATGCCCCGGACCTTTGTATGGTCCCACACGACTATAGATACGTAGATGGCTCGTGACCGCCTAGGAATTTCACCGGAGGGAACTTTTATGCCCCGCACTCCGTATGGTCCCACACAACTATAGACACCACGCAAAGACGTGTACGCATAATTATCAAGCAATATATATGGCATTTAACAAGGACAAATAAAAGTTGAATTAGAAAAACCCCTACCTCGAAAGAAGTATAGTATAGAAGGTGATGAAAATGCAAGTTTTGAATATCTTTGTTGCCTACAAATTAAGTTTAAACTAGTATTAATATTTTATACCTTTTATATATATTTTGTTTATATATATAATAGGAATTAAATTTTAAGGGCTGGAGATTATTTGGGTCAAAATTGACTTGGGTCAAAATTATAATTTGGGTAAATTTACTAAACTCAAAGTCAATCACATTTCTCCTTTTTCTTTTTCTTTTATTTTTCTTTTTTCTTTTCTTTTCTTTTTCTCTCTTTTTTTCCTTCCTTTTCTTTCTTGTTTCCCGTACCAATCTCTTCTCTTTTCTTTATTTCTTACAACTTACAACTTACAACTTACAGAAGTCCCCCCATTTTAATCCCCTTCATAGCCAACTAAATCCTCCCCCACAATTTCTTCTTCTTTTTTTTTCCTAATTTACCCATCTCCCTCTATGTTTTCACATATCTTGCACACACACATGCCAGAGTACCACGACGACGAGCGGCGCAGCGGCGATTACAGTGACCGAGTCCATCCCTCTTCTTCTCCTTCTACCATCTATCCCGATCTCTTCTCTTTCTGTTTCTTTATTTTTTATTTATTTTTTTTCGTTCTTGTTTTGGGTTGTTCACGGTGGAAGGAATAAGAAGAACATTTGCAGTTTGTGAGTTTTTGCTGTAGATTTGCAGTTATATCATTGGGTTAGAAAATTTGGCAGATGAGGACTTTTAGCCTAAATTTTATCTCTAATTGATTAACTAATCAATTGAATAATTATTAAAACTAATCAATGGAATAACTAATATAATTAGTAATAAATTATGCTGAAAAAATTACTGTTACAATGCTAAAAATTAGGTCTTTAAAAATATTAATTAAATGAGATAAAGTTGATTTACTGGAAATTTATTACAATTTAAATTTGAGAGTTATAAAAAAATCTTGTTGGTGTTACTAAGTCTACAAGAATAATTTGTTAAGCCCAAATGTAATTGAATTTTCAGAAATTCCCAAATTTTAAAATCCTTAATTATCAAATAATCGAGCCTTAATTTCTATTTTTCCCCTAATTTTTGGGTATTATAGAAAATCCCTGGAAGAGTTGAGCGTATGGAATCCGATGAGAACGGACACAAAAAATATTTTGCGCTAATATCTCAGTGAGACATGAGTTGCTGGACGAGATTAAAACAGCACAGAAGCACAGGAGGGAGACCCAAAGATCATAGAGCTTATGGAAAAGGTTTCGACGGGAAATCGCCCAGAATTCTCCATAGCAGAAGACTAAATATTGAGGTTTAAGAACCAGGTGTGTGCACCAAACAATAAGGAATTGAAGAATAAGATTTTAAGCAAAACACATCGATCGAAATAGACCATACACCCCGGCGGTAATAAGATGTACAAAGATTTGAAACAAAACTTTTGGTGTGTAATCATGAAGAATCAAGTAGCCGAGTATGTGGCAAGATGTCTGACGTGCCAACGAGTCAAAGCGGAATACCAACACCAGGTGTCGGGTTCCGCAATTATTCTGATTTTCGAACGGAAATGGGAATATATCACTATGGATTTCGTAACAGATTTACCTAGAACTAAAGGAGGACATGATACCATATGGGTTGTAGTGGATGAGACTCACGAAGTCACCCATTTCTTACCAATCAAAAGCATGGACATTTATAGAAACTAGCACAGGTGTATATCCGAGAGATCTTGCGACTACACAAAGTACCGGTTGATATTGTTTCAGACAGAGACCCATGATTTGTCTCGAGATTTTGGAAATGCTTACATAAGGAACTAGGAACCTCGTTGAGTTTCAAGATGCAGTGCACCCACAAACCGATGGGCAATCCGAACGATGGATGATCCAAACTCTCAAAGACATGTTACGGGCGTGTACACTAGATTTTCAAGGAAGTTGGGACTCTCATTTACCATTGTCCAAATTTGCTTACAATAATAGCTATCGGCCATGATTGGGATGGCGCTTACGAGGCACTATACGGACGGAAGTGCGAGATCCGCTATATTGGGAAATCGATGATCAATGGACTAAAAAAAGAGAAACGAAAGTCACCAACGATTAGAAGGTTGACTTAGTCGATGAGGCCATGGAAAAAGTCGAATGATTAAGGAGCAAATCCATACCGCTCAAAGCCGACAAAAGAACTATGCGGACAAGAGGAGAAATGATTTGGAATTTGAGGTTGGAGATGAAGTATTCTTAGACTTTCACCACGAAGGGGATTAATCCACAAGGGAGGAAAATTGAGCCTGAGATACATTGGGCCATATAAGATACTTAAGAGAGTCGGGAAGCTGGTTTATCAATTAGAACTTCCGCCCCTATAGCTTGTATGCATGACGTGTTCTACGTCTCCAGATTAAGAAAATAGCAGCCCGACCCGGAGCACATTATCACAGAAGAAATCCCACCCATAATAGAAAATTTGGCTGACACTAAGAAACCACTGCGAATCATCGATAGACAAGTGCGCCAACTAAGAAGAAGAGAGATCACAATGGTCAAGGTTGTATAGCAAGCGAATGATCGAGATGAAGATGCCACTTGAGAAATGGAAGAAGATATGCGAAGACAATACTCAGAACTATTTTAAGAGGCCCCGACTTTTAAGGAGGGGAGAATGTGAGGCCCCGACTTTTTATCCACATAAAATACAATGTTGTATAGTGATGAAATTTTGGCTCAGTGTCACAATACCTATTATAATTGAAATGTGACACTCATTTATTTAATTCTTCCAACGTCAATTACTTCCTCTTTACTTTCGAGCGTACCAATAATATTTTCTCCTTAAGTATTAATTCTTGATCGATTATTTATGAGTTTAGTAATATTGGACCCCTTGATAATTTAGGAGTACATTTCAAACCTTATACAAACAACTTCCATTTTTTTTGAAATATACACATTATATTACACATCCTTATTTTTATCCACCTATATCTTATATATATATTTATATACACATTTTAAACTCAAAAATATATATATATATATATATATATTCCACCCCCCCCACAACCAGGGGTTATAGGGGAATCAATCCCATTCTCTCTTTTACCCAATAACTTTAAATAATTCCATTTCAATAAATAAATAATCCCCTACTAATTAGTTTTGGCCATAGCATTTTGTAGGGGGGAATCAAATCAATTTTTTTACCTCTCAACAATCTTTAGTCCAATTATTAGACTTAAAAAAAATAGAATAAGGAAAAAATCGGCCATAAGCATCTAAGGAATATCAAAAAATTATTTCAGCTTTTGCCCAACTCTCCCTAACTTTTCCTCATTCTCCAAAACTTAGAAAAACACAAGAATCCTCTCATTATTTCCCATAGAGGCCGAAAATACCATTGTTTCAAGGTAAGGAATTTTTGTTCTTTCATCTTCAATTCTTCTTGTAAAAACTCTAATCCTATTCCTTCATCTTCTAACTTGATGAATCCTTCTTGTTGAGGTGCTCCCAGAGGATTATTTCTTGAAGAATTAAGGAATGCCTAGACTTGATTCTAAGAAGGAAGTTCAATTTTTAAGACTACTTGAGGACATTAAGGTAAATAGTAGCCATTTGATTTTAGGATATTTTCTCAACACTTGAGACCTCAATTTTTTAACACCAAAATATGGTTATGGTGACATATAGGGGCTGAACTCGGATTGTTAGGATCAAGAACTTGGATTCTTAAGAAGATCTTCATCTTTAATCACAACCCGAAAAAACTACTACGAGGTGGGTGAAAAATCTTTGAAAAATAGGCAAATAATTTTGATAAAATGCATGTAGTACATGAAATTATCTTTCAATACTATAAATATATTACATGTATTTTAATACATGTATTTTACAAAAATAAGCATGATCTTGAGTTCTTGCACAATAGGGACATGCTTGCATATATGTCTTGATTTCTTGTTCATCTCTTGATTAACGTGTTAATACATGTGTTATATGCTCAGAATCATGTTCTATACTTGGTATATATTCTGGAAAACTGGCCTTATGTTTGAAATCGAACAAGTATGCCATTTATGCAATTTTTGCAAAGTTGAGGACTAAACTGAAATTTCAAAACTGTCCAAGGATTATTCTGTAAATTTCAAAAATATGGACTGTATTGATTGTATTATTTCATATTTTAAGTCAATAATAATAGTTTAAAGGTTTTGAGTTGAGAAAATCAATCCTTGGAATTTTAGGGACTCAAATGTGGAAACTTTGAAAGTTTAAGGGCCAAAAATTGAAGTTTTAAAACTGTCCAGGGACTCTTCTGAAAATTTTGAAATTTTTGACTTCCTCAAACTGAAAAAATCAATTTTTGAGAAATTTTAAAAAGTTAAAGTGGTTTGGGTTGAGAAAACCAATTTTTGAAACTTTAAGTACTAAAGTGTAAATATTCCAATTTCTAAGGACCAAAATGAAATTTCCAAAAAAAGTACGTCCCAAGCACCTGAAAACTTACATAGCCTAATTTTATAATATTTTGAAGCATGGTTCAAGTTTCATTACAAACGAACACCAAATAAGCCCTTAAAGACAAAAATCGAATTTTGGACTAGAAATAGAATTTGTGAAAGTTAAGGACTTAAATGAACCTATTTCAAAAATGCTTTTGTCCCAATATCCTACTATCCTAAGTGATATTTTAAAATTAGAATCTCATCAAAAGCCCTCCCGGTTTGTGAGATCCAAAATTTTTAAGTTCGGTCTGAAAATGACAATTTTGACAAAAGAAGGGACCAAACTGAAATGTTTCTAAAACTCGACCAAACTCTTTGAAATACTGTTTTTTGGACAATTTGAAGAATTTATAAACTGACTTTACATTTTTCCGAGGTCGAGACCAGGACTTATTCAATTTCAAACCCGATAAGTACTATTTTCCAAAATGGGACTACATATAAAAATTTCTTTTATCGAGGACCCCAAAATAAATTATTATTTTTTACTACATTCCTGAAACTGACTTATTTATATTTTATTTATATATTAATAATTTTCTTAAAAGTCTCCGAACCTTGACGGATCCCATATCCCTGGACCATACGCAATACGCGTGGCGACTTCTTCGCCTTATGAAGATTTGAATCTATCAACAGAGTTAAAAACTCATGCTTAATATATCAAGTCCACCAAATCATTTGAAGTAAAGATTATCCTTCCGATAATTAGCTTCATTAACCTTATTTATACCTCCAATGATACCTCACACTCGCGTGATATAAACTTAACTTGTTGATATCTTGTATTGCTCTTATATATATCGCCATGTTTTTATTTGACTGCCTTGTTGACATGATATAAACTTAGTGAACCTACTTCTACTTGAGTCAACTTGGTGCGTTGAGCTCACATTCGGAGTGGACTAGTCGTGTTTTGGAACCGAACAGCGTGGCTACGATTCTTTACCGGCCCCACCGTCCTAATCCCACAACTACGGACGGAGTGTCCAAGGAAAGTGGGTCGTAGTAATGGATATAATCATGATTATGACACTACGGGCCTTGTAAGCCATACTTGTTGGAGATGTCGTGCCTGATTATAATAAGGTAGACACGGCTATGTGCCAAACTTGCTTGGGAGTCATAAGGTAGAACGAAAGAATCGTTGCCTCATCCACACTGCCCAACATTACTTGCTTGGGTTGGCGTTATATTCCGTACGCAACCATTACTTGCTTGGGTTGGCGTTACACTCCGTACGCAACCATTACTTGTTTGGGTTGGTGTTACACTCTGTACGCAACCACTACTTGAACTACTTGAATCGCATTCATAGTGTCTTGAGTGTTCACGAACTATTTTCGTCAAATTATATAAATTTGTATTATTCTGAATATCTCGCTGCTTGTGAATTGTGTGTGACGCACGCATCATAAACCATGCATTATTCATATAATTATTTTTATGCATCTATATAAGCCACACTTACACACGAACACCCATCCACTAAGAATTTTTGTCTCACCCCACCTTTTTCAACGGCAGTTGTCGATCCACCATATTATGATGTCAATGAAGAAAACCAAGCGACGGAGTAATTCTTAGACTTAGTCCACCGATTTAGACTTAATATTTGTTCATGTTATGTTAAAGGATAATTTATTATGTTTGATGTAATAGAGGGCATAGGACCCTTCATGGATAATTGGCTTGTAATTGGTATTTCCGTTGCGACATTAAATTCTGATTCTGGAATGCTATATTGAACAATGACTATTTAGGAATTAATGTTACTTGAATTCTTGGTGGATTATATTACTAGTATGGTGTGGCTTGAGTTAATTGTTTGTGTCGCGACTCCACTTTTGGGGCATGACAGGATATTATACTATTAGCCATTTTGTCCTATGGCTTATCTACTAACAATAATCTTCATAAGAATGTTAGTTAATATGGTAGTATTCCAAACAATTCCTTGAACCTAGTTTTATAATATCAATCGATCATAACTTAAAATGACATTTAATGGTGATGACACATCACAAAAGTTTTATACTGACTTGTACCAATATATATATATATATATATATATATATATAGTGATTGGTTCAAATGAGACCAACTCCTTAGTTGAGTCCATAGGAACAATTATGGACTCTTGCATTAAAATTTTGGATGGTGTAGATCATTATAGTTATTTTAGGCTAGTAAGGGTATATATGTACTTTTCTATATCATCAATTTGTTAAACAAGCGTGTTAATGTCATTTAATAACTATTTTTAAGGCAAATACAATCTTACCTTTTCAGTTGGCCGAGGTTTAGGGAGAGAGATCCCATCAACTTCAATCGTGTTGTTCGATTATTTTCATATCAAAACCGTACGTCTTTCGCCATTTTTGCACCATCATTTCTCTCTACCCAAAACCCTATTTTTCGTAGTCCTTCTTGTTTACTTAGTTAAATATTCTTGCATATTTAGTGATGTTTTATTGTATATTTAGTTAGCATTAATTGTATACTTAGTTAAATGTCATTTTATACCTGGTTATATTTAATCATATATTTAGTTCGGTGGAATTGTATACTTAGTTTAGTGTAATTGTATACTTAGTAAAATGACGTTGTATACTTAGTTATGTTTTATTGTATACTTGCTTCAGTGGAATTGTATACTTAGTTATATAAGTAGTTTAGTGGATTTGTATACTTAGTTCTGTGGAATTGTATACTTGGTTCAGTGGAATTGTATACTTAGTTATATAACTAGTTCAGTGGAATTGTATATTTAGTTCAGTGTAATTGTAGACTTAGTTAATTGTTTATGTATACTTAGTAATGTTTTAATGTATAGTTAGTTTAGTGCAGTTGTATACTTAGTTAAATGTTTCTGTATACGTAGTAATATTTTAATGCATAGTTAGTTCAGTGTAAAGTTAAATGTTTATGTATATTTAGTAATGTTTTAATGTATAGTTAGTTTAGTGAAATTGTATACTTTTCATTAATTGTTGCATGTTTCTGTTGCCATATTTTCTATAGTTGTTTATGTTTTTTGTCAGGCTTGATCTAATGGAATAATTTGCAGAATCGAATGGAGCAGTACATGTTGTTTTTGTGATGCAGAGATTGTTGTTGTGAAGAAGGGATAGAAAGAGAGGGTGGATCGCGTGATTGGGGGGACGTGATCATTAACAGATCACGTCCCTAATTTGTAAGAGGCGGTTACGATTTATGTTTCATCTATCCCTATTTTACCCCTGCAAGTGTATATTTTCCTTCCAATTGTTGTATATATTCGTTCATATCTTGGTCATTAATTCTTTTTTTCATGGTGTAGATCTGTTCCTACGATCTCACCTAGGAGGGAGGTCTCACAGGATCTCCTCCCTATATATATATATATATATATATATATCACAAAGTAGTGAGGTTTCACCTAAACAGTTCACTCTAGGTCTCATTCGTCTGCCTTTTGGCTATTTCTATTATTATAAAAAATAAGTAGTAAAGGAAGAAATGACACACGTAAGAAAATATTATAGCATTCCAAATCAAAATCATTACAAACTTAAGCAATATCATATCCGTACCAACTTATAGTAGTCGCATTACCAGATTTTTATCTAAAATCCTAGCATACCACTATGGTTTCAAAGTCATTCCTAATTACAAACGATACTTAAATTAATATAATACTCAGATAATCAATCGGATATAAATATTATATTCAAATCAGTATTCCATAAGGGATGATCAAGATCCAAATCTAAATAGAGAGCATGCGAACATTAACTAACCAATGAACCAAGTTAATTTTTAAGAAATTTATCCATTACTTATATGTATCTCCAATGACCATATATTCTTAATAAAGATGCATTATGTCCATTAGATAGTGTCATACCAATTGAATCATCAAATTCCACTAATCCAAATGTTCAGAAAATATTGTGTTAAATCTACTAGTACCAAGATAATATCATTTCTCTGTGACTTAAGTTCATTCTATCGAAGTTCATAACGTATAACTATTTATTGGTAATGACCCGCTAAAGAACAAATGACCTATCTTAGCATAGCCTAATACAATCAATAAACTAATCAAACGGCAATAACAAAATCATTCAGCAATATTTAATCACAAATACCTAAAATCGCTATAAAGATTCAAAATCCTTAAGGCTAGTTAGTAGTGCTAGCCTCATCACAAGCCGAAGATCTTATCATGGGTCACCGGGATTATTTTGTTTTACACCTAAGCTTTGATACCATAATCATCACGCCCTGATTTCGTAATACAGAAATTAGGATAACTTCCGATGGGGTACAACCTTAGGTATTCAAAAACTTAGGCTTGATAAGAACTATTACTCAAAGTACAAACAACTAAAAACCATAAATACAGCGGAAGTTTACAAAATCATATAATTAAAATAGAATTTCAAATAACCTATATTTATAAAATAAAATAGTCACATTGTTCAAACATTGACAAATAAGTTTGCCAAAAGGAAACTGCTAGGTTGGGTCAATCCTGATCTGGAAGCTTGATACCAGTCTCATTGATCTCAAAATATTATGTCTCTGAAAAGTTTATAAAACCATGGGGTGAGCTAAACAAGCTCAGTTGGTTGGGATAGAGGAATGCAATATTTGTTTAATTCAAAATTGATATATTTCTTTTTTTCTTGAAAAAGTACTTAGCGTGCCAAGAGATATTCATGTATGCATGATAATGGTGCACATAAAATTTATTTATCACAATGGTAAAGAACATATTACAATTCAATAACGACATATTATTTTTTTTATGCTAGCAGTGATGCGAGGCACATAGCACAATAGTTAGTCAAGTAGAGTAAAAGTTTTGTTTTTCTAGCAGACAATAGATATCCTAATTTTAAAATAAATAGTGGATATCTCGTTTTAAAATAAAGTTGTTTTAATATAAATAGTTAATCAATTAGTTCGTCAACCCAAAATAAGAAACGTAGGATTAGTGTTGATCGGACACTGAACCTGTCCATTCTTCTTATTGCTCCCAACTATATTTGGCCGAAGCCCTGTCACCTTATCCCTCCCTGTAGGCTCAACGTCTCTTTATCCATGGGCTTTTGCCTAGAGATCGTCATATTCATGAATATACCGTTCTACGGTCCAATTTATCGTCGTCTCGCCCAACCAGAAGATGGGATTAGGCACATGGGTAGTCAAACAAGGACCACATGCAATCTGTTCGATCCATTGTCTAATATACCACACCGCAATAGACTCAATTGGTCCATATTTTTGTCAAAATGATATTTATTTGCCCAAAAGTCAAGTCACACAATTACAAGAGTTGTATTGCAAGCGAATATGTACTTTGAAATCATGAATGATATAATTTATATTTTCTTTAATAAACGAAATCATCTTGAAAGAAATAAAAAGATATAATTATAGATGTGAACTTCATAAAAATGAGGTATATCGTGAAATTATGCAATTGCTCAATGTTGTGAAATTCATGAAATATCTAATGTTGTGTAATTTATGAAACAAGCAAACATAATTTTCTTTAGCAAAATAATAATTTTGCCCACCTCCATTTTAGTCACCAAATTTCTCCAACAAATTATTTATTCAAGCTTCACAAGGTTTCCTGCAATAAAACCCAACAATTATCATATATAATTCCTTACTAATTATTATTATTATCATTATAGTACTACTGTTTTAATACTACTATTCAGATTAATATTTTAGTACTTTACCATTATCAAATTATGCATCTGTTATCCAATTCATAATAATATATCTATTTACAGATTATTCATTTAATAGAGATACATGGGTTATCAGTCTAAATTTGACTCCTCATTAAGTTTGTCTTTTTATAGGTGGAATGTGGTATCTCATAATTAGAAATATGAAGCAATTGTCACTACTTTGCAGATTATCACATAGGGATTATGAACAAATTACATTATAATAATAATAATAATAATTATTATTATTATTAGGGATAACTACACTTTTGGTACGCAAAGTTTACTGCCTTTTTAGTTTTGGTACTTAATATTCCAATTTAATCACTTCTAGTACCCTAAGTTTCGACGTCAATCACTTTCACTAATGGCGAGTTATCTTTCCATTCAAAGCTTACAATTGACATATTGTTGCGGGTAAGAATCTTGGTTTTAGCCTAATTAGTGATCAAATGTGATATTAAGCAATAGATTTTTTTGACTAATCGAATCAATACTTAAATATGAATTATTGAACTATTTATTGAGTGAAAATTGACATTTATTATTTTACAAAATAATTAAATAACTATAAAAGTTTTAATATCAATTATTAAAGATAAATAAAAAAATTAAATAAATTACAAAATAATATTAGTTAAATTTGTAATATTATTATGAAAGTATTTTTATATATTTCTATGCTATGTTTCTCCTTTTCTATTTCAATATGTTATAGAAAAATTTGCTCAAAACAAAAATAATGTTACTAGAATTTAAAATATTATAACTTGATAGACACATTTGACATTTATGCCTTGATTTTAAGAAATTCATATTTAAACAGTGAAAATATATTCAACTCAATAAATTAAATGAAAATAGTCTATGTAATATCCCGATTTTTTAAAGATATCAGTATCAATTATAGTATTTTTATTATGAGTATTAGTTATTACGATTTTTTTGGAATTATTTATGATTCACAATTCTACGTGCCATAGAATTCTAGGCCTCACGAGTCTCCTTGTACCAGTAGAATTCATATTTAGATTTGATTAAGATTCACGATTAGATTAGAATTTGGAGTACTTTAGGAGTCTTATATATTATAAATAGATCCTCACTATTACCAATTTCCACATCAAAATTTTACCAGCTTTTTAGATTTCTCGGGTAGCCAACCCATAAAAAAAAGAAAAAAAAGAGAGAGAGTGTAATACCCAATAATTTATCACGTATTAATTTCTTTTTTTTATTTTATTTTATTTTATTTTACTATTATTATTATTATTATTTATTTATAAGATAATTATATATATTATAACAGATATTTGCCCTAATTGCTCAAAAAAAAAATAGAAGGATTTGTTATAATCCCTAATTATCAGCAAATAGGTATTCTAATCTCCCTCAAGCCCACAATTCTACCCCACCTATACCACTTCTTATACGCCTGCTTAAGAAAGAAAACAACATCTCATTTTTCCTATCCTTCATATTCCTCCCGTACAAGAGCACACCCCCACAAGAAAAATTAAGTTTCAACTGGGCGACGAAGAACTAGACGTTTAGGTTTTCTAGCTCACGCTTCGTACGACTATCAACTACGTTTGAGGTAGGGAATTTTTCTTTACACTTTTAAGTTTTTTTTTAAATATGTCATGCATAATTTTACGAATTCTATATTTGACAATGTAATTAAAATTCTAGAACTTGATGTGCATATTATATTAGATGTGAATAATCTGTAAATATTCATGTGTAGCTTCGGCCAATGGCAAAGTAGGCTTCGGCCAATGGCAAAGTATGACTTCGGTCAAATGGCAAAGTAGGCTTCGACCAAATGGCAAAGTAGGCCGCCAATGGCAAAGTATGGCTTCGCCAAATGGCAAAAGAGTTTGCCAATGGCAAAGTATGGCTACTGCCAAATGGCAAAGTACGGCTTAAGCCGGCCAAATGGCAAAATATATGTGATGGCAAAGTATATGTGCTTGAATTTGTTAAATTATGCTAGTCTATTTAATTTAAACAGTTAGGATCCCTACTGAGTATGTGTTACTCATCCCCCTATTACTAATTTTTTTCAGATCATCCGGATGGATGCGGAGCCGATGAAGGGGAAGCCAATGAATTTTCTTCTATTATTTAGTATTCGCATCTTAGGGGAGAAAACTAGTTTACGTTATCATTATTTCCTATTAGTGACTTTAGTTATTCTATTTTCTTATGAAACAATAAATATTGCGTTTTTTATTCTTCAATGCTATGGATTTTCGGATTTCTCGTTTATGTTCAACCCATTTAAATTTATATTTTCACTGCAATAGGTATTGGTTTTAAAAAAATGATATATAAAAATGTACTTTTTTATATTTTAGTAACGCTTAAAAATCACATTTCAAGAACTAGGGGCATTACAGTGTGGTATCGGAGCGGTCTACCTTCGTAGACTTGCAAAAAAAAATTTTAAAAATAAAAATAAAAATAATGGCTATCCTTCACCGAGCCTGCATCCAATCAGGTAATACTTACTTATCATTTCAATATGTGAAATCTTGAGAATGTTCATTGTGTTATGAGCTGCTTGAAAAATGTGATTATTATTATTATTATATTTTTTTTCCTACGTGATAAATGTATTTCCGTGCTTCACGAACTTTTACCTGCTTAACATGTTAGAAATATTTCTTATAAGTGGTGATTCATGATGTGCTATACGAAAAATGAACCACATAATTTATTAAATGATGTACAAACTTATAAGGTAACGCGAGATACCCAGGATGGTGCGTAAGATAAAGACAAATTAGGAAGAGAATGGGAGATCGAATTTTTCATTGGAGAGTATATAGGTTTTTAAATTATGATAGAAAACTAGGGGCCACGGTAGAGGAGCATATTGAAACAATGAGAGAAATGTGGCTGGAGATAAAATATCTTGAAGAAATAATCACCCGGGATGAAGCAAATGATAAGCTAATCAAGACTGCCTTACCCGCAGAATGGAGTGACCTCGCAAGAAATGTACGTGACGACATGACGGACTATAGTTCTGTGCCACCCCATACCACATTGTATCCTGAGAGATTTATAGTCGAACTACTTAGGCGTGGGCCACCCGTCATGCCTAACGTAATATATGTTGATTCGGTATGACGATGCTTTTGGCCGAACCAGTAGAAGACCTTTAGGAAGACTTATATGGATTATTCTCATCCGAGGGATCTAGTTAGATGACTAGTTTTTCCAAATTCCTTATCTGGATTTTTGTTTTGAATTTTGTTTTTCTTTTCCTTCTTTATTCTAGTAAGAGTTGTTTCATTTTTCTAGATTAGTAAGATTCAGTATGATCTTTTATTTTATTTTATTTCGCATTGTACCCTCTTGAAGGCAATTTCTATTGAAATAGTGGCATTTTATTTTTTATTTAATTACCTTGTCTTGTGGTGTTTATGTGTTGGATCGATGTTATATTTACTTCTCATACGAGTTAAAAACTAAACAATCCATTGTATTATAGATCATGGCTCCACGAAGGGATGGATCAAATCGTCGCTTAATTCAAGCCAGGGCGAGGATGCCGCAACGATTTCAATAATCTCATTGCCTTACTACGAGGGTTACCCCAGCAAAATGTCGTACCACCTGCACCAGGCCACCCAGCTGGGGGAAATGAGGAAGCTCACATTTTGGAACAATTCCGGAGATTCAAACAACAAATCTTTAATGGACGCGATGGGCCATTCGCAAGTCGAGGAGTGGCTATGCACAATGGAGAGAATCTTTGCTCGTATCCCTAGTACCAATGCACAACGAATCTCGTGTGTCACCTTCCATTCACCGATGATGCACCACCCGGTGGGAGGCTTTCTCCGCTTCAATGACGGAGGGACTGACTTGTGACATGACATGGATGACTTTAAACATGAGATCATGCAACAAGATTTCCACGATCATATAGAGACCGAAAGGAGACAGAATTCCTAGAATTGAAGCAGGGCAAAATACATCATCATTGAGTATGAACGAAAAATTCAACCAATTGGTAAGGTTTGCCACCACTTGGCAGGGTATTGGAGATGAGAAGAGAGCAAGAAGATTTCGGAGGGGTCTCCGCCTGCAGATAAGTTGTGTGTTAGGTTTGGGAACCACGACTTATCTTCAATTGCTTTTGAGCTCGGGAAGTGGCTTCGTGTTTGAAGTTGGATTATCCCGCCCTTAAGCAGAAAAATATTCAAGGGAAGAGGAAATGGAATGGTCCGAGTCGTGGAATAGCGATCGGTAGCCAAAGTAAACAAAGGTTGGGACCTGGCAACGCAATTCGATTTACGTAAGGTGAAGCCAACCTGCCCAACCTATGGAGGGAATCATTATGGGAAATGCTTGATGGGACAAGGAAAATGTTTCCGCTTGCCACCAACCTGGCCATCACGCTGATTATTGCACCACGTTTCGCACAAAAAGGGAAAGACACGAATCCGGTAGCGTGTTTTTGCTATGACACAACAGAAGCCCAAGAGAATCGAACACCGGTATGATACATGTTTCCAATATACTGCTTTAGTGTTATTTGATATTGGTGCTACGCATTCTTTCATATCCGCGATTTTCATGCTAAAGCGTGCCTTGAGAGTTGCACAATTAGTGATACACTAGAAATAAGCCTTCCTTCGGGAAAAATAATAAGTATTGATCTAGTGACTAACAATGGCGTTAGATTTTGATGGAAAGAATCTAGAAGCGATTTGCATGTGATTAGAATGAGAGATTTTGATATCATACTAGGAATGGACTGGTTGAATAAGTATAAGGCCCACATCAAATGTCACGAAAGAGAAATAATTCTTGAACCGTCGAATGGAGACAAATTTATATTTTTTGGAGCAAGAGTGAGTGGAATGCCTCAAATTATATCGGCAATGAAGACGATTAAATTGCTGAAGAAAGGAAAATGTCAGGGATTTCTGGTTAATGTGATGGCCACTCAGGTTGCCGAGAAAACAATCATGGAAGTTCCCGTTGTACGAGAGTATGCTGATGTATTCCCAGAAGATTTTCTGGAATACCCAAATCGGCAAGTGGAGTTTACGATTGATCGATTCCAGGAGCCACTCCGTATCAAAAGCACCATACAGAATGGCCCCCAACTTCAAGAGTTAAAGGTTTTTTTTTTTCTATAAAAGTTTTTTTTTCCAAATAATCAAAATGTCATACAATGTCATGCGTCAGGCGGGAGAAAATCAAAGAACAAATAACCTATCACTACGATATCAAGAAAGACTATCATAATGAGATATCTAAAAATAAAAGGGAGAACCAATGATCTATGAAAATCAAGCTCGGATATCCCGGCTTGTCCATCCGAATGAGCGCTAGGAGGTGGTGAGAAGTCGTGCCCTCATCAACAGCAGATCGCCCGAGCGGCAGACTCCTAACTCGCAAGGTGATCTGGCAGTCGATTCCCCTCTCGTGTATGTGGGAGATTAAATATTGAAGGTCCTCGGCAAGATGAATGCTAATCAAAAAAGATCTCAATTCATACGACCCTGTGTCGCTTTTGGGAGCACCGTCCTTTTGTGAAGAAAAAGGATGGGAGCATGAGGATGTGCATCACTGTATAGAGTTGAACAAACTTACTATCAAGAACAAGTACCCCTTACCGAGAATTGAGGATCTTTTGATCAACAAGTGTTCTTTTTCTAAGATTGATCTCGGTGGTCCGTACCATCACCAAGGTTAATGAAGTGACAGATCAAGACCGCGAGACACGATATGGGCACTATGAAGTTCACTGCGGATGCCTGGGGCTTAGAGCAATACGTAACTGGAACGAAGT